>CM059874.1:9956627-10115171 GCA_030490815.1 Acer saccharum | reverse complement strand
ATTTAAGAGTGCAATTTTAGTTCTTTAATGGAATGAACTAAATTAATAGATTGACCTAAGTGAATCATTTGTTGATTGTGATTGGGTTTATGTTATTGGAGCTTAAATTTGATAGGCCCGCCAAGATCCCCAATCCACACCGACTTGCATGGATCACTTGATATATTCTACCGGACCAATTTATGGTCCATCTAGAATTGTATTTAATATATTAAGAATATAATTTGCACATTATTTATTTAATGGGCTGATCAATTATATTAATATATTAATGAAAGGCATGTGGGCTTGTTTCTTTTAGTAAGAATGGGCTGGTTCACATGTGGGCCTTTTATTAAGGTCCATGATTTAATAAAATAAAAAAAAATATATAGATATATTAATATATATGGCACATTGCCGAGATATATATATGATATTATATTGTTTTATTTTTTTTTTGATTAAATGGAAATTAATTAATTGATTAATTAATTATTTAATTAAAAATCAAATATTTTTCTGACTAGGAAATATGTTTCTTAGTAGTATACTATCATGGTAGTATAAATATAATTAAGGACTTTATTTGGTAAGTAGATAAATAAAGGGAATTTATTTATCTAGTCAAATTAGGAAGTCTTTGATAGTCACAAATACACTAAAGAGTTGGATTAGGGTTTGGAATTCTAAGGACATCTACCTAGGGTTAGGATTTAAGTCAAAAGACACAAATCCTACATGGTAAAGGATTTCGGCCACAAAATATAGATATGATATGTGCAAGAATTCGCCTAATATATAGATATATATTAAAGAAGTGGTCAATGATATATATTTTATTTTTATGGTACGCATATATAAATATATATATACTTATATATTTATAAGGTGAAGATTTGGCTGCACATAGTTATATATTTATTAAGTGCAGATTTCGGCGCACTAACTTATATGCTTTAATATGGCAAGTGGTCGCTGCACATATTTATATTTCTTTGAAGAATGCGGCTAACCCTAGGTCTTATGCTCAAGAGCTTTCTTTTGCTTGAGAAAAATAGAATCCAACTCTTAGACTTAGTGTGAGAATTCGGCCAAGAGGAAAAGAGAGAAAAGTTTGTTCTTATTTCGATAGTGCACTAGTAACTTTTATATCAAAAGGTTTTGTGCACAATTTCGAATAAGGTTCACGCGAGTTTCGATCTAACGATTGTGAATTCAAAAGTGACCGGAACATTCTTTGTAGCCTCTTGGAATTTGTTGTGACTAACGAAAAAGAAAAAGTTTTGTTAATCCATCCTCAGGTACACAATTCAAAGAGAAGGGAGACCACGCTCCTAGGTGATTCACGTTCGTGATTGGATTGGAAGATCTTGCGGATTACCATCGACGCAATGTCAATCGGATCACGCGACAAAGGTATGATATCTTTAGTATTATATGTTAATTAATTAGAGGGTTAAGGTTCAAATTATGGAAAAATTTTAAACTATACTAAACTCTATTTTAGTCTCGCTTCCGCTGCGTTGACCGTATTTTTCCCTACAATTGGTATCAGAGCCTTGGTTGAACCCTTTTAATTAATTAACGTATATATACGTGGATCTATTTCTTTTTATTGTGATTATGCATGTTTAGAAAGAGATGGCACTCTAGGTATTCGCAATATAATTACATGTGGATGTATGGATTTATATATGTTTTATGTGGATTGTTGTTGCTCGATTTTGGTCCTAGATTTTCAATGTAATTTTTGTTTCGGAATTGTAACAAGAAGGGTGGTCTATTATCGCCATAATTCCTTCTTGGTAGTTGCTAAGTTTTTTATTTTTATTTTATTTTAAGTGCAGTTTTTACTGCAGTTTTTTTTATTTATTCTAGTGCAGTTTTTTTTGTAATATATACTGCAGTGATTAAAAAAAAAAAAATACTGCAGTATTTTAATTTGTTTAAATACTGCTGTAATGTATTCGGGTATTGAAGATTCGAAGACATGAAGAAAAGGAAGCAACCGGAACCAAGAACGAGCACCGTACGCACCCTAGGAGTGGATTGGGCTGCGCATGGCAAGCCCAAATCTTGGTGGGCTGCGCACGGCAGCCTTGTGTGGCCTCATGGGCTGCGCATGGCAGCCCCTTTGTGGGGCTGTGGGCTGTGCACGCCCATGGGAGGAGGCCGAGGGATGAGCGATATGGTTGATGGCCACCTGAAGATCTTGTATTCCTGACAATTGTAATTTACTTGCTTTTCTAGGATTGACCAAAATTGTTGCTATTTATTTTTTGCATAAATATTACAATATTTGTTATTGTATGATAACATGACATATAGAATAGGAGTGCCACTCATATATCTCTTTTGGTATGAACATGCATTGAATGATTTAGGTATCTAAATTGGCATCTAGATAACTTGGTAAATCATTCTATGGGATTTAATCACACGCCTTAAATAATTGAGTGGGAGAAGGTGTTTTTGTAACACCTATGGCCTCCAAGGTTAGTTGAGCTTTATTATTTATTGGTAATCCCCCCAAGGGGCGTCCATGAATGGAATTTAGCAATATACTTCCTTACAAGGATAAACTAAACAGTGGACTCAAACGAGATCTACTCCCCAAGGAGGATTTTCGTGAGAGAAAATTGAGGGTCGATATCTTGGTAACACACTCAATGTAATTTTATTGATATCCTCCCAAGAGTTCTTGTCAATAAAATTGCAAGGCTAAAATTGAAAACGCTGGTTGTTATGTTAACAATTAGGTGGGACCTAGTCTAACTAGTAAATGGTGCGAACTCCCAAAGGAGGCATAACATTTATGGGTGTTGGATCACCGTTGAATTTTATGATTGAGTTATTTATTTAAATCAAGATAAATATTCGAAAGTGCTTTATCATGATTATTTACTCATATAATTTGTTATATTCAGAAATCATGACCCCATCCCTAATGAACATCTTAAAAGATAATAATTTAACCGGAGATAATTATGTCACATGGAAAAGGAAAATTGGGTTGTTGCTGCAAGCTGAAAAACATAAGTTTATTCTATCTGCTCCTAAACCACCTGCTCCTACTTATGAATCTCAGATTCATATGGTTGGTAAAGTTGCTACTGTTAAGGCCCGTCAAAAGGTCAAGGAACAACAGAAGAAAAAGCAACTTGGGCCTACCAAGAAGGAGACCAAGAAAGTAACCAAGATCAAAGGGAAGTGCTCCTTTTGTGGTGAAAAGGGACATTGGAAAAGAAATTGCCCAAAGTCCCAGAATAAGAAGGAACAAGGTAATATTAATTATCTTGAAACATGTTTTCTGGCAGATTCTACAGATTCTTGGATCATAGACTCTGGAACCACAAATCATGTTTGCTATTCCTTACAGGGGTTCCAAGAAAGGAGAAAGTTGAATAAGAATGAAATCAATTTGCGCTTGGGCAACGGAACGTTAGTGTCTGCAAGTGCAGTGGGAGATATTAGAGTTTATTTGGATTCTAGAAGGCATTTAGATTTAATAGACGTTTATTATGTACCTCAATTCAAGAGGAATTTAATTTCAGTTTCTTGTTTGAATAAATTTGGATATTCGGTTACTTTTAATAAAGTTTTATTATTAGTAAGAATGACAAAATTATTTGCCAAGGTACATTGGAAAACGGTCTATACTTTTTGCATAGAAATATCTCTCACTCGTTAGACACAGAATTAACAGAACCTAATCATAAAAGAGTAAATTATCAATAGATGAAACCTACCTTCGGCATTTACGCCTAGGTCATATTAACCTTAATAGGATTAAAAGATTGGTAAGTGACGGACCTTTAAGTGACTTAAAGGTTGATGATCTACCAACTTGTGAATCTTGTTTGGAAGGTAAAATGACCAAAAGGTTGTTCTCTGCCAAAAGTGCAAGAGCCACTGAATGTTTAGGATTGATACACACTGATATATGTGGACCTATGAGCATTCAAGCTAGAGGTGGATATGAATACTTCATCACCTTCAAAGATGATTACTCGAGATTTGGTTATGTGTATCTCATGCGACATAAGTCGGATGCTTTTGACATGTTCAAAGCATTCAAAGCTAAAGTGGAAAATCAACTTGAGAAACACATAAAAATCTTGAGATCTGATCGTGGTGGAGAATATCTATCTGGTGAGTTTCAGCAATATCTTATTGATAATGGGATAGTTTCTCAGTTTTCTGCACCAGGTACACCTCAACAGAATGGGGTAGCAGAAAGGAGAAATAGAACTCTTTTGGATATGGTTAGGTCTATGTTGAGTTATTCAACACTTCCTATTTCTTTTTGGGGATATGCTTTACAAACTGCTATATACATTCTAAACGATGTACCATCTAAGTCTGTTCCTAAAACACCACATGAGTTGTGGACTGGGCGCAAGCCTAGTTTACAACACTTAAGGATATTTGGTTGTCCTGCGCATGTGTTAAAAGGAAAGACAGAAAAGATGGAGTCCCGTTCGGAAACATGTATATTTGTAGGGTGTCCAAAAGAAACTAAAGGATATTATTTCTATAGTCCTTCAGATCTTAAAGTATTTGTTTCGACAAATGCTAAATTTCTGGAAAAGGACTATATGAATGATTTTGTGCCTAAAAGTAGAATTGTCCTGAATGAGATGTCAGGAGATACAATTCCACGAGAGGTTACACAACCTAACCCAATTGTAAGTTCCGATCCAACACAAGATCAACAACCTACCATTCCTCGTTGTAGTGGGAGGGTTAGAACACAACCTGAAAGATACATCGGTCTGGGAGAATCAGTGGAGAATCTCCTAGACGACGATGATCCCTACACGTACAAGGAAGCTATGGAGGATGTTGATAGTCGCCATTGGCAAAAAGCAATGCAATCTGAGATTGAATCTATGTTCGATAACAAAGTCTGGTCCCTTGTAGACTTGCCTAAAGGGATAAAACCCATTGGGTGCAAGTGGGTATACAAGAGGAAAAGAGGTATGGATGGAAAGGTGGAAACCTTTAAAGCTAGATTGGTAGCTAAAGGGTATACACAGAAAGAAGGTATCGATTACGAGGAAACCTTCTCTCCCGTGGCCATGCTTAAATCCATTAGGATACTCTCATCCATTGCAGCATCTTTAGATCTAGAGATTTGGCAAATGGACGTTAAGACAGCTTTCCTTAATGGAAGTCTTGACGAAAGCATCTACATGATGCAATTAGAGGGATTCATTGAAAAGGGCCAAATGGAAAAGGTATGCAAGTTGCAGAAATCCATATATGGATTAAAGCAAGCATCCAGATCCTGGAACATAAGGTTCGATCAAGCTGTCAAAGGTTTTGGATTTATTCAGAATCCTGACGAACCTTGTGTATACAAAAGGATTAATGGCGACAAGTTGGTTTTCCTGATTCTTTATGTTGATGATATACTACACATTGGAAATGATGTAGGTGTATTGACATCAGTAAAAGAATGGTTAGCAAAACAATTTGATATGAAGGACTTAGGAGAAACAAGTTTTATTCTAGGTATCCAAGTAATAAGGGATAGAAAGAATAGAACGATTGCATTATCCCAAGCTTCATACATAGACAAGATCTTGTCTAGGTTTTCCATGCAGGATTCCAAGAAAGGTATGTTACCTTTCAGACATGGAATCAAGCTTTCTAAGGAACAAGTTCCTAAGAATGAGCATGAAGAGCAATTCATGAGTAGAGTTCCATATGCCTCGGCAGTTGGAAGTCTCATGTATGCAATGCTCTGCACTAGACCAGATATTTGTTTTGCTGTTGGCATAGTTAGCAGGTTTCAATCGAAACCTGGTCCTGATCACTGGACGGCAGTCAAGCATATTTCAAGTATCTCAAGAGAACGAGAGATAATATGCTTGTATACTCTGGAGGGGATTTGATTCCCGTTGGGTATACAGATTCTGACTTCAGAAAATCCACATCAGGGGCTGTGTTTACTATTGGAGGAGGAGCAGTCATATGGAGGAGTATCAAGCAATCTTGTATTGCTGATTCCACCATGGAAGCTGAGTATGTTGCTGCATGCGAGGCTGCCAAAGAGGCTGTTTGCTCCGCCAATTCTTGATTGACTTGGAAGTGGTTCCCAGTGCGAATAAGCAGAACACTATCTACTGTGACAACAGTGGAGCAGTGGCTAATTCGAAAGAACCAAGAAGTCGTAAGAGAGGAAAACACATTGAAAGGAAGTATCATCTTTTAAGGGAAATTGTATATAGGGGTACATGGGAATGAGAGATATGACACATTTGCTATAGCGCAAGTGGGAGATTGTTAGGATTATGCTCAATAGCAAGAGTGTAATAGTGTTTTTGACAATCTATTCATATTAATAATGTGATTTCTGGTTTAACAAATCTTATAACATTTATAGTTTAATTATTATAATTGTCAAAAGTAAATAATCATAAGGTCAAAAGACTATGAGAAAAGAAGAATTGTTCATACATCTGGATATGTATGAGGTAGACACAATTCTTTAGTTAGTCTTGAATAATGTTCACAACTTAAGTTAAAGGTTGGGCACCTTTATCTTGTTAAAGTTGTAGATTCTTTTACTGGCATTTGAGTGGGATCAAATGTGTTATGATGAGTCTAAAATCATCAAAGTGGCTTTGAGTAAAAGATCTAGTGCACTAGGTGTATTGAACTGGATCACAATGAAATACTTTATCTAGAACCGTCAGTAGATAAAAGTCTTTTCATTATCAGGACAATCGGAGAGTCTATCTTAATCCTGAGATAAATGATGGACTTACGGTTGCAAGTGTTATCATTTGAGTTATCAATGAGTACCATTATATAGTATAGTCTATCCTCGATAGTTTGGTGGTATTCATTTGTTAATCGATAGAGGACTTCATTTATAGATATGGACATCGTGGCTCCATTTATTAAATGAGAGTAGAATATCATCATATGGATGTTTTGAGGTATTGGATATTGAATCTTAACGTTAAGTTTTCGATAGAGTCTATTGAAACATGGCTTCTGGACAAGTCAAAATATCCAAGTTCAAAATGTGGTAATATGAGTAAATATGGTAACTTGGAGAGCTATAGGCGGTCTATGAGCTCTTGGCGATTACTGATATTCTTCACGAGGATACACCATCTCCTATAAGATTGTCTAGGGTATGAATGAGAATCATTTACTTATTCCATCTTTATTTAAGAGTGCAATTTTAGTTCTTTAATGGAATGAACTAAAATTAATAGATTGAACCTAAGTGAATCATTTGTTGATTGTGATTGGGTTATGTCTATTGGAGCTTAAATTTAGATAGGCCTGCCAAGATCCCCAATCCACACCGACTTGCATGGATCACTTGATATATTCTACCGGACCAATTTATGGGTCCATCTAGAATTGTATTTAATATATTAAGAATATAATTTGCACATTATTTATTTAATGGGCTGATCAATTATATTAATATATTAATGAAAGGCATGTGGGCTTGTTTCTTTTAGTAAGAATGGGTCTGGTTCACATGTGGGCCTTTTATTAAGGTCCAATGGATTTAATAAAATAAAAAAACAATATATAGATATATTAATATATATGGCACATGGCCGAGATATATATGATATTATATTGTTTTATTTTTATTATTTGATTAAATGGAAATTAATTAATTGATTAATTAATTATTTAATTAAAAATCAAAATCTTTTTCTGACTAGGAAATATGTTTCTTAGTAGTATACTATTATGGTAGTATAAATATAATTAAGGACTTTATTTGGTAAGTTGATAAATAAAGGGAATTTATTTATCTAGTCAAATTAGGAAGTCTTTGATATAGTCACAAATACACTAAAGAGTTGGATTAGGGTTTGGAATTCTAAGGACATCTACCTAGGGTTAGGATTTAAGTCAAAAGACACAAATCCTACATGGTAAAGGATTTCGGCCACAAAATATAGATATGATATTGTGCAAGAATTCGCCTAATATATAGATATATATTAAAGAAGTGGTCAATGATATATATTTTATTTTTTATGGTACGCATATATAAATATATATATATACTTATATATTTATAAGGTGAAGATTTGGCTGCACATAGTTATATATTTATTAAGTGCAGATTTCGGTGCACTAACTTATATGCTTTAATATGGCAAGTGGTCTCTGCACATATATTATATATTCTTTGAAAAGAATGCGGCTAACCCTAGGTCTTATGCTCAAGAGCTTTTTCTTTTGCTAGAGAAAAATAGAATCCAACTCTTAGATTAGTGTGAGAATTCGGCCAAGAGGAAAAGAGAGAAAAGTTTGTTCTTATTTCGATAGTGCACTAGTAACTTTTATATCAAAAGGTTTTGTGCACAATTTCGGATAAGGTTCACGCGAGTTTCGATCTAACGATTGTGAATTCAAAAGTGACCGGAACATTCTTTGTAGCCTCTTGGAATTTGTTGTGACTAACGAAAAAGAAAAAGTTTTGTTAATTCATCCTCAGGTACACAATTCAAAGAGAAGGGAGACCACGCTCTTAGGTGATTCACGTTCGTGATTGGATTGGAAGATCTTGCAGATTACCATCGACGCAATGTCAATCGGATCACGCGACAAACGTATGATATCTTTAGTATTATATGTTAATTAATTAAAGGGTTAAGGTTCAAATTATGGAAAAATTTTAAAACTACTAACTCTATTTTAGTCTCGCTTCCGCTGCGTGACCGTATTTTTCCCTACAAAATGATGAGAAAACTAACTAAAGTTGAGAGAGTTATTCTCTCTCTTAATTCTACAACTAAAGTCTAATTAAAACTAAAGTATATTCTTCTCATTAAGTGTGTAGTGTAGTATATGGTGTATATTACTTATTAACTAAGACATATGATAGATATTTTGTATATTAAGTTAAAAGATGGAAAATATCTAATAATATCTAAGTGGTAAGGTGTATTGGACAAGCTTGATGCGCACGTAATTGTTCTAATAAAATATCCCCAATGGCGCCAATAACTTGATCGACGCACGGGACACACGATAGTTCTATAACTATCGGTAAATGATGGTACATGCGTGCGAGTGTATTTCTACCCTTTTCGCAAGTATACGAATCGTTGGCCACGTATAGTGGTTACGAGTAAGGGTATCGTTCCCACGGGGGAGGGATGGTTGGTTGGTACACGTGAAGTCGGTTCTACGTCTTATGTTCTAATTAAGCTAATTACTATATTTATAATAATTACAATGCATGAAAATGTAAATGAGATGGTCGTAAGTAAGCTACAACTAATCTAATGCGATTACACTAATGCGGAAAACTAAAAGCGATGCGAATCCTATGATCTAGGATATGCAATCTCTACACTACAAAGACAATTATAATTAACCTAAACTAACTAGATGGCAACTAAAGCAAATAATTAAATTAACACTAAAGCAATATAATTAAATTACACTAATTAATACAACTAACTAATTTATCATTAACTAACCTAACTAACTAATTCTTGCAAAGATTATGCAAGAGCAAAGATACAAATGAAGAGGTATATACTAATTGACCTCAATTAAGCACCTATGTTCTATGGAATATGCAATATAATCCTACCACTCAATTACTATCAACTAATAGTTATTAGAATGACAATAATAGAGGGTTTACAACCTAGAACATTAAGAACTAGCTAATATGCATGGACATGCAAATATTAACCTAATCCTCTCCACTAGAGTTAATCAATGTTGGAAAACAAAGTTTACATGTTACTAGTGATCAATTAACAACATGTATACATTCAATCTAATTCAATTCAACATATGATAACTCAAGATGGATATGGTAAAGATAAGATCAATTAACTATAAGAATAATTCATATAAAATCCATTCCTCAACATTTAAAGTATTACACATACATGTTCATGAATACAAATAAGAAGAGAAGTAAAAGATTAAGAAGAAACCACAAGTTGGTAAGCTTCTTGTTCTTCAATAGAGCACCAATCCTTCTTCTTCCAAGCTAGAAATCCACATGAACTATGTAGTGTTGAGGTGGTGGGTTGTCTAATCTATTCTAGGATTTTTGCTATTCTATGTGATTTTTGCTATATTTTGTTCAGGAGGAGAGAGAAGTATATATATGTTTTTCTTCAAGTGAGGCAAGGAATGCCAAATTTGGCCTTTGGACGTGCCTTGGGCGGGTTCATTCTCGCCGCACGAACCCGCCGCGCGAACCCGCCTTGCCCTTGGTGAGCTTCTCGAAGTCTTCTTTCCCGCCGTTACGAAGTCGCCTTGCTTCAGAAAAGATATAGGCGGCTAATTTCCGGCCG
Source organism: Acer saccharum (assembly GCA_030490815.1). Classification (NCBI taxonomy): domain Eukaryota; kingdom Viridiplantae; phylum Streptophyta; class Magnoliopsida; order Sapindales; family Sapindaceae; genus Acer; species Acer saccharum. Next base: position 10,104,873 of record CM059874.1, on the reverse strand, counting down.
CATGAACCCGCCGCATGAACCCGCCGCGCGAACTCGCCTTGCTCTCTGGCAACTTCAAACCTTCGGGAAGGCTGGAATATTCCCGCCTCATGAACCCGCCATGCAACTAGCCTTGATTTATGGTGACTTCAAACCTTTGGGAAGGCTGGCATATTCTCGCCTCATGAACCTGCCTTGCAACTTCTCATGGTTTTGCTCCTCTTTTAATCACTTTGATGCAAAAACCTTCTTGACTGGTCAGATTACCTGAACTTAACAAAAACACATGTTTATGCACACAAAAGTGCTCGAATACGAACACAAAAGGTAGGAATAAGGGGCGCTAAATGTGAACATTCATAGCGCGATCAGTAGCTCTCAAAGATATTGATATTCAAATTAAGTTTTGCTCATCAAACCACTCAACGATCACACAAGCATTTCAAGCATCATGAATAAGATCTTTGTGAACACATCACTAAAAGATCTTTAGAGAGCAAATGTCAACAAGAACCATATGAATGCTATACTAGTTCTCTAATATGACATGCTACATGATGTAATGCAAACATAGAGTCAAAAGATGAAAAGCTAGAAAGCAAGCATCAGGATATAGAAATACCTAAGCAAGTTTTGATATCAAATACAAAGCCTTTGCTCTTTTTGTGAGCTCTCTTGGCTTGTTTATCCTCATGACAACAAGTTGTTGACTTGTCATCCCAAGAGAATAAAGACTTAACACTTCAACTCAAATACATACAAAAATGACTTTTGTTAACCGCCAAAATTGGCAGGGATCAAAGAAGAATTTTCCACCGACTTTGAAAAATGAGTCGGGGTAGAAAGAAACAACGGGAGAGGTACCCGGGAACCCCGCCTACCTATAGAAAGGTTAGGGTATGAACTTCTACTCATCCCAGCCAGGTCCAAAACCTCTAGGACCAAGAAAGCATCAAGGAAACCTCGAAGACAAGGCCCTAGAGACACTACTGTCACGAGATCCTAGCGCCCATTTACTCCCCGGTACTTCGGTAGCCCGGTATCCTGGTAGCCCGATATCTGTAAACATCATTTAAGGAGAGCAAGAGGAAGGCGGGGTACCTGAAGTATCCCGACCCATAAAACTCGTGGCAGACACTTAGCTAATTAACACCAATATCCCAGTGCACCGACCCCGCCTAAAGCGAGAAGCGGTTACCTCGAACAGCAAACCGAGAAGGAAGACAAGCATTAAACGCCATCGTTCTAGACAGAATATTACACGCATTCCCGCCATTCAAGAGTCCCATTCAAAAGCAAAGTCAACTCTTTCAATTCTAAAAGGAAACCATTGATTTCGGGAATCGAATCCTCGACGAATTCATGGATCGCCAAGGAAAGATCTGTAAAATGCTAAAACCCTAGACCGAAATTATAGGAGTGCATGGCAAGACACAGACCTATATATTCATCACATGATGAAGAGAAAAAGGGGACCTGACATCTTTTCCACTTATCGACAGGCACGAAAAGCTCCATCGCCATTGCCTATCCGGCTTATTTTTGTTTTTCTTTGTTCATATAATAGTAGTAGTGCTATCGATTGACTGTAATCTTACTATATGATATTCTGAATACAATAAGTCGAGTGTTCATTCTACCATATATCAGAATCCTTCTTATCTTACTACTATCACACACCATTCTTAGTAGATCTTTAGGAAGCAGAAGGGTATCGAACTACTTGATACCTCACCGACCAAGATCTATCCCGATCCTGGTCCTCCTTAAATTGTTAATTGGAAATTTCACCCCGGTGACAATTTTTCGTTAACAACTTTCTCCAAAAGTCTTAACATGAATGTCATCATATAGATATCATTAAAAACAACTTCTCAAAAGTTAATCAATGGATTTCGACTATCATAGTGAAATTTGTGAGATATCTAAGTTCATGTCAAAGTCATAGAGAAACAAAGTTAGCTAGCTAAATTACTCAAAACTAAACACTAATATTAAAACTAACTCACATATGTAACTTACACTAATGGTAAGAGCACTCACCCTTTGATCCATTTGGTCTTGGGAGCACAAACACATAAACCATCATGATCATTTCTTATGGCAATATTATATCTAGAAGATAAATCATCAACTATCTTCTCTATAAAGATATTTCTCATGTAAAACACAACATTATTGCCATCAACAAAGATATTATCAAGACTATACATATGATCATGTGAAACACTCATTTTCACCCAAATCTTCTTGACAATTTTCCTCACATGATTATCATTAATACGCACAAAATCCAAAGTGTTATCATGCAAGAAACATTCATAAAAGATTTTCTCATCTCACTAACATGCATCTCATTCCCTAGTTTGCATTGTCTAATATACTCATGGCATCTAGATTTAGTATGCACTATAACATTTCAAAAATGACAAACCGGAATACATATGGAGATGATACTATTTAGGTGAGAATGTACCGATGGTGAAGGCTCTTTACTCTTTTTGATTTTGCACTTGACCTTGGAAGACTTGGCCTTTGAAATCCTTTTGCTCCTTAGTTACTTGCCCTTAGTTGTAGGAGACTCAACTTGTTCATCTACAAAGCTTAAGTTATTTGAATCTTCATGAAGATTACCAAGCTCTTTGGCCTTCATGATTGCCAACTCCTCTTCCTTGCCATTGATAGTTTCCTTCAAAAAGAAACCAAATTACTAGCAAAATCACTCATTAAACAATCTAACACAAGAGCATCTTCAACCGTCTTCTCTTCTAGACATTTGATCACCTCATTCTTCACTTCAACTTCTTTCTTAGTTTTATCTCTTTCCTTCTCAAGAGATTGAACTCTTGACATCAACTTGAAGTAGGTGGTCTTTGATTTGCAATCTTCTTCATTGAGTTGCAAAGTCAAGTGATCATGTCTAGCTTGATTATCCTTCGGGAAAACTTCTTCTTCTTTGCTTTTGTCACTAACATTCTTTTCAAGCTTATCAACAAAATTGTTAATATAAAAATGAAATGTAAAACAAGAAGAACCTTTTTCACAAATAGCTTGGAATCTATTCCATGCCTCTTTTGCCATATTTGAATCTTTATTAAGAGAAAGGTGTTTCAAAACTTACACCACTATGAATGGCAAAAAGATCTAAAGTTTCAACTTCTCAAAAATAAACTCCATTCATACTTCATGAACATATTGGTTTGAAGAAACTACTCCATCAAATATATAATTCAGATAATAGAAACCTTTCTTGACAATCCTACCAAGCTTGCTCATCACTAAACTTAGTGAAGTCTTTCATGAGCATTTTCAACAAAACAAACATTTTTTCGAACAACAAAGGAGGACAACTATTACAAACAACTATAGACATAAGGTTGCTATCCTAGTAAATAACCTTGTAGATCCTAAATCATACTAATTACTTTAAGTGATCCGCTCTGATACCAATTGAAAATACCTATAAGGTTATACTAAACAACCTAGAGGGGAGGTGAATAGGTTTGACACTCTAATTTTAAAAATCTTTCGTGATTTTTCTCAAAACCTTCGTGAGCATGCAAATTAACCTTTAACAAGATTGTTATGAGAAAACAATTAACACATGTATGCTCAATTCACCACCCTTAGTCTACAAAACATATATCAAGAAACAATGTATCTCATATACAAGTATATTCAATGAAGAGCACATTCCACAAGTTGTACTTTCAATATTACAATGTAAGAACACTAAGTAGAACTCTACAACTTGCTAGTGAATGAACTATATTAAAATTAAAACAAATAATACTTGTATTCACAATAATGTCCAATATGTACAAGTATCAATCAATATATAACTATACACAAATGTATCAATATACAAAAAAAATTATATATACAACTATGTTCAATATGATGTGCTTACATCTCACACTTAACAAAATCTTGTTTACAAATACATCACAAGTGAAGATTATGAAACAAGATTAAAACATACACATATACAAATATGAAAGATAGAGATAGGAAGAATTAACATAAGAGATTTTTTAACGTGGTAAAATCTCCAAGGAGGAAACATCCACGAGTTGAATTACAACCATATGGTACTATATAAATTTGATGATTGATTAGAAATTCCTCAGAAGTGACCAACTCATGATTCACATCCTATTGAAGTCTATGTTTACTCAATCCCTATTGGTAGATTAGAAATTCCTCAAAAGTGCAAAACCACTTTATATTAGAGTTTATGTCTACACAACATCGTTGGAAGATTAGAAATTCCTTAAGAGTGAATACACATCCCATGCAACACTCTCTATTGGAGTCTATGTCTATCCAAAAGCCCAGGCCTACCAATGTCATAGCCTCCCTATCCAAGGCACTCATGCCTCTAGAGAGCCTCCCATGCATAGCTATATGGACCTTCCTGATCCTAGCCATGACTTCTTGCTTGGTTATCCGGACCTCTTGTCCTAACCAAGACTTCATGCCTTTTGCAAGGACTTCCTAAGTGTGATCAGCGAATGCAAACAATGCGAACAAGCACTTCAACATAGAACATGTGATCAATACATTCTATGGAAACTAGACTTAGTCATGTGAGCACACAAGTCAAAGATAGTCTAGATACAAAACATGAATTGAAACCTAGAGCATGTGAAACACCTAACACATCTGATTCCTAATTTCATTCACAAAGCTAACACTTGAATAAATCATATACATGAAGCACATATTCAAGATATTAGAAACATACACCAAAAATGCTAGAATCACAAAATATGATCAATGAATATTCTAGCAAGTAATTAGAGCAAGGATATAATAAATAATCAATTAAATCCTAGTTAGCTCTAAACACCAAATCAAATGTACTAATCCTAGATTTGTTCAAATAAAGGATCTAAGCACATGCTAAGGTTATTAATCATAAAATGAGTTAATCAAATCACAAATAACCCCAGATATCAAACTAATCACAATATAACACTCAAACATGTGAAAAACTAGAATCATAGAAAACTAGTTCACATTTTTCTCTAAATTGACTTGATTAGATTTGATTTAAAGCTATCTTTCTCAATAGCATTTATCATACATACACATACATATAGAAGAAGAAAACCCAAGGTAATTGAAGGTTTAAAAAGAAGAAAACACAAAGATTAGTCAAATACCTAAGAATCACGAGTTGATTCGGTTTTGAGGGTAGAGCCACCACAAAACTTGATCAAATAGCTGCAAACTCTTAGAAAAGGTAGAGGACTTGATTACAAAGATTCTTCAACTTGAATCACTCAATTCAGAGTCTGAATGAGAAACTTATGGTGTTTGGAAGGTGAGAAAGTTAAAGACAAAATTTGCACTTGTGTTTTTCAAACTTTTCTTCTTGAAATGAAATGGGAGGTAAATGAGATATATAAAAGAGGGGGGAGTGGGAATTTTTGTGGCCAATGAAGGTTGCCACGTCAACACCCTATGAGAGGCGCGCAAGCCTCATGGGGCAGAAGGGTGTATGGGCCGTGAGCCTCACGCACCCCTCATGGGCTCATCCTAAAATGGCATTTGGCCATTGCTTGCCTCCCTTACGCTCCTTTCGCATTCTTCAGCCATATTCGGGCCTCCGAACTCCAAATTCAAATCCATCTTTAGATTATGAACCGTGACTCTCTCTCACACAAGGACGACTATAAAACTTTGCAATAAGGTTGAGAATTCAACTCGGTATATGACAACGAAGACAACACAACGTATGAGAACGTAAAGTAGCGTAGCTTCCTAGTTTGGACTCGAAACCTAATGAGTGAGTAACCGAAATGACCGGGACTCAATAAGGAATCATATGAGATCATGTTCAAGTCCAAAAATAATAAAACAAAAATAAATAAACACAAAGTCACACAAGTTTGCCATATCCTAGAGATAGTCCTAGAACATGCAATTTCATAATGTTTATCAAAATAAATCTAATGCATATGCATACTTCAACAAGTGTATGAACGTGTTATACCAATGGTGTACAACCATGCAGGGACACATATGAATGTCATGTATGTGTGTGCCTAAACGTCTTGCAAGAGGAATGAGATCTAAATATACCTTTAATGTTTTCTCCTCTTAAAGGCTTTACTTTACTTGATATGTTGCCTTATTTCCTTGAAGCTTGTTAAACCGTGAATCCTAGACAACTAATCAATACAAAGGAAATGTCATTTTGATATAGAATAGTGCCAACACAACTCAAAATCCTAACACAATATCTAAACGCAAAGCATGAAGATTTAGCTAAAAGGGCAGTATAGACCTAGATGCATGCTATCAACAAATAACACATCTCAACCAACAAACAAAGACTCAAGCATGTTAGAAACAACATTAAGTAAAGAGTCAAGCATTTAATTACAAAATGAATGCTAATCCTAATCAAACATGAACAAAAGATGAAACTAGAAGTTCTAGAACATGTTCAAATTACTTAGTCAAATAAACAAGGAAAACCCATGCTTGGATGATGCTAGGATGATGCTAGATGCTCATGGGAATGTGTTTGGTTGAGTAAAGGAGTGTTCTTGGGAGTTTCTCTCTTGAAAATCACTTAGTCTTTCAAAGATAGTTTTTTTTTTTTTTTTTTTTTTTTTGGACTCTTGAAAAACATACACAAGAGAAGACAACATATATATATATATATATATATATATATATATAAGCCCTAAGTGAAACTATGCCATTTTGGAAATTTTAGGCTAAAAACTGTGCAGTGTGCAGGTAGCTACCAACGCACTACCAGCCAACTTACCAGCGAACTGAGACTGCACTGGTAGGACCAGCGTAATACCAGCCAACCTACCAGTGCATCGGGACCTAGAAAAACCATCCAAGGCCAATGCGTGGGTAGCACCCGCTCACTACCAGCGCAGGTACCAGTGCATTGGGGCCTAGGCTAAATCAAGCACACCATCGTGCATGCGCGGATGTTTCCGATCAAGCATCGGGAAACAAATTACAACACATAAAACCACACTTAGATTCTAACAACAAGGTTCACGTGTGGAGGTGAAGAACACACACATATGAGAATTTTAAACACAAATGCAAAACATGCATGGAAAGTGTGTGTGTGCAACTAATCTCTTCAAAAGGCAAGTCAAGTAATTTACATTTCGCTCTTGCTCTTAAAGTCATAGAGATGCTTGAAAGCTTGCCAACGAGGACTTAAGCCACCCATTACAAAATCATCCCCAAATGTGGTTTGTCAATGAAATAAGCCAATCAAAATATGAGGAATTTACACACATCTCCAATGCAATTATCAAAAGTCAAATATGCATCCATTTTATAACCAATCATAATAAAACAATTATTACACTCTCTCTCCTCTTTTATTTTACAATTAAATGAGCTTTAATATTATTAGTGAAAAAAGTTAGAAATCCTAGTCAGCATTTCTAGGAGAGTTTCTAGAATTAGAAACTCAACTCCATATTCTCTAACCGTTTTTTTTTTTTTTTGCCACATCATCTCCATATTGAAGTTAGATAATTGCATTAGAGAGAATTTTTCTAAGTTTTTTAACTATTTATCCTATGTGGCAGTCAATGTTCTCCAAATGCATATTTGCATTGGAGATGCTCTTAGAAATTTTAAATTTTCCATTAAATTTTTGAAGTTTCTGTTAGGTTAGTTGGGGTAAAATAGTAAAAGCGTTTTATATGAAATAAAAAAATTAATAAATAAAAAACTAATATTAAAAAATTTAAGGGTTAATTGCACTAACTTACCCTTACTTTATTAAATCTAGCAAGATTTTAAAAAGGTGCCCTAAATTAACACAAACACATTTTACCATCAAGTCAATCTGTTAACTTTAACGATTGACTAACCTTGATTGTAAATGCCTCACTTTTTGATTGGCTTATTTCGTTGACAAAATCACAATAGGGTTCAAATATGTTAGGGTGGCTTAGGATTGAAGAATGCTCCTCAAATGCTAATGGACCTCATTGTGGACTTCAAGTGCTTCAAGGAAGGTAGCTTACTTGTCTTGACTCTTAATTGAAGAGATTTAGCTGCACATACTCTAGCATGCATGTGTGCTCATTCCTTTTTTAGTACATTCATCTCACTATTCACACTTGCTCATCTTTGTGTTTGATATGTGCAAAATGAGTAGTGCGTTGGTCCCCTAACCCGCACATCACTCGCGCATTGTGCTAGTCGTCCAACGATGGACCAGCGCATCAACCAGCGCAACTCGAGTAGAGGTTTCCCAGTGGTCATGCACTAGTCTTCATGCACAACTCACACTAACGCAACTTGGATAGAGGTTATGCGCTAGTCGTGCGCTACTCGACCAGCTCACATGATGGGAAGTTGAAATGTTTTTCCTAAAACGACCTCACTTTGTCTAGGTCTTATATATATATATATATATATATATATATATATGTCTTGATGTCTTCACTTTGTTTTTTAGAGCAAAAATTACGACTTTTGAAAGCTAAGGAGTGTCTTCAAAGCAAAGTCATCAAGACTTTATTTTTATCATACAAAACACAAACACACATCATCCTTTCATGATTTGTACATCATCTAGCATCTTCTAGGTATGATTCTTCATGGGTTTTCTTTATTGCTCACATGACTTGTAGTTTGAACATCATCTTCATCTTTTCACATGTTTTTACTTTACAAGATAGCTTCTTTATGACTTGAGTAGTATCAAAATTAGTTTTTGTGTTGTGTTTTGTGATTTGTTTGTGATAGCTATTGCATATAGGGTTTTATTTACACATATAGCTAAGTTGTATGCATGTTATATAGCAACATGATATCTAGGAGTGTTTGACATGTTCATACATGGCTAGATAAGCTTAAATGTTTGACCTTGCATTTATGCACTTTGAATATTGCTCATATTTACATTAGGTTGTTAATCTCTTCTCTTTAAGAGTTAGGTCTTGTATTTGCCTTGGGTAGTTTGCAAGCAAGAGCCTAGAATCACTATTAAAAGCATGCAGGTAGCAAAGACGGATTAGTAATCATATAGGTTTGATGCGGTCAACCTAGATTTTAATAGTATTTGTAAATAGTGGATTTGAGGGTTTGATTGGCAATTATGCCCGTGAGTTTTTTACCATTTTGGGGTTTTCTCACGTAAAACAAATCATTGTGTCATTTAGATTATTTCTACACTTATTTTTCATAATGATTTGTGTTAGAGATTAGGGGTGTTTGCAATTAATATTGACTAACCAAAATAGTTGGCGATTAATTTGGTTAAAACCTATTCACCCCTCTAGATTTATTTAGACATTTAGTTTATATATTTTCAATTGGTATCAGAGCGGATTCCTTAACATAATTAGGAGATCCCTTGCTCTTGTTAGAGTGTCTTGCATTTGTTTACATTTTTTTTATTTTTTATTTTTTGTGTCTTGTGTGTCTTGCTTGTTTGTTTGCATTCATCTCATTCTCACCCAAACATAATGAATGGGAACGGAATTGGAAGCTAGGGTGCTTCTAGCACAAGACCCCCTTGCTCATCGGGGTGAACTACGCCTCATGGAAAGGCAAAGTGGAAGCATATGTGTGCCAAATTCATGACCATGCATGGATGGCAATTGAAGATGGTTACACCCCACCTATGATGACTTCTATGGGAGGTGGAGAGGAAGTCCTCAAGCCAAAGGCATAATAGAGTTCCCAAGAGTTCGAGGCTTCCAAGTGGATCAACAAAGCTATGCACGTAATCCTTTGTGCCATGGATGATAACTAATACAAATTGATTCAAACCACAAGGATTGCAAAAGAAGCTTGGGAGATCTTAAAGATGGCTCACGAGGGAACGGAGGTGGTCATGGACTCCAAACTCCAAGTCCTCCTAACTCAATTTGAGACGATTAAATGGAAGAGGACAAGTGCTTCAATGACTTCCAAGTGAAGTTTATGGATATAGTGAATCAAAGTCACCAACTTGGTAACCCTTACTCGGATAAGAGGATCAAGCAAAAGATCATGAGATCGCTTCCCGAGAGATCCGAATTCAAAGTGATGGCCTTGAGGAAAATAGTGACTACTTAAAAATGAAGTAGAGTGAAATGATTGGAAGGCTCTTGGCCTATGAATCTATGAAGGCTCCTACAACTACACTTCCAAAGAAGCAAAAGAGCTTTGCCTTGAAGACAATCAATGTGGAAAAGGAGGAAGAAGACTCGGATGAAGAAATTGCTTTAATGGAAAAAAAGTTCAAGCAATTTATGAGATTTGAGAAAAAAGGTTTTGGCTTCAAGAGAAAGTTTGTAAAGAAGAAGACTCATTTCAAGAAAGTGGAGCAAACTCAAAAAAAGGACCACAAGAAGGGTGTTCAATGCTATAAGTGTAGTGGCTATGGACACATTGCTCCCGAGTGTGCGAATTTGAAGAAAAAGAAAGGAAAAACCATGGCGGTTACTTAGAGTGATAGTGATGACCTAGAAGAAGAAGATAAGTCTTCAGATGATGATGAAGACCAAGTTGCTAACTTCATTGCTTTCTCATCCTCTCACAATAGTAATGAAATCATGAGTGACAAAGAAGAGGAAGAGGACAAGTAAGTAGAAGTAGATGAAAGTGACTCAAATAGTGAGAGCAACTCATCTAAGTCCAATTTTGACTTTGGTGAAAAGATGGACTATGATGACTTCTGTAAGTTCCTTAATTTTGATTGGCTTATTTCATGACAAACCACATTTTAGAGGTTTAAAATGTAAGGGTAGTTTAGGGCTTCCTTGCTCATGATCAAGCTTATTTGGAGTTCAAGCCCTCAAGCACAAGAGCTCATTGAAGGTATAATCACTTATACTTAACCCTTATTGAAGAGATTAGTTGCACACACACACTTTCATATTGCATTTTTTATGATTGCATTTGTGTTTATCTTAATTGTGTGTTTATATGCTTTATCATCACACTTATGCATTTTCATATTTTGCATATTTGTTGTGTGTCACATGATTGGTGAATATTCATGATTCCATCTATTTCCATGCATGTTATTTTCACTCTTCACACTTGCACATTTTTTATTGTTCTATGTGCATTTTTGTAGTGTGCGCTGGTCATCTAACCCGCGCAACACCCGCGCATTACGCTGGTCGTCATGTGCCACACCAGCGTAACTCGGGCAGAAGATCATCGCTGGTCTTACGCTGGTCATCTGCACTAGTCGTTATGCGCATGTTAGGTCAGCTGGTGTGCGCTGGTTGTGCGCTACTCGACCAGCACACTTGACGGGAACTAGGCAGTTTTTTATCAAAACGACACCACTTCATCTATGGCTCCTATATAAGTACCATCTTCTTCCTAGCTCGTTTTTGTGAGCTCAAAATCAAATATTAGAGAGATAAACTTAAACCCTAGGGAGAGAAGCTCCCAAGAACTCACATTTACTCAATCAAACCACTTCCCATGAGCATCTAACATCTTCCTAGCATCATCCAAGCATGGGCTTTCTTGTTTTCTTTGACTAGGTAACTTCTACATGTCCTAGAACTTTTTATTTAATTCTTATGACATGTATGCCTAAGTTTAGCATTTATTTGTTAATTAAATGCATGTCTCCTTGCTTAATGTTATGCTTTAGCATGTTTGAGACTTTGATTTTTGGTTGAGATGAGTTGTTTGTTGATTGGCTTTTGATTGACAATTCCTTGATTGCATTAGTTAATTGCATGTTTTTAGTCCTTGCCATGATTATTGACAACTTGTGTTGAATTGGCTTTATTTGTTGACAATTAGGTTGCTAGAGGTCCTCATGTATAAGCATGTAGGCATTGTTGATAACTAGAGTGTTTATTTGTATTATAACATCTAGTTAAGCATTTAGTGTAGCCTATCATTATTTGCATTTTGGATTTTGCTATATATTCACATAGGTTATTGATCTCTTCATTAAGAGTTAAGTCTTGTGACTACCGGTGTATAATGCTCAAGGAAATCGAACTAGGTTCACTTTTAAAGGCATGCGGGTAATAGTGGTGGGTTATAGACCGTGAGAGGGAGGTTGAGGTCAACCTAGGTTGTAAACACCATTGCAATTAGTGGATTCGAAGTTCGTGTGTGGCGCATATAACAGCCCGTGGTTTTTTCCTGTTGAGGGTTTCCACGTAAAAATCAAGTGTTCTTTAATTTCCGTATTTTTACTTGATTTTTATTGTTTGTTGAATTGGGTTAATAGTGATTAATTTTGACTAATCGAAAAATTGATAATAATCAATTAACAACCCATTCACAACCCACCCCCCACCCCCCCCCCCCCCCCCCCCCCCCCCCCCCCCTTTAGGTTGTTTAGACACAAGCTATATTTATTTTCAACTTCATAAGGTTCTTTGAGAACTCTAGATTGAAGAAAAAAAAGGAGATACAAAAGTTAGAAGGGGAGAAGCTTGAATTGACTTCCAAAGTGACTCATTTGAGTGAGGAAATGATAAGAGCAAGAGAAATTGAAGAAGGATTGAAGATGGAGCTAGTCTTAGTCAAAAAGAGTGAAGAAAGTCTGAAGAAGGAACTAGTGAAGGCAAGAGGGTTGATTGCTAAAATGACCTCTGGAACCAAAAAGCTTGACAAAATGCTATCTTATGGAAAAAGTCCTAGTAACAAGAAAGGGTTAGAATATGTGGAAGAAATGGATACCACATCCTTGAAAAAGATAACATTTGTCAAGAGCAAAGAGATTAAAGATGCTCAAACACCTTAACAATCAACCAAATGGGTTGAAGTTGGTGAATTTTCAAAGCAAGCTCAAACAAGGGTTCCAACAAGAGCTCTACCACAACAAGTTAGAGATCCACAACTAAGACCTCTATAACCAATGATCCCACAAGCTCAATATAGGGTCTTTCATGCTCAACCAAGAAGACATGCTAACTTGGCTCATCCACAAAGGAGAGAGTTGCCTCAACATCAAAGAGCAACTCAAAATAGAAGGAGGCCACAAATGCTTGCAGAAGGCTATGGTATGAAATCTTATTTTACTCCTACTTGCCATTATTGTGGAATTGAAGGCCACATTAGGCCAAATTGCTTTAAGTATATTAAATTGTGTAGAAGAGAAAGTATGATTGAGAAAAATATGCTTAGAAGAGCCAAAAAGTATGCACCTAGGAAATTTAGAGCTAATGGACCCATGACTCCTAGGAATGACCATGTTGCACATAGGTTGAACAGAAATGATGAGTATTATTGCTATATGGCTCAAGTAGCCTTGAAAGCCAATGCCTTCAACACTTGGTACTTTGATAGTGGGTGTTCTAGGCACACGATCGGAAACAAAAGTTTCTTTAAAACTCTTATGATGGAGGATGGTGGATTTGTCACATTTGGTGATGGGTTAAAGAAAAAGGTCATAGGGAAAGGTAATATATCTGTTCCTGGTTTGCCCTTCTTGCCCAATGCTTTTTATGTAGATAGCTTGTAAGCCAATCTCATTAGCATATTACATTTGAGTGATGAAAGACTTTCAGTTATGTTTGGCAAAGTTGATTGCTCTATTATAAAAGAAAATGGGCAAGTTTTATTGAAAGGCAAGAGATCAAGTGACAATTGTTATTGTCTTGAATCTAATCTAATCTCTTGTAACTTGTCTACTTGTGAGCAAGTTGAATTGTGGCACCAAAGATTTGCCTACATACACTATAGGGACTTGAAAGTCCTTGATATGTTAAATATTGTGAGAGGCCTTCCCAAGCTTGGGAAAAAGGTTGAGGGAGTTTGTGGACCTTGTCAACAGGGAAGCAAACCAAGAGTGTGCATAAGAAAGGTAAATACCTTTCCACCAAAGAGCCATTGGAGATTCTCCACATGGACCTTATGGGTCCCATCAAAACCGAAAGCTTAAGTGGTAGAAGGTACATTCTTGTGGTAGTTGATGACTTCTCTAGGTTCACATGGACTTTTTTTCTTAGAGAGAAGTCCAAAGCCCTTTCGAAATTCAAAATGCTTTGTGTTAAAATTCAAAATGAGAAAACTTTTCACATTAAAAACATTAAGAAAATTAGAAGTGATCATGGGAAATAGTTTGAAAATGCTAGCTTTGAAAACTTTTGTGATAGCTTAGCTTAGGCATTTCCCATGAGTTTTCAGCTTTTAGAACACCTCAACAAAATGGTGTTGTTAAGAGGAAGAATAGTATCCTCCAAGAGATGGCCCGTATGATGTTGCTTAGCAACAAAGTCCCTAGGAACTTTTAGGCCAAAGCCATCAACATGGCTTGTTATATAGGGAATAGAGTATTCTTTAGGCCCGGGACTAAACAAACATCTTATGAGTTGTGGAAGGGTAGAAAACCCAATGTTAGCTACTTCCACATCTTTGGAAGCAAGTGTTATATACTTAATGACCGAAATCAACTTGGCAAGTTTAATACCAAGAGTGATGAGGGTATTTTCATTGGATACGCACTTAATAGCAAGGCCTATAGAGTTTTTAATTTAAAGACTCAAAGTGTTATGGAATCATCAAATGTTGTCTTCGATGATTATAGGCCCAAACATAATGACCATGATGAGGATGTTTGTGAGATAGATAACCTTCATTTGAAGGAGTTTGGTGAGACTTCAAGTGGTGTGAAGTCAAACCAAAATGAAGAGGATGATCTAACTCTTAATAGAGATCCACCTTTGGACTCTAATGAACCCGCTCCTTGGGTAAGGAAACTCCTTGATAAAAATGATATCATTGGAGATGTTAATGAGGGTATTAGGACTAGGCATCAAATAGCTAATCAAATTAGTTATATTTGTTACACCTCTCAAATAGAACCCAAGAAGGTTGATGAAGCCTTAAATGATGAGTTTTGGGTTCTTGTCATGCAAGAAGAGCTAAACCAATTCGAATGAAATGAGGTTTGAACTCTGGTTCCTAGACCTTGAAACACCAATGTCATAGGCACCAAACGGGTGTTTAGGAACAAATCCGATGAGGATGGCAACATTGTGTGAAACAAAGTAAGGCTTGTTACATAAGGATACTCTCAAATTGAGGGCATTGACTTTGAGGAGACTTTTGCTCCCGTTGCTCGCCTTGAGTCCATAAGGCTTCTCTTGTCCATTTCTTGTGTGTACAAGTTCAAGTTACACCAAATGGATGTCAAGAGTGTCTTCCTCAATTGCTTCTTACACGAGGAAGTATTTGTTGAGCAACCTAAGGGGTTTATGGATCCACACCACCCCTCTCATGTCTATCGCCTTCCAGTTTTTCTCCTTCCAACATAGGCATTTCTTTGTGGAACCTATGATATTCTTCCTCCAGTGACATCAAGGGATGATTACTTCTTCTACATGTCGACGAACAATAATTATTATTTTTTAAGACTTATCAATATTTCAAACGATGCAAAGTTCAAGCAATTATTACAACCCCTTTCTACTCAATTTTCAACACCAATAAAAATATATATATAGAAATTTAATTTTTCGTTTTTGGTTTTCTATGATCCCCAAATCCACCATTTTCTTTCCATTTCACCATTATCACAAGCATCTAATTAAAATTTTTGTAATGTTGCACAGGTTAAATCAATTAACATTTAAATGAAAAAAAAAATCACAAAAAAAAAAAAAAAAAAAAAAGCTTCAAAAACTTCATTGTGTTTTTTTTTTTTTTTTTAAAGATCTAAAACTTCACTTTTTAACAATCCGAAACTAGTGAACAAATATAAAAGAATTAACCATCATCTGCCATCTACAATCACACAACTAAAAGTGTGATCATAAAAAAGAGTTTACAAACAAGATTAACATAGTTAATAAAGTAAAAAAGCATTAGGGAAATACATCAGCAGCTTGGATTTTCTATAGATTTTATTAAATGATTTTGATTATCTTTGGGAGATGAAACGAATCATTGATGCACATAAATTAAATAATTTGCAATGTTACACAAATTAACATTCAAAATCAATAAAAAATAATCACACACACACACACACACAAAAAAAAACTAAAAATTCTTTTTATTTATTTATTTATTTATTTATTTTAATTATAAAGATCTAAAACATCACATTTTAACAATCTAAAACTAGTGAAGAAATACAAAAGATTTAAATATCATTTATCATCTTCTAGTCAGAAAACTAAAAAGTGATATCACAAAAAAGAGTTTACAAAGATTAATATAGTTAATAAAGTAAAAAGCATCAGGGAAAAACATCAGTGGCCGAGGGTAGCATTTACAACAGTGGGGTTAACCTCATCCCAATTTTGATCCAGCTGCATCTTCTTCATGTAGTCTTTGAAGAGGTTGAAGCCGTATTAGTGACCAGTTGAATAACATCGTTGGCAATCAAGAATACTGTATTTGGATGCCTTGAATCGCTTCCAATGGCTATCATCAGACGCCTAATAAGTGAGGTCAATGTTCCTCATCCAATGTTTTCACTCATTTGTTTAGATGTGTCGAAAAGCATTGGATGACCTCATTAATTTTATTTTATTTTTCAGTCGATTTGAATTTTTTAGGATCCATTGTGCATAACAGATGGATATCGAGATTTCAGAAGATTTATATTTTTGTAAATAGTGAAAGAGAAGAGAAGAAAAAGATATTATAATAATGAGAGAGATTTGTAACCTTAATTTATAGAGTATAAAATAAAATTTAAGTGGTAGTCGAGTATAAAAAACGTTATTTATTTATTTTTTATTTATTATTTATTATTTTTTTTAAAGTAATAAACGTTTTTCTAAAATTTTGAATAAGTAATAAGTAATAAACGTTTTTGATAATATGTTAAGAAGAGTTTGATTCTTAATTATCTTTACGTGATTATTGTTAAGGTGTGTTTGGTATGGCTTTTTCAAGTAGAACTTATAGAGTAGACGTTTTATTAATAGAGCTTGTATTGAGTAGAGCTTTTGGTTCTAATCAAGGTCCTTATTGTGAAATTCGATTGTTAAACTCTTTTAAATCATTTTGATTTCAATATCCAATAACACTTAGTCTGGGCAAACCATGAATTAACGGATATGATGTGGGCGTGTTGTTTGAATTAAATTCCTTAATTTAGTTTGATATTTAGTTGCATGATTACTTTAGTCTTTAGTTCTTTAATTGTAATGTTCGATTGTTAAACCCTTTTAAATTGTTTTGATTTCAACCTCCGGAAAAAAAAAAAAAAAGTTTTTATAGTCCAATATATTTGAATAATATTAAACTATATAATCTCAAAATATTGATCATTTGCTGAAATGGTTTTGAAATTTTAAGATAGTTTGAGTTTGGTCCATAGTAAACTTTATTGATGTAAACAACTTAGTACATATGATAGTTAATAGTTCTTTGTTTTTTATGAATATTTTTGTTTCTTAATAAATAAATAAATAAAATAAAATAAAATAAAACTATATACAAATAAATGAATATTTAATTAGAAACCCGAAAGCATAATATGGATTAAAAAGCAATTATGAAATTCTATTATCAAATGTAAGATATGCAACTAAATAATATTGATATATGCTAAGTAGCGATAA
Organism: Acer saccharum; assembly: GCA_030490815.1. Lineage (NCBI taxonomy): Eukaryota > Viridiplantae > Streptophyta > Magnoliopsida > Sapindales > Sapindaceae > Acer > Acer saccharum. The sequence goes on along the minus strand of CM059874.1, from coordinate 10,087,393 downwards.
AAAGCATAGAGGACCGCATAGCGCAGTGGATTAGCGCGTCTGACTTCGGATCAGAAGGTCGTGGGTTCGACTCCCACTGTGGTCGAAATAATTTTGTATTTTATTTCTTTTAATTTTATCTAAAAATCTAGAATTGTATTACTATAAAAACATGACCACTTAAAAATAATTTGGATGATGATCATGTGGTTAGAGCATCAGGAAGATTGTTTGGTGCTCCAAGAATGTTACCACCTACATCAGGAAATGTGCGATGGCCTGCCAATGTACTCACTTTCCCATTTTTGTTTACTTGAACTGGATATCTCATCAAGTGTCCCCTCATTTTCTTGTGATCCTCCTCGGATACGTATGCTTCCCAGTTATGCGTGGCAATCTGGTTGACATGCTGTACACATTCGAGCTTCTGCGGTTGTTTGAAAGCGTCCTCAAGTCTCGCAAGGTGCTCAGCCCACAAGGACATCCGATAACCATATACCTGGCCATGTGGATGAGATTTCTTTTCTGCCCATGTATAATTTGGTTGATAAGCACCCATTCCAATTTCTGTATCCCTTGAACCATCCAACGATCTCTGGTTGATGTTTGCCGATCCCATCACTACATACTCATCATCAACTATCATCCCTTTTGAATGGACATAAATCATAAATCTTCTAAATTTTTGAACCGATACCTGTACGTACAAGAACAGTTTGATCATATATGTAATTAACAGCGATATGATCAGACGAATTCATTACAGGTAAAGTAGCGTACCAGGGCACTGTTTGTTTCAGCTGAACTTCCTGGAGGAAGATCCTCACGCTTACCGAGGCAATAGAAGTTCAAATAATCTTGCAGATCATATCTATCAGAAAGGCCTTTTTCGTCCAGTGCCTCAGCAACAATTTTATACATCATCGACATTGTTTGTTCCTGCAGTCAATATAACCATCTTGCATAGTTTTAACTTTTATGCAGTGATCAATATATAGAAAAAGAGGAATTCTTCTATTCTAACCTGCCAGTATAAAATTTCCTGAACAGGAGCACTACTTGGGACACCCTCTGGCCACATTGGAATTACTATATACACTGCGAAACGCTCATTCGCTCTGATTTTGCTGGCAATTTTCAAGGCCAATTCTATGGGGACTAAGTTAACTGCACCTGCATTTTTGTATGATGACCAATAATATGAAGATCCAATAAAATACTGGTTCTCTATGTATATGAAATGTTGCGCTGATCTTATTGCTTTCACATATGCCGTTTGGATGCTCCTATCTACTTTCAAATTCTTTGCCCACGCCAGATTCTGCACAATTTTATTTTGTTAGAGAAACACGCTTAGCATATTAGGCTTTATAAGCTCGGGTTCTAACCTGAACAGCAACTTGCTTGACATCTTTTGGAAATCCCTTGGCAGATCCTGAATCGATGGATCGAAACACCTGTCATAAATACAATTAGTGAAGGATATCTTCTAAATGAGAAATGAATTCACATTTTATTTCCTACCTGAACATGCCAATTCTCAGAATCTTTTTCGTCGCTTGTATCACCATCATGACCCGTAGAGGGTGTCAATATAATGCCCTCTAGATTTATCAAGACATGGTCTTGCCGTTTTGCTTGGTCGCGCGCTTTTGTAGCCTTTCTCCATCTTTGCTCAAAATTTGTCAGTATATCATATGCAGCAGGACCTTCAATTTTACAATGTAAGTCATGCCATGGTTGCCTTGGACTTCGGGCATTAGGCTGCATATATATATATAACAAAAAAGTACTGAAGCTAAACTGAAAAACAACAAAGAAAAGAAAATGGCAGTTTAGGCTTCCTTACCGGAATTGTAGGATTATGAAAGTCATCCGCAAAGACAGTATCAAGATCAGTAAAGAGCCTGTGCTCAGGAGTGTCATATCTCCCATCACATAGATCCAGACCACCGATAAAAGCAGTTATTTTACGGTTGTTTCCAGATGCTTGAGTGTCAACAAGCACACACTTCTGATGATGTGCAAATAGAGTTCCAACAACCTGGACTAGAAGGATCCATCAAAATCAGAGCTATGCCATTACCAATAATTGAAATTCAAATCATATATACCTGTTGCTTAACAACACTGAGTTTATTGCTTGCATAGCGAGGAGCAAGCACACAATGGACATTCGAGTCTTTGAAAAACTTCCTAGTTTCTTCATCATGAGTCTGCATGACACCTTCCTGCATTCAAAGCAAGATCATATAAATTTGTTAGCAACTGGAAATACAAGGTGCTGCATGCTCAAATCAAGTACCGTTTTGATGAGAAATTTGTCGTGTGAAGTTTTATCGTCCCAAATCAATAGAACCACACAAAGCCCTTGTCGCGACTTGTGCTTCAGCAACTCTCCTAAAGAAAGCTCTCCACCAGCAGGTAAAGGCTTTGTTGGCTCCCTCAGGAGTTTTACAGGATGGAATACGGACCAACCAATGATGTAAATCAAATGGCGAGCTTCCACAATGGCATGGCATATATCTTCCCAACATTTACCATGCTGAAAAAGTTTCCCATTACCAAGTAAAATTTCAGGTAGTTTAGAGTCTGCAGGAACATGAGCATCTTGATAGAGAGTCACATTCCCTCCTTTACGTAGTGGAAAATAGGTATTAGGGACTCCTCCAACTCCTTCTTTATACAGAGGGTTTTGTTGTACAGGTGTAAACTTAATAGACAAACGCAATTGCGGCAGGGAACTACTAGCAGTATCTCCTAGGATAGGGAACCAATCACTAATTTCATTTCCGGAGAAGATTTTCTCAGCAGGTATCTCCACTATTCCGATAAGATCAGCCCCAACAACATCATTATCCTTTACATGAAACATCACTTTTGCAACAGGGTGAGCGACTGGCACGCAGAAATGCTCATCCCACAATGGATCCTCACAATTATCAATTATTCTAGTTTGTGCTACTGTTGCCCCTGCTAGACATACTGACACATAAGGGTCACTAGTCATGCTTGCATGTTTATGACCACGCCGACGACGAAAGGGAGATCTGCATCTAAAGAATGAAAAACATTTTCTCACTTTTTCATGCCCCATATCCATATTTGGAAGACATTTTGCTTCTAAAATCCGCAAATCCAAATCACCATGCAAGACAAGTGATCCAACATCAGGACCACTCATTTTTTTTTACTTCTAAAAGACTAAATAAATTCTAGATGAAAAGCATGTAACTTAAATCATAGAAGAAGAAGATGAAGATGCACCGAGGATGACAGACTATACATAAGATGATGATCCTCGGAATCGTCCCTGTGTGATGGAGAAAAAGAGAAAAAGATATCAAATTAGGTACAAGTTGCCCATTTACAAAAATTGGATCTCAATGTGAGATGGAGATGAGGAGGAAGATTCTTGTATTTTAATTTTTGCAGCTTTTTGTTCTTGGAGAGAAATGACAAGAAAAGAGACAGATAGACATTTGATATTGATATACCCAACCGAAATTGGCGGGAAATATAAGGTGATGTGAGACTCTGTTTATTGACCGTACAAAACGACAGCCTAGTTGAACATCCAACTAGGCTTTGCCACATCATTTGCAACTTAATTTTGTCTCAAAGATAAAATTAATTAAATAAGTTCACCGTTGCATTAAACTTGTATCTTCTTTTTTCGTTTAAAGATTTGTCACGCTAACCTAGTACAGTAAAACAGTAAAACAGTAAAATTGACTCTTCTTTTATCCCCATATGATATATAGAAGGTGAATGTGAGGAAACCAAACAGACTTTTTATTTGCTTAACTTCAAACATAAAGAGGATTGAACATGTGTGATTCTTCTCTTCATAAATTAACTTTCACTATTTTCTTTAATTTTACAAACAATTTCTTAGCTTCACCCAATTCATTTGAATTGTTTTTAGTTTTTGGATTGATATCTAATTTTAACTTTTAAGAGTTAATTTGATAATTAATGAGAAGATAATTATACAAGATTAGTTTTAATTAATTTAGAGGCAATATAACATTATAGTATATATAATTTGACTGTCTTAACAACTAGGTAGAAATGAAGAAGATATTTTATGCTAAATTTTTGGCATGGACACAATTATTATAATTACACCACCGATTCAACTTTACAAAAGCATTTACTTTAATAAAATAACGAGGGAATAACACCCAACCCCCACTGAAGTTTGCATTCGACACTCATAATCAACTTTATCAAAAACTGACACTCATCCCTCTTAGCGTTAATCAAACTTAACAGTTGACCAAGTTTGACCGTCGCAAATACCAAAATGCCTATGAGAAATCTTAATTAATTTTTTTTTTTTTTAAATGATTTTTTCAATGGATCTCCACCATCCATCTAATGGAATATGAGAAAGAATTTAATAATAGGTGAATCTCCACCATCCATTATAATTAACAACAAAATTTAAAATTATATTTCCAAATTTAACAAAAAAAATTAAAATTATATTTCCAAATTTTCAGATTGAATCTCCACCATCCATTATAATCATAATTATTTATTAGAATATGGGAAATTTTAAAAAAATATATATGATTGTTATCATATATATGAGTATTATTAACGGTATCATTTAGTGCGTATGTTAATGACTTTGTAAACTCCAGAAGTTCATATTATTATATATATCATAAATTGGAAATATAAGATTATTATTATATATATATTTTTTAATAAATATTATTAGTATTATATGTTATGTTGTATAATTAGATATATTAGAATATGAAAAAAATTCTTAAGAATATAGTATCATTTATTGTATACCATGTGTCGCAGCTACAACAAAAGTAACTATTTTTATGTTATATGAATTTTTTTAAAAATATATAAATGTTGTTTGTAACCACAAACGAAATTTTAATTGTTAATAACCATGTTTTTAAAAAATTACTGGAAAGCCCTCATATAAAAACCATCCCCAAAAACTCTCTTTTTCTCTCTCTCTTTCTCTCTCCTCTCCTCTCTCTCTCCCCGATCCTCTCTCTCTTTTCTTCCTCCATCCCGCCAATCATCACGAAGCACGAGCGCTGGTTCACGCAGAGCCCAAGCAGCTCGCCGACGACGTCTAGCGATGATTGGCGCCCACCTTGACGACACCCGGCGATGATTGACGGCATGGAGAGGAGAAAACCTTTAAAATAAAATAAAATAATAATAATAATAATTAAAAAAAAAAATATAATTTGGGGAATTTGGGGAAGAAGGGAAATAGGTCATGATTTCAAGTTTCACATTTAGGATTTCAAGTTTTTATTCAAGATTTCAAGTTTCAAAAAATCAGTTTTTCTACAAGATTTCAAGTTTCAAAAATTCTAGTTTTTAATCATGATTTCAAGTTTGGTTTTAGATTTTAGTCGTGATTTCAAGTTTGGTTCCAAATTTTAGACATGATTTCAAGTTTGCTTTCAGGTTTTTAAAAAATAAATCAAGTTTCAACATTCAATTTTTTAGTCATAATTTCAAGTTTGATTCTAGATTTTAGTCATGATTTCAAGTTTGCTTCTAGGTTTTTAAAAAATAAACCAAGTTCAGGGGTATTTTTGTAATTTATGGACATATACTGATTGTTTTAAAAAAAAAAAAAAGTGGTTATTAACGATTAAAATTTCAAAAATGGTTACTGACGGAAGTTTAATGTTTCCAATTGCTACTTTTGGTCTTCTCTCATATATATATATATATATATATATATATATATATATACATATATACGGTCTGTCTATTATCAGTTCGAACTGACAATAAATATATCAGGACGAAGAATGTAGACCATAAATTATGGAGAAGTTTTAACAAGTGCATACACTTTGAGTCAAAGTATGTAAATCTAGTGGTCCACATTCTTCGTCCTGATATATTTATTGTCAGTTCGAACTGATAATAGAAAATCTGTATATATATATATATATATATATACAGATTTTCTATTATCAGTTCGAACTGACAAAAGTTATATCAGTTCCTTGTATGTGGGCCACTGGATTTAAATACTTTGACTGACAAGTGCATACAGCCAAGTTAAAGTATTTAAATCCAGTGGCCCACATGCAAGAAACTGATATAACTTTTGTCAGTTCGAACTGATAATAGAATTTTTGTATATATATATATATATAGTGTAATTATTAGGTGTGAGATTTTTTGTACCGATAGCAATCCAATAACTATCAATAGCAATCGACGATTATATACGGGAAATCCCGTACATGAGAACTAAAACTGCTAACATAGGTAAAAAAAAAAATGATAATTTCAAAATCTTACAAATAATTTATCATATTAATAATTTAAGCAACCAATTTAAAAGTGAGATTATCAAGGCCTCATATTATTTATCTGGTTGAGTTAATATATTTTAAGGCAAGAGATGGTTAATTTGTTTTGCTGAACATCTTTATCTTTGACTAAAAAAAATAATTTTGTGTACTTTTCAATGTACGTATCAAGAAGTAATCTCAACCCTTCGATGCATTATAATCGAGTGGCTGAGAATTTGTGTAAAAATTTTGAGCTACCGATCTTGCCCCTACATATATAGAAGATTGTCGAGTGCAAATCATTTTATGTCCAAATCATCCACGCAATAATGAAATGTAATGAATTTTGATGAGATCTTTTGCATGGACAATAAGAAAATTGAATAATATTTGTAGCAAAATGTTGTGCCATAAAATTAACTACGTGAAAGTTTCTAAGTTAATAGAAGGAAATCATGACTTTAGCACGTAAATGAGTAAATGTATACGTATATTTACATATCGCACAAGTATATCTAGAAGCATGAATAAATTTGACCGAAGAAGGAAATAAGGGATGTGCAAAGAAAATCGTCCAAGGATTATCCGAGTACGTGTCCGAAGGAATCTGTTACATGCCCGAGATCAAGGTCGTACACCAAAGGATACGAGCTCGACTTGAGGATGACTACCAAAAGTCTCCCGAGCACAGTCTCAAACAAGAGGGAGGAGCTTGCCCTATGACCAAGATTGGGGAATCTTTCCTAAAGTCCGAGTCCAATGTCAAAGAAGACAAAGGTGCCGAGTCCAAGTTCAAATATCAAAAAGACAAAGGTGCCGAGTCCGAGTTCAATGTCAAGGAATATAAAGTTGCCGAGTCCGAGTCCAATGTCAAAGAAGACAAAGGTGCCCGAGTCTGAGCTCAATCCCCGAGGAGATTTTGTCCTAAGTCCGAGCTTAGTCATCAGGTGGCATGAAGCGCAAATCTAAACACATCCAAACACGTGTCCTAAGGACCCCACAAAGAAGTATTATAAAAGGTGAAGCTCACCAAGAAGAGTGGGCCTGGACAAAAAAAGAAAAGAAAAAAGAAAAGGTGTATCAATACATAAATTGTAATCTCTTAGTTCTAAAGTTCAATAAGAGAAGTCATTTAATTCAATTTGCTGTTGATCAATTTTCATGCATCAACATTTGGCGCCGTCTGTGGGGACGTAAAAGTTTCCTCCAAAGATTTCGAGCATGGCTTCAGAGACTGAAGAAGTTCCAATTCCACAAACAGGAAGCCTTGTTAGATCCGAAATTCATCGAGTGCTTAGTGATGGCGAAGAAACGATTCGTGAAATTAGGCGCATGACGAAAGCGAAAAAAGGGAATGCTCAAGCTAACACTCGTGAGCTCATCCGTGAAAATGAAGAATTGAGTGATCAAATTCAAAATTTAACCGGGAAAGTCACTCAACCCGATCTCGGACAAGATCATGTCACAAGCATACCACGGTCACTACTTGAAAATGGAATCAACTCAAACGGATGTGCCAAAGAGCGAAATCAAAAGGACTAGAACCACCACATAGAGAAAGCTTGTCATGGAAATGAGGAACTAAGAAATTTTGATGGAAACACACGAAAAGAGCATATCCATACTGATAAATGTCGAGAATGGCGTAGAAGAAGCGAACCCCAAGCTCCGGCCGAAAGCCAGCACAGTAGCTCTCGACCTAAAGTCGAACGGGGTCATTCGAGGAGTACGTTTCGACGACACGCCGATAATGAACGGCGGACACGACAACGAACGTGTGAGGTTGAAATGAATGACTCTCGACATTCTCGATACCTGCATGACTACCTTAAGAGACTAGAAGAACGCATCTTAGGTATGCAAAGGAATCAAACTGATAATCGTAATCCTGATCCACTTGTCGAGCTACAATCTCCTTTCGTAGCTAGGATTCGCGAAGCTATCGCACATAGAAGATTTGAAATGCCTCAGATTCCTCACTACGAAGGACATTCAGACCCTATGATCCACATGCAACTCTACCGAGGACTCATGGAGGTTCGCGGGGCTAGTGAAGACATGATGTGTAAGTTCTTTCCTCTCACTTTAGGGGGAACATCTTTGAAATGGTTCAACAAGCTCAAGCCGAGCAGTATCCAGAATTTTCCCCAAATGTGTCGAGAATTCATCACAAGGTTTAGATGAGCCCGTCCTCTGGAAAGAAAACTCAATGTTCTTCGTGATATCAAACAGGGCGAATCAGAAACCCTTAAAGAGTATGTCAAAAGATTCCACAAGGAGGTAATCAACCTTGGAGCATACGATAAAGAAAACACCTTTGAAGACTTCATTAGAAACATACGGATATGTCGGCTGTGGTTCAACTTCCAAAACTTTCGACCAAAAGACTATACCGAAGCTTATGAACGCGCTCTACGTTTCATTGAGACCGAGGAGCAGCTAAGACTAAAGAAAGTCACTGAAAGAGCCGAGTATAGTTCTAAAAAAGAAAAAGGAAAGGGAAGGGAAGAAAACCAAGGGGATCGAAATAGTCGCCCTGTGATCACCGGTGGAATCCCTCGATTACAACCTCGAGGACATGACCAGCTGAAAACACCGATCCTTCAACCTCAACCTGTGATGAATGTTCCAAACGAGACGCACCCGGAGACCTTTAGATGAGTTCGAACATGGAATTCAAAATATGCAAACTATCATGCCCTAAATGCTACTTGGGAACAAATCCCCACAGCATTTCATGAAACCAGACTGTTGACAAAACCCGAGCCCTTGAGAGGAGATCCTAGCCGAAGAAATCAAGCAAAATATTGTGACTTCCATGATGATATCGGTCATACCATTTCAGAATGCTTTCATCTGAAAGATCACATTGAAACTCTAATTCGAAACGGCTACTTGAAAGAATTTATTGACATTACGCAAGAAGCTCGGCAACAAGTGCCCGATACAACGGAGAGAGACCCACCCAAGCATAGTGACAAAGGAAAGGTACATATGGTACATACCATAGCAGGAGGACCAACGCTAGCTGGAGATTCAAATCGAGCCAGAAAGGCGTATTCTCGAAGTACTGTGGCCAGCCGAGCATGCATGCAAGAGAATCAATTTCAAACCCCCAAGAGACAGAAAATACACACCACACCGATTATTTTTACCGACGAAGACTCAAAGGGAGTAACACATCCACACGATGATGCTCTCGTAGTATCCCTGACTATCGTCGGAAAGATAATCCCTCGCATATTGATTGACACAGGAAGTTCTGTGGACATTATGTTCAAGAAAACACTGGATCATTTGGGAATTGAGAAAGCAAGACTGAGAGAAGTAAATACTCCCTTGTACGGCTTCACCGGGGATAGTATCTGGCCTGTCGGAACGATTGACATCCCGATAACCTTCGGTGAAGATCCCGACCAGTTTACTACAATGATTACTTATGTGGTGGTCAATGCCCCTAGTGTATATTCTGTGATCCTTGGAAGACCATTTCTGGTTACAACTAAGGCAAGGGTCTCCTTGTACCACAATGTGATAAAGATCCCTACAGGTGAGAAAATCGAAACCATCCGAAGGGACCAAGAGTCTACCCGAAAATGCTATGCCACCTCGGTAAAAGAAAACTTTCAGGTCGGAGATTTAGATCCACAAATCTCCGGCGATGAAAAAATCGACGGGGTGGATATGGGGGCATTACAAGAAAGAGCAGAACCGGTATAATTCCCATCCAAATAAAGCCGGACGATCCAAAAAAAGTGGTCCGAATCGGATCCACACTCCCCCCTGACGTGAAAACAGAGCTGGAAAAATTTCTAAAAGAAACTCTGAAGTTTTTGCATGGTCTCATAAAGAAATGCCAGGTATCGATTCTAAAACAGCGACCCACCGCTTAAATGTTAACCCGATCTTCAAACCAATTAAACAAAAGAGACGATTGTTCAACCAAGAGAGATACGAAGCAATCCATCAGAAAGTGGATAAATTGTTAAAAGCAAGATTCATTCGAGAAGTGGAGTATCCGGATTGGATTGCCAATGTGGTGTTGGTAAAAAAAGCCAACGGGAAATGGAGAATGTGTGTTGATTTCACCGACTTGAATAGAGCATGCCCTAAAGACAGTTTCCCCCTACCCAGAATTGATCAAATTGTGGATGCCACAGCAGGGCACGAAGCACTAAGTTTCATGGACACATTTTCAGGCTATAACCAGATCAACATGTGCTCGTCGGACCAGGAAAAAACCACCTTTATCATCGATAAGGGGTTGTATTGTTATCGGGTCGTGCCATTCGGCCTGAAGAATGCAGGAACAACCTATCAAAGGTTGGTGATTAAAATCTTCGATCAATACCTCGGGAAAACAATGGAGGTATACATCGATGACATGTTAACAAAGTCATTAAGATCGGTCAAACACATTAACCATCTACAAGAAACATTTGAGGTACTAAAAAAGCACAAGATGAAGTTGAATCCGAAGAAATGCGCATTTAGAGCATCGTTAGGGAAATTTCTTGGATTCATGGTCAATCAGAGAGGGATTGAAGCCAACCCGGATAAGATCCATGCTGTGTTGGAAATGAGGTCACCGAAAACCCTGAAAGACATGCAGAGGCTCACAAGACGAATTGCGGCCTTAAATCGATTCATTTCGCGAGCCATCGATAAGTGTCAGTCTTTTTTCATAGCTCTAAAACAAGGAAAAAACATGGAATGGACAGATGAATGCGAACATGCCTTTCAACAATTGAAGGTTTACTTGATGAATTCTCCATTGTTAGCAAAACCTAAAAATGGAGAGGAACTGTTCCTCTATCTTGCAGTTTTAGACACCGCCGTCAGCTCGGTCTTAATAAACCAAGATGAAAATGCACAAAGGCCTATCTATTATTCAAGTAAGGCGCTTTCAGATCCTGAGACACGGTATTCAAAAGCTGAAAAATTAGCATTAGCATTGGTAGTAGCTTCTCGAAAATTGAGACCATACTTTCAGGCCCATACTATCACAGTGCTAACAGATCAGCCATTGCAGCAGATTTTGCAGAAATTGGAGATGTCAGGACGATTGATTCGATGGTCTTTGGAGTTGAGTGAATTCGATCTAAAATTCCGTCCTCGAACCGCAATAAAAGAAAAAGTATTGGCCGATGTTGTGGCCGAATTCACTAAATCCGAGGAAGAAATAAAAGGTTTGGGCGATGAGGATCCGGACAATTCACAAAGGGACATCGTAGAAGTCGGATCATCCAACCTGACGACATCCGAGCATAAAGGGGATAGCCCCTCGCAAACATAGAATCTGTTCGTTGATGGCTCGTCCAACAATTATGGGAGTGGGGCTGGAATTCTCTTATTAAGCCCAAAGGATGAAGAAATCCAATATTCGGTAAGGTTTGGATTCAAAGCAACAAATAACGAAACAGAGTATGAAGCTCTGATCACAGGATTGAGGCTTGCGGAAGCATTAGGAGTGAAACAACTACGAGTTAGCAGTGACTTGCAACTGATTGTGAGACAAGTAAATGAGGATTACCAAGCCAGAGAAGAAAAAATGATCAAATATCTGAAGATTGTCCGAGAAAAAATGGACAAATTCGAGAAAGTGCAAGTGGTTGAAATTCCACGAAGTTCCAATTTCAGAGTAGACACACTGGCTCGCCTCGCCTCGGCCGTTGAGGCAAAATTGCCAAGAGCCATCCCAATTGAGATTTTAGAGAAACCCAGCATCCAAGAATGTTTAAGAATCATGGAAGCAGAATTGGAGCCGTCAAGTTGGATTGACCCAATAATGAAATATTTAAAGAACGGAGAGGTCCCTGAAGACAAACATGAAGCAAGAAAATTAAGATACAGGTCGGCTCGGTACACGATCATTGAGGATAAGCTTTATAAAAGAGGATTTTCACTCCCGTATTTGAGGTGTTTGAACCCTGAAGAAGCAAATTATGTCCTTAGGGAAATTCATGAGGGAATATGTGGGAACCATTCAGGAGGACAAGCACTTGCCTACAAGGCTCTACGTCAAGGGTATTATTGGCCAACAATGCAACAAGACTCCATGAACATGGCGATAAAATGCGACAAATGTCAAAAATTTGCTAAGGTGCCAAGGCAGCCTCTAGAAAAGTTGACCACGATGAAAAGCCCATGGCCTTTTGCTCAATGGGGGATAGATCTGATTGGTCCGTTGCCAACTGGTAAAGAGGGAGTGAAATATGCTATAGTTGCCATCGACTACTTCACCAAATGGGTCGAGGCCGAACCACTCTCCACCATAACCGAGAAGAAAACTATAGGTTTTGTGTGGAAAGCCATTGTGTGTAGATTTGGAATTCCATATGCAATCATCACCAATAACGGAAAACAATTTGGTAATGCAAAATTCAGAGAATTTTGTAAAGAATTGGGGATAGATCATCGATTTTCAACTCTGGCTCATCCCAAAGCCAATGGACAGGTAGAAGCCGCAAATAAAACAATCAAACATATGTTGAAGACTAAGCTCGAGAACAAAAAAGGGACCTGGGCCGAGGAGTTACCAAGTGTGCTCTGGGCACATAGAACGACCAAGAAATCAGGAACTGGTGAGACACCGTTCGCCCTAGCGTTTGGATCAGAGGCAGTAATCCCGGCCGAAATAGGCGTTTCCACTCATCGAACAATCCACTTCAATGAGCAAGAAAATTTAGAGAATTTAAGGACAAATTTGGACTTGGTAGAGGAACAAAAAGACCAGGCTCAGATTAGAGTTGTTATGTACCAACAAAGGGTGGCCCGTTATTATGATGGTAATGTCAGAGGCCGGAGTTTCAGAATCGGAGATTTGGTGTTAAGAAGGGTAACCCAAAATACAAAGGTACCCAATCAAGGAGCAATAGGGCCAAACTGGGAGGGACCATATCGTGTTTCCAATAAGCTCAGGATGGGTGCTTACAAATTGGAGCGACTGGATGGAACTGAGATAAAACATGCTTGGAATGCAGAAATGTTACGAAAATACTACCAGTGAGGGAGGTCCACAAGCCAAGTACGAATCAAGATCTTTGGTTGAAATGCTATTATCATTGTAGGGTGATGCTAAGAGCATATGGTTAGCGCCAAAAGAGCACGCTCAGTTTGCATAAATAAAATTGCAATGATAATCTTACTTTGCTTCCTCGTAGGCTAAAGTAATCTCAATACATGCATATATAATAATAGTAAAAATAATAATAATAATAATGCGCACATATACGTATGTGGTGGCGAAACGCGTAAAAAATACACAATAATAAAGCACCCATGCATTAAACAAAAGAAACGAACAGAGTACAGTACTATGAAGGGTCGGCCAAGGCAACAGTACCTAAACGATAATAAGAAAAAACAAACTCCTAAGTCGAATACAAATAAGAATTTTGGTGCCAACTAAATGAAACACCTCACTTTTATTATTCGACTAAAAGAAAAGATAAAGATCAGTAAGAGAAGCTATCCCAGTCCGGAGGAGGGACACCCATGTCAATCATGGCTTGCCGATACCCGTCAATCCATTCGAGTGGAAGCCTTCCCCTCAGGGCATCCCTCTCCGCCTCGGCAATGGCCTTCATTCCCAAAAGAACCACTTTTTTATTCTCAGAAGTGGCCCTCATTGCCCTTAGAGCATCTCTTTCGATCTCAGCATTGACCTTCAGCTCCTTTTCCCGACTGAGGTTACTCAAATCAGCATCCTTCTCAGCATTGGTGGCAACCCTCATCGACCTAAGAGCATCCCTCTCAACTTCGGCCGCAATCCTGGTCTGTTTTTCCTTCCTAAGCTTGGCCGACAGAGCATCTTTCTCAGCAATGGCGAGCTCGCTAACTATCTTTTCATCCTCTAACACCTTGCCCAAAGATTCAACACTATTTGAACTTGACATAGTTCCAAACCAAGTAAGAAATCAACAGGTGCATGTGCAGTATGAAAAACAACAGGAAGAATGAGCCTCTATTTATACAAGTTTGATTCAAGAAGCAAAGGTAGTTGGGAAGATCGGATAAGTGGGGGGATAATAATTATAAAATCGCCTTTGTCTATTGTCTCAATTGTCTCAATATACCTTTTCGGAAAAGTTTCCTTAAACACGCCTGGTTCATGACGACAAAGGGAAAAGAGTAGTCAGAAAACACAATGAAATTGGGCCTGCATAATTAATTGTTATCAGAGGAAACAGCCAAAATAAAGATAGAAGACTAAAATGCCAAATACATGCAAAGTCGACCAAGTAAACATTCTTAGCTCCACCAATAACAGGTAATACCATTTTTACTCAATGAGGAATTTTTAAACCTCCACAAAAGGGAACCACACAAGAGTTTCTTATTTAGACTCAAAGACAAATCTTAAGAAACTCGGTTAAGCTTCAAAAAGAAGTATCCGAGTATAAAAACATACACTTCTCATCAAGAGTAAAGATGGTGGAGTACTAGAATACAAATCACAACATGAAATATTACAACGCAAACAAAAGATCGACAAAGGCAAAATATTACAACACACCCAAGCAAAAGATCGACAAAGGCAAAACAAAGTACCAATACAGATTATAGGTAATCAAAGACATGAAAACCTAAAGTTACGCAGGGAAAGTATCATTCCCCTCGGAAGAGTCGAGAGAATCAGCTGAGCCGGGAGAATCAGGTGCTTGAGCCATTTCTTGATTATACGGATAAGCCATCCAGTCCAATGGATAGGAAGGATCTCTCCCACGAAATTCTGTTTGAGCGTCCATATATCCTCTGAGGTATACATTGGCATTCCTTTTTCTATCCCTTTGTGACACACGTTCGCGCTTTTCCATCTTTCGTACGAGAAAATCCTTCTGAGCCTCTAATTGAGCCTTCTGAGCCTCCCATTGAGCCTTCTCCGACTTGAGCTCACTAACAGTCTTCTCAATAAGTTCACGATCAAGTTCAAGTACTCTGATAGAATTATCTCGATCCATGAGCTTTGTATCCCTTTCCTGGAGTTGATGCTCAAGATTTTTGATGGTGTCATCAAGAAACGATATCCTCTGTTTATGATGCAAGACTTCGGTTGTCAGCTTACAAACCGATTCAGTAAAGTGTGAAGCCATGAAACCATACTGCCAATAAACGGGAACGTTAGAAGGAAAGACATTGATAAATAAATAAGGAAACATTAATTCATACCTGGAGGTGCATCTTGTTAAAAGAGGCAACAACCTCGTCCACGGACCCTGCCATCCCCATGACTCGCTGAGAGTAACGTTGAAGATACCCAGAGGGGGTATCATCACCAACCCTAGGCTCCCTAGGAAAAGGTACGGAAAGTTATGAAGCGCCCCCTAGAGAAGGAGATTGTGAAGTACTACCAAATGAAGTAGGTTGACCAAAAGGCATAGGATGCCCGAAAGAGGAGACTTGTCCAAAAGGAGCGGATTGCGGAAATGATGCCACCTGCGGGGTTAAAACAACGGTGGAAGAAACGGGGGGAAGATCCGCGGTTTTTCGAGACGTGGAAGGACTCTTGCTAGCTTTTTTCTCGTAAGCAAGACGGACAAGTTCCTTCTGAGCATCAATAGGGGTTTTCCTTTTCAGTCGAGACATTTCCCCTAATAAAGTCAAGACAATAGTCAGGATAATAACAATAATAAAACTGTTATGCATGAGTATATGATACCTTGTTTTGGGCAAAAGGACGGCGAAAGTCCAAGACGGCAAAGGAGCTCTGGATCAAGCAACAGTCTATAATCTCGATCTTGCTCCGATACGGAAAATAATGTATTAACTCGATCAGCTTCGTGGTCACGGAGCACGATAATAGATGAATTTGACACTGCAGGAACACAATAGTCGGTAAACAAATAAAATAAACTTATACGTGTAAAGACGCGTACGACGAACATGTGTGCACATAAAAAACGAAGATTAGACCTGGAATCCCAAAATGAGTGAGCACCGATCTTATGACTCCGTCCTCACACAGCTCCCCACCCCAACTTCCCGAAATAAGAAACCATTTTTGTTTCCAATTTTTGTTATTATCAGGAAGGTTTAATATCAACTTGGACACATTGGGTCGGGGATGGAAATAATACCATCCCGAACAGACACTGGCTTTTAGACAGTTCAAGTATTGAAATTCAGCTAAGGAAGGATCATCGTTGTACATTGACCTAAATAAAGCTAAAGTACCAACCAAAATCCTCCAGCCGTTAGGACACAACTGGGAAGGGGCGAGCTTATAATGGCAAAGCACACGACTAATGAACAGATGGAGAAGGAGTCGAACACCAAACCTAAAAAAGTCAGCATAAAAAGTTACTTTGTCTTCCGGGGGAAAACTTGGTAAGTCATTATCCTGAGGTAAATGAAGAAAAATGGTATTGGGTATGGAAAAAGTCTTTTTCAAATTTTTGAGCATATTTGCGGACACAGTAGATTGGACATTATCTATTTCATAGCCCGAGTTAGGAAGAGAAATACGAGTGCGAGGCCTATGACCCCCGGCAGAAGGAAGTGTCGTTGCAATTGTAATAACTTGAGGAGACTCATCATGACCGACATCATCCTCCTCAACCTCCTCATAACTCTCGGATTCAAACTCATAATTATCCATCTTTACATGCGTAAAATGATAAATACATAAAGCAGTGAATAAGCAAATCATTAAAAAATAAATAAATAAATAAATAAAAAAGGGATGAAAACATACCTCTAAGTGAGAAATTGATGGTAAGAGCAAGTTGGCGATTCTACAAAGTAATACTTATATGAAAATCAGTCCACAAAAATCCAAAGAAAAGGAAGTGACCTGACTCTGAGAAAAATTAGAGAATCACGCAAAATACAAAAGTCTATGAGATAGAAATAGCTTGACTCTGCAAAAAATTCAGAACACAGCAAAAGTCCAAAGATAGGGAAGTGGCCTGACTCTGTAAAGAATCACGGAATCTCAAAAAACAAAACAACAACAACAACAACAAACAAACAAACAAACAAACAAACAAACAAAAAGACAAGGATGACGTCATCCTCGGCCCAGAAAAGGGCGAGGGTGACGTCGCCCACCAAAAAAAAAAAAGACGAGGATGACATCATCTTCGGCCTAGAAAAGGGCGAGGGTGACGTCACCCAAAAAAAAAAAAAGGAAGACGAGGATGACATCATCCTCGGCCCAGAAAAGGGCGAGGGTGACGTCACCCGCCCAAAAAAAAACAAAAAAAGGAGGGAAAAAGTGGGATACTCAGTCAGAATGGTCAAGTGAGAATATACTTGGCCAAAAATTGACCAATAAATATATATATATATATATATGCATATACCTTCCAAGCGTACAACTAATATTTGACCCTTGAAAGCTAGGGGGCTGGTGTTGTGCCATAAAATTAACTACGTGAAAGTTTCTAAATTAATAGAAGGAAATCATGACTTTAGCATGTAAATGACTAAATTTATACGTATATTTACATATCGCACAAGTATATCTAGAAGCATGAATAAATTTCGACCGAAGAAGGAAATAAGGGATGTGCAAAGAAAATCGTCCAAGGATTATCCGAGTACGTGTCCGAAAGAATCTGTTACATGCCCGAGATCAAGGTCGTACACCAAAGGATACGAGCTCGACTTGAGGATGACTACCAAAAGTCTCCCGAGCACAGTCTCAGACAAGAGGGAGGATCTTGCCCTATGACCAAGATTGGGGAATCTTTCCTAAAGTCCGAGTCCAAGTTCAAATATCAAAAAGACAAAGGTGCCGAGTCCAAGTTCAAATATCAAAAAGACAAAGGTGCCGAGTCCGAGTTCAATGTCAAGGAATATAAAGTTGCCGAGTCCGAGTCCAATGTCAAAGAAGACAAAGGTGCCCGAGTCTGAGCTCAATCCCCGAGGAGATTTTGTCATAAGTCCGAGCTTAATCATTAGGTGGCATGAAGCGCAAATCCAAACACATCCAAACACGTGTCCTAAGGACCCCACAAAGAAGTATTATAAAAGGTGAAGCTCACCAAGAAGAGTGGGCATGGACAAAAAAAGAAAAGAAAAAAGAAAAGGTGTATCAATACATAAATTGTAATCTCTTAGTTCTAAAGTTTAATAAGAGAAGTCATTTAATTCAATTTGCTGTTGATCAATTTTCATGCATCAACACAAAAAGAGTTGAGATTTTCTCCTTACAATCCATTTTTTCTCTTTCCACACTCATTTTCTAAATACACTTCATTCTAAAATCTAAAATTTTTAAAAAGTCTAAATACACTCCATTTGTTCCTAAATTATCCTTTTTATCTTTTAATACTTATTTTCAACACTTCATCATAAAAACCTAAATTTTAAAAACAAAAAATCATTTAGTTTCAATTTTTTTCATTGAATACTGTATCCAACCCACACAAGTTCCACCCCTGCGAATTGAAGGAAAAATTTTGTTCTGCACTTACACTTAAAAGAGCACCATGGCTACTTCAAATTTTTTTTTTTTTTCATTTAACTATTTTTCAAAATATATATATATATTAAGAGAAAACAATTAAGATAATAAGAAAAATCTGTAATTTTTTTCTTATTATTTGTTCATGCAAAAAGTCAGCAAAAATCAACACTTAAAAAAACTGTTTGTTTCTTTTTGTAAATCATTCTCATTACTTCGTTATCAAATAAAACTTTAAAGAGATTGAAGTAATGTTGGAGTCTAGAAAAAAAAGGGGGTAATTACCCTAGTGGCCATCGACTTTTGCCACCACTATCAAAATGGCCATCAAATGAGGAAATTGATGGAAAATTGCCATTTTTGGCAAACATTGTTACACTAATGCCCATTCCATCCAATTCTATCAATTTCCATCCAATAAGTGGCATTTTGGTAAATAAGGGGATGACATTAATTTATTTTAGATGTTTTTTGGAAATCAATTTTTTCTTTTGTTTTTTGAAACAAATAATTATATTTAGTTTGTGTATATATATATATATATATATTTCTTTTTTAAGAAGATTAAGACTACAAAATCTAAAAATTCTAAAAAATATATTTGAGATAAGTTGAAAAGAAATATATATATATATATATTATTTTTTGAGAAAATTAAGGCTATAAAATCAAAAAATTCTAAAAAACATATTTGAGATAAGTTGAAAAGATATATATATATATATATATATATATATATATTGAAAAGATTAAGGTTACAAAATCTAAAAATTCTAAAAAATATATTTGAGATAAGTTGAAAAGAAACATATATGTATATGTTTAAGATATGTTATATGTATATGTACACATTAAATATAATTATTTGTTTCATAAACCAAAAGAAAAAATTGATTTTCAAAAAACATCTAAAATAAATTAATGTCATCTCATTATTTACCAAAATGCCACTTATTGGATGAAATTGGATGAAAATTGATAGAATTTGATGGAATGGCCATTAGTGTAACAATGTTTACCAAAAATGGTCATTTTCCATTCATTTC
Source organism: Acer saccharum (assembly GCA_030490815.1). Lineage (NCBI taxonomy): Eukaryota > Viridiplantae > Streptophyta > Magnoliopsida > Sapindales > Sapindaceae > Acer > Acer saccharum. Next base: position 10,067,651 of record CM059874.1, on the reverse strand, counting down.
CCCATTTGGTGGCCATTTTGATAGTGGTGGTAAAAGTTGATAGCCACTAGAGTAATTACCCAAAAAAAAATTGTTGAAAGAAGAGTCTAGCAAAATTGTTTTGCAGTGTATTTATAATTTTTTTTTTTTTGTCCCTTTTAGTAATTTCAATTAGGATAAAATTGTCATATAAAAAAAAATAACTAAAATGGAGTGTGTAAAGATATTTAGTGGATTGTCAATAGCATCACTCAAAGAGTTTGGGGACTATTTTTTCTAATTTTTTTAGGTTAAAAACATTTAAGAAAGAGGAAAACATAGGGAAAATTAAATTAAAAAATTTAAAATAAAATAAAATAAAAAATCCTAGATCCGATTTTTTTTTTTTTTTTTCAAAAATTTCCCCAAACATATCTTATTTATCTCAACATTCATATAAAAAATCTCACCAATATTCATTAAATTTCATCAAGGTTTAGATAGAATGGTATTCTTATAAATAATCTAGCACATGTGAAAAGCTTGACATATAATTTAATGAAATAGGATACCACATCACATCTATGTTTATAGGCAAATTATGTAATAAAATCAAAGTTCCATCTCTAAACAGACAGTATCTGGCTGCAACTCCACAACCAGCCAAAGAGTTGAAACATGACATCATGAGACATATTTACCATCACAAACTTATAGTTCCATTCACATAACTCCCTTTGTATCCAAGTGCTTACCGCCTAAAATCTTCTCAATACCTTCCCTGCAGTATGCCAAAACAATATATGTCAACAGATATTATCCAAAACCTATCATTTCAAACAACAATTTCACATAAATTGGTTTTTACGATGATTTTAGCATTTCAAAATTGAAAAGTTCCCTTACAACATACATCCTACTCATCATAGCTATCATATTTTAGTTTTAGTTTTGTCACAGAGAAAGCAAATTTAAAATGTAAAAACATGTTATTTACTGAGAAGAAATCCCTTACTTGATCTGCTCCTGTTTGTCCCATGGGTGCATAGTTCCTTCTATCTCCTTCCCCGTTCCCCTGCCCAACTTGTGACAATCCTTGACCGGTTCCTTGCCAGTTCTGTCCGTAATTAGGACCTGCACCTTGCCCATAAGTTCCACCATGCGAGGGAGAAGTATAATTCATATCATCTCTCGCAACATTGCTCTGCCCATAATTTCTCTGCCCTGCTTGTGAGGGATAATGATTCCCCTGCTGTCCTTGGTTGTAACTGCCCTGATATGAAGGCATTGGACCTCTTCTATCTGCATGATAAGAGTCCCTCCCACCAGGGGCATAATCCGTATTGTTCATTGGCATGGGGCCTCCTCCTTGTCCTGCAGTACCAAAATTTTGTTGAGGTGGATAGTTTTGCTGAGGTGGATAATTTTGTTGCGGTGGTACATTTTGAGGAGCCCTATAGTTCCTGCCATCTCCTTGCATGGGTCCCCCTGAATTTGGAGGACTTTGCATCGGTCCTCCTTGCTGATATTGCATTGGTCCTCCTTGCTGATTTTGCATTGAGCCTCCTTGCTGATTGTATCTTGGTCGGCCAGGGTTCCTATTTTGGTCACGGAATCTTCCACCTGTATTACGTTGTTGAATAGGAGGTGGTCTAGGTGTGATTATTCCATTTTCGTATTTATCGCCTGACAAGTAGCATCAAAATTGAATAGAAAAATTGAAACATAGGAGGCAGAGTTAGCTTACGGTGTTAATAAAGTAAATCTCAGAAAAATAAAGATAAAGTGTATAAAACTCCCACCTCCATATTGCTTGTTTACTGGATCGATATAAGAATCTGGCAACACAAAAACAACTCCAGGGAGGGCTGTTTAAATAATAATATAAAATCAGACTCATCGCCATATATAATTACTTTATACTGATATCAAATGTTACAAAAGCTTGCCTTCAAACTTTTTGCTTTCCTCTTCGGTCATTACAGCCTGAAAGCCTTGATAAATGGTTGTGCTGCAAGCATAGATTTTTTTCTTGGCCTCCTCCAAGCTGCCACCACCAAAAATCAATCAGAATCAGCATAAACATTTCAGACTACTAAGCACAGAATATCAAGGTTCAGTTGATATAATACAAATGCTGTTTGTTAGGAAAAAGATAAAAAATCTTCAAAGATATGCAGCTTCTGGTGTTAGCTATTAGTATTACTACGCAACGCGCCAACGCATGCATATTTTGAGCACTAACCAATAACCATCTTTAGGCTAATTAGGGATGGGGATGGACAAGAAACAGGTCATGACAAATCCACTAAGTCCCACAGGCCAAGCTAATTGACACTTATCGTTCCTATCAACCATGCAATATTATCTCAACCCCTCAAGAAACAGTGAAATTCCTGTTAAATGTGTCGACATTAATTGAGCTTTCTTTTTGTAAATGCTGTCCAATTCTAACTAAAAGTTGCAAGCATGTCTTAAATTATACTTGAAGTGTATGAGAAAACTTAAAGGATCCGAAAACAAGACACCAAACAACATCAATTGCAGTTAATTTTTATCACATAAAATACAGTCCAACAAAACATTCAAACTTACATCTCATACAGACAATGTTTCAAAATTCGAACTGAGGCAGCACGCCTCACAGCTGAACGCTCATTGAGTCGGCCACCTCAACCTTGAACTTGCTTGGACCCGCCTCAATGTCATTAGGCGGCTGCCTCAATGCAATTACTGCCTTGAGGCAGTCCGAGGCAGTGCCTTCAAAAAACATGTGCAGACCTTTTCTTTAAATTTTTTAAATAAATAAAAATAAATAAATTAAAAATAAAAAATAAAAATAAAACCTGACTATAAAACCAAAAAAAAAAAAAAAAAACCAGAACTCCCTATTTATAACAGAAAGTCGGTACTTTCAGCAGAAGAAACACTCTCACCCATCCAAGACTTTAAGACTCCAAGCCACTAATGATATTCTCTTCAATATATAGCGGCCATTTATCATTAGGATGACATTTTGGATCCATATTTCAAGCCATTAAGCTTTTTTTTTTGTCATGCACTTTGGGATCCTTACGTTAGTAAAGTTGATTATGAACCATTTTCGATGCAATATTTATCATTTTCTAATTGAGGCGACTGCCTCGCCACGGGAGGACAGAACTGTCTCGTGCATTTTAAGACATTGCATACAGAAACTGAGACAATTCAAGTTGAAAAGTGAAAAGGCTTATAACAAAAGCAAAGGAAAAAACTAGTTACATATCTGCTCAAATTCTGTAGCACAAACGAACTCAACTGATCACTTAAATTCCTCAAAACTCATATGCAGTCCAGAAATTGAACACGTAATTGAGTTCTAAATTGCAGATAGAATGCATTTTCTTTTAATAAGTATAGTAGATAGCAGCAAAAAGCAGCTGATAAATTTAGGATCAAATATCTAGGAGAATGAACTATCAGATTCTAGTATCGTATTTTCATAAATAAATAAATAGATCACATACAATACAGTAATGCTAGAGTTGCAGATTTCAATGTTGTGCGTTAGTACTACTACCCCATATCATAGATTAATCCAGAAATTCCTAAAATAAATCAGAGAAAACAAAGATAAATAAAAATAAAAGAAAGTGAGATACCTAATGTTGAGTCCTTTGGCGCAGGTCTCCACATAAGTTTGGACCATTTCTTCGGGTGTAGGTCCTGGGTTTTTGGGGAAGTCCATGGTTATAAGCCAGTGATTGTAATCGCAACCCTCGAACAGAATCGTGTCAGGAGTGATATCATCGCCTTCCTTGTAAAGGTGATACTGTTTGCTCGACGAGAGCGAAATCGTCGCCGAGGATCTGAACGGTCGAGATTGAACAACGGGGGCTAAAGAAAGTTGCTGCTGCGACGAGTGAGAGCAGACCGAGGAGGATGGTTTGAGAAGCAGAGGAGCGGAGAGCGCCGGACGATGGAGAGCGGCAAGGGTCGTCAGGGCTCGACGGAGTCGGAGAGAGGATTGAGCCATGGCTTCGTCGGTGAGTGATGTGAGAGTGACTGTGAGGGTACACTAGGGTTTTTCAAGGGTTTTTAATTTTAGATGGAGACGAAAGATGTGCAAAATGCCTAAATTGTCCCTAACCTTATAGTTAAATTCAAAAATAGCCTTCCTATTTCTAACCGCCAGTGTAATCTTGATACATTTTATCTTGCCGATCCAATTTATATTTCCACAGTCGTCCTCTAAGAACATCTCTAAAGGGCTCCCTAAATGGCCTTCTTAGCTAAAATAGGGAGCCAATTTAGCATTTTTACATTCCAAGGGGCTCCCTATTTTAGAGAGCCTATTGATGGCTCTCCAAATGTAGGGAGCTCCTTATCTTTTCTTTCCTAATTTTTTAATATTTTTAAATTGATTTTGTTATTAAAAAAATGATATCATGAGAGCATGGTTATTTAAATACAATTTAAAACAAAAATTTAGCAAAAATTTAGAGAGCATGGTTGGAGTAACCTCATGAATAGTTGCTAGTTAAAATAGCATTTGAGCTAAAATAGCTAAAATTTAGCAAAAATTTAGGGAGCATGGTCGGAGATGCTCTAAATTCTAAGGTCATGTTTGGTGGCCTGTATTGTATTGTATTAGCACTTTAAAATATATTAAAACAATACAATACCATGTTTGGTGTTCATTTGGAGTTCATTTGTATTGTATTAATTTAATACAGAATTTCACACTAATACACCATTCACTGCACTAGTTAATACAAAATATCAGATCGTATTATGATGTATTGTATTAGAAGCCAACCTTCATCTTCATCTTCCCAAACCCACCATCTTCATCTTCCCAAACCCAATTGTATTAGCAATTTTGGCAAGATGATTTTTTTTTCTTCATTTTTTTTTTCCAGAAACCAGAAACATCCACACCACATCCACGCCCAAACCAAAATCACCACCCAAACCACCACCACATCCACACAAACCCAGAAACATCCACACCAAACCACCACCAAATCCACCCAAATCACCACCAAATCCACACCCAAACCACCACCAAACCACACCCAAACCATTTCAGTCCACACACATCAGAAGAGAGGAAGAGAGAGAGAGAAAAAGACGAAGGTTCCGATGGCGAAAGGAAAAGAAGATGAAGGCCGTGGCGGTTGAAGGAGACGAAGACGAAGGCCAATGCGGCGAAAGGAGACGAAGACAAAGGCCGCCGAGGCGGAAGGAGAAGAAGGCGAAGGCTGGTGCGGTGATGGTGAGAGGAGAGAAAGAGAGGCGATGGTGGGTTTGGTGATGTGCGAGAAGAAGATAAGTTAAAGAGAGGGGATTCAAGTGGTGTTCTCCAAATATTCTCCAGATAAGAGATAAGACTAAAAAAAAAAAAAAATCAAAAAATAATTTATTGATGCAAACAAAAAAAAAATGAGGAAAAAAAAATTGGAGTTGAATTATTTGGTCATGAAATCTATTAATAAAGTTTAATACGAAATCACATCCAAACATTGTATAACTTAATACAGTCTAATACAAAATATCACCAAACATAAAATTGTATAATAATAATACAGTCCAATGCAATAATATCCAATCCAACCTAATCCAGTACAATATAGTACAGCGTACCAAAAGAGCCCTAAGTACACTATATTCGTAGAAACGAATGGCAAGTGCACCCTATTTAATTTCACCCTATTTAAATTTTTTTTTAAAATTCTAAATGTACCCTATTTAATTTCAAAATTATCTTTTTTATCTTTTAATACTCGTTTCCCTAATAACCAACGAATGGCAAGTGTTTTTCCTTGCATGGGTCCTATTTCAATGGGAAGGTTCGAGTCCTCCCCCTTCTTAAAAATCCTGAAATTATGTAATACTTAAAAAAACTATTAAAAAAAATCATATGTATATATACATGTTATTGTAAGATACATGTTGTCCATCAAAGAACATTGTTGTTATATATACATTTTAAATACTCGCTCGTACACATGTTTATAAATGAGACAATGTGTGGTTGAACCCATAGAGATTTATGAAAAACTAATCTAATTCCATTAATCTCACGAGGAACCGAGTTAGCATTTTATAATATGAAATGAATTTCATACGAGCATGATTTGATGAACCCAAAAATAGAAACCTGGTTTAATTCTCCCAAATATTAGAAAACTAACACAATAATAGAAAATCTAAATATTAGAAAACTAACACAATAATAGAAAATCAACCTATTGCTATAAAACTGAGCCTAAAAGCAAGAATATAAAATAAACCAATAAGTAAGAGAGAGAATATAGGGAGAAAGCACTTCAGTCAATCTTATTAATGATTACATAATAGGCCTATATATAGTCATATGGAGGATTATCTCTACAATTTATATATCTAAAATTACAAGATAATAACAGATAATTATCTAGGTGGTGATAAATATATATTATCACAACACTCCCTCTTGGACGTACGCCACCTTGATAAATCTCTCTAAGCTTCATGAAAAAGATTTTGGACGTGCTTAAATACTCTCATTAAAAACCTCGACAGGAAAACCCAATGGGACAAAATCTAATCAGAGGGAAAAAGAGTACATTGCACATATGTAGTGGTGGCCCCGGTTCGGTTTCGATTCGAAACCGTCGGTTTTGGTTTTTGTAAAGACTAAAACCAAAACCAAAACTGAAACCGAAACCGAAAATTCGGTTTGGTGGGTGGTTTATAACCGTCGGTTTTTTGGTTACGGTTTCGGTTTCGGTTTAATACGGTTTCGGTTTTGGTTTCGGTTTCGGTTTCGGTTTCGGTTTGGTCCGGTTTCAGTTTTGGTTTTTTTTTTTTCAGATGCTGCCACGTGGCAACGTCTGAATGGTTAAATTATTTTATTTATTTATTTTTTCCTGCACCGGTCGCTGTCATAGTGTCACCTATCAGTTTTTTAAAAGACGCTGCCACGTGGCAGAGTCTGATCGGTTTAATTATTTTAATTATTTATTTATTTCTGCCACATGTCTTATCAATGTCTGTTTGTTTTAAAGACGCTGCCACGTGGCAGCGTCTGATTGGTTGAAAATTTTTAATTATTTATTTATTTCTGCACATGTCCTATCATTGTCTGTTTGTTTTAAAGACGCTGCCACGTGGCAGCGTCTGATTGGTTGGAAATTTTTTTTTTTTAATGCCAAACCGGCGGTTTAACCACGGACAAAACCGTCGGTTTTGGCCGGTTTTTACACCTTCTAAACCGAAACCGAAATCGAAACCGTACAGACCGGTTTCAAACCAGAGGTTTTGGTTTCTGGTTTTCAGTCCGTACGGTTCCGGTTAACCGTTAAATGGCAGATAAAATCGTCGGTTAACCGAAACCGTGGTCAGCTCTACACATATGTCTAAAGCAAAGGATACTCTGTTGGGAAGAGGTGACATGGAAGCGCATGCTTAATATTCACCACATAATAAATAACGTTTACTAGAAGAAAAAAAAAATGAGAGTATCCAATCACACAACACAACACAAGTGGTTGAAAACCAACTAACAAGTTTTTTCTAAATAAGTTGTTGACGGTGATTTTTCGTGGCCACCTAGTCAATGATTCGATTTTGATTTCGATTTATTTCTGTTTATGAATGGGAATGGATGAAGATATTAGGGATGAAAAGAGTAACAAACAAAGATACGTGGTAAAACTCCAATGACCGGAGAAACATCCACGGGTTGTTGCTTTAGCAACGAAGCAAAATCCACTATGAAAATGATACGAACCTCGTCGATTGTATCAAGATTGATGCCTAGGATCGTTCTAACCTCTGGTTCGGATGGAAACCGCGACCCAACACCTATAATGAGATGTGAACCTTGGTATGAAGGAGGACGCCACAATCAAGGATGGAATACTCGATTGATAAGTCAAGGAGGAACGCCAGAGAATTCTGATAAGTTCCAATCAGTTCTCAAAGAACAATAGAGAAAACTCTCTCAATTTTCATTCAAATTAATGTCTGCCGAAAATTACATCAAAATGACCCTTAAATACTGAAACCCTAAAACCAAAAAGGAAATAAATATTTGGCAATTAATGCCTTACAAACGGGAAAGGAAATAAACTAAAACAAGCAACTAATTGACTTGCTCCCTATTTGGAAGGCTAAATTTTGGAAACAAATCAGCCCTTAATATTTGGAAATAAATCAATTCATTATTCATTGCAAATTGAAACTCCTCCACACGCCATAGCTTGTGCTTCACGCCCAAGCTCTCTGCCACACGCCCAAATCACTCTTATTCAACCCAATCAATTGCCTTGATGATGTTAATTAAGCCTTGGTCTTCATGTGGGCTCATCTTGGACTTTAATAATTCGGAATCAGCCCAAGTGTCTTGAATCAGGCCATTTAGTGCTTCCTTGAATCTCTTAGCCCTTGCCCTTGTTATTGGCCCAACCAGAATGTGCAATGGATCTCTTGATGTGGCCCCTTTATTCTCATCAGAAAAGCTATTACAAAATACTGCACTCAGGTCTCTCTTGCTAGTTCTTGCGTATCCCTTATTTTGTGTGTTACAAGGGTATTTATACATAATGTTACTAGGGTTTGTGGGTGCCGCTAGGGTTTGGTGGTGTGGTGCCCAAGTCTTAGGCGATTCCCCAATCCTAGACGGATTCTATTTCCTTCTTGAGTGTGACATATTTCCTGGTTCGTTGAGTCTGAGTTTGGGACTGATTCCTTCTCCTTTATTTGCGGGAAACCTATTTGTTTCCTTGTTGAATTCTAGGCAGCCACACCGTTGCTTATTGTGGGGATGCTGGTTGTTGTTTCTGCCCACGCGTTTGGAAAACGAATGTTGGTGACTATCTTTTTTATTGAATCCCGAGTATGCCCAAGCAGGCTTTGCTTCCCGAGCTGGTTCTCTTCATTTGTAATCAGGTTGCTTTAATCTTTCCCGAGTACATTACTTCGGGGGGGGAGGGGGGAGGGGTTTCTCCCCTTTCGAGTTGACTTCTCTTGACTCCTACTTACGTGGCTTTTTATGGTGATGACGTGTCCTTTACACCGATTTTTTCCTATAACAATACCCCCTTAAATATTTGAGCCGACTGTCCTGAGTCAGGTTTTCTCGGGGCAAATATTTAACTCCGTATACTTTCCTTTGTTATGACTTGTCTTTGTTCGTCGTTTTCTGCATTAATGTATTCTCGTTTGATTCGAAGCATTAAATGACGTGTCTTAATTACATCCGCACGCATTCGATTTGCCACTCATTTCAGAAATCTCTTGATGGTGACGCTTCCGCTCTTCGACGGCTCAAGGCGCTCTCTGGTTGCCACCTGTCTCCTTCTGTTTGGCTGTGGTACAACGCATTTATTAGACATAACCTCTCTGCCTGCCTGTACGCAGCCCACGTCACAACCCACGTCCCTTTGTTTTCCCGCTTCTCCGCGTTTCACCTAGGGTTTTGGTCTTTTTTGAAATCAATATCTCACCTATATATATTGGCTTGTACTTATTTTCACATCTCTATTTCTTTCTCCACCATCTTCGTATTTCTTCGAGAGAGGTTCATTTGCATCTGTTTATTTTTCTGGGTATTTCATTCTATTCTTCGACTCGTCTCCAACTCGTCTTCTTAGTCTTGCTTTGCCGAGATAATCAGCTTCAGCCCCCAGACTTCTTCTTAAAGACTCTTCCTCTGTAGTCCGCGTAACTTCATTTTTTCCGATATATCAAGGTTAGTTCTCATGGATTCTGCGGCTAGGTACCGTCTTTTTACTGTTGGTATGATTGCTATTGAACGAAATGATGCTCTCACTGCATCGGTTGTCCACAGGTTACTAGAGGAGCCTCTCTTCGATCAACCGCGTTTCACTAACGCCGACGTTTCTGGAATTTACCGTGACAACCCTACTACTTCCGAAGTTCCTCCTACTCCCGAAGTTCATTCTGTTTCTTCTGGTTCTGCAACCCCTGAGTCTTACCATCCCGATGAATCTTATCATCCCGAGGTTTAGTCGGATTCATCTACCTCTAGCCCTAGTTCTGTTCGACCGTGGTGGAGGCGAATGGGGAAGCATGGTAGCAAACGCAGGGTGTACAAAGACTCCCGTTCGCGAGAGAGTCGTATCGGGCCTTAGAGATTGAATGAGAGCGACGTGGAGGAGGAGCATTGGGCAGCTCGCCTCGTTTTTTCCCCCGATCAACCATGCACTTACGATGTTGAGCCAAATGTGGTTGGTCCCACCGAAGTCAGCAAATACATAGGTCAATTTGACCTAGATACCGACCGTGTTCAGTTGAGCCCGGCTGACGGTCGCGCGGCATGGAACCCCCTGCCGGGCATGGTGGCTGTTTATGGGGCAATGCTTTCTTGTGGCGTGACCCTTCCACTCTAGCCTTTCATTACTTGGTTTCTTGCAGAAGCCCAACTCACCCCTACTCAGTTGACCCCGAATAGTTATAGGATCTTAATATGCCTGTGGCATATGTGGCACCGAATGAAACGGCCACCTCCTACTCCTCGCGAGATCAGGCACTTCTATTCATTGAGGCAGCTAGGCAAGTCGGGAATTTATTTTCTTTACTCAACTAAGCCGGAGCATTGGATTCCTAAGGACGTGGAGGTCTGCGGCCAAGTTGAGTCGACCACTGATGAGAAGATGAATGGTTTTGTCTGGGGCTTCCCTTCTTCTAACAAATTTTGGAAGAATAGCTGGTTCTTCATTGGCGGTCATTGGGGCCAATCGATTTCTTTTGACCTTGATAAGGCTCGAGTGACGTACAAGGTCCCTCGATATTTTTGCTCTCCTGAGAACTGGAACCGAGCGACTTTAACTTATACCGATAGCGAGCTTGTGGCTCTGGCCCGAGCTGCGGTGCGGCCTTTGGAAAAAAGAGGCAAGTCGTACCTCTACAGCGAGAGCAAGATGATAAAAGCTTGCCTTTTCCCTCAGATCTCTGCCTATCGGCAACACCGTGAGTTTTCCTTGTTTCATTTCCATGTTATTTTTTGCCTAACTTTTGTTTGGTCAGCTCAATAATCACGAGTTCCTTCTTTTTCAGTGTACGATGTAGATATCTGTTATAGGTAAAAATTAGTGGTGAAGGACACGTCATCAGCACGAAAGGCCAGGAAAGCAAGAGTCAAGATAAGTCAACTTATGGAGCAGAAACCTCCCACGATAACCTACTCGGAAAAAAGAGTAAGTAGTCCGACCACAAACGAAGACGATCAACTCGGGCAGCAAATCTCACTCGGGCACATTCGGGCATACTCGGGCATACATACTCGGGAATCAATGAGACAGTCACCAACATTCGTATGCCAATCATAATCAGCGACCAGCACATCCACGATAAGCAACGATGTGGACTATTAGAGTTTAACAAGGAAACAAGCAGTTCTCCCGCGAATAAAGGAGAAAGAATCTCGTCCAGAACCAGACTCAGCCAAAAGAGGAAACATAATCTAATTAGGACTAGAAAACCGCTTGAGACTTGGGCACCACAATACCAAACCCTAGCGGCCACCTTAAAACCCTAAAAACAACATGTATAAATACCCCCTCTATACACAAACAGGGGGGTACGCAAAAAAGTAGAACAGGAGATAGAGAATCGTATTGAAAAGCTTGTAATCATTCTTGGTCATTCTTGATCTTGTAATCGTGATTCATAGTGGATTTGGCTTTGTTGCTAGAGGCAACGATCCCGTGGATGTTTCTCCGATCTTTTGGAGTTTTACCACGTAAATCACCTGTTATTTCTTTACAATCTTTGACCATACTCAAATATAAATTGCAGTAATTCGAGAACGAATCGTTGACTTGGTGATCACCAAAAATCACCGTCAACAATTGGCGCTAGAAGGAGGGGCACCCAGAACTTTGTGACAACAATGGCTGGCGACGGAGATGGTAGCGATTCTAGGTACAGTCAGGGCGTGCCAAGTAACGAGTTGGAAGATGACACCGCGCTCAATACGGCGGATGCAACTTTGACGACGGCAAACCAGTCAGCTGCCCTGGCTGGAATTCAACGTTTACCTACAGCGAATGAAGAAATCGCGCAGCGACTCCGTGCTTCTCTACAACAACTCATATCAGACGCAGCAAGGCAGGGAATTGATCTCTCTGTTACGGAAGGTTTGATGTCACCTCATGAACTGTCCGCCCCAAGCCAGCAGACAGCAAGACTGCGCTCCGCGGTGGTGATACCAACCCCTGATGCACCCCCAAAGGCGAGACAAGATCCTACAGGCAGACCAGAGATGCTATCTGAAAGAGTAGCCAGGAGAAGTAGGGAGCACAGAGAGGGGAATGATTCCGACAAAGAGTACTATCAAGATCGGGTAGCCGAAGATCGAGACCGCCCCAGGAGGCGTGGCCACCAGAGAGACCGGTCATCCTCGGAAGAAAGTGAGCAGAACCATCATCGCAAGCGCCAAAGGGGTACAGTCCGACTGCATGGCCTAAACCGAGATCATAGAGAGTTGAATCCCGAGGAGAGGGGCCAAAAACTGACCATAAGCCAGAACTTCGATGCGTCAGGAGAACCTGAAGGGGACAGAGACATACTTATACAGAGCCTCACCCGGGAAGTTCAAAATAATCGTCGGCAAATGGATGCTTTGGTCAGGCGGTATGGGCGTAATGAGCTGTCAGACGATGAATCCGGAAGCCCTTTTACCAATGGGGTTTTGAGGATGCCTTTCCCAGAAAGATTCAGAATGCCCCACATCGAGCTGTTCAAGAAGGATACAGACCCAAAAGAGCATGTCCGGAGGTATAGGAGCGCTATGGCGCAATATGTCCATAATGATGCACTACTATGTTTGAATTTTCCTCAAACTCTTGGGGATCTAGGCTCCCGGTGGTTTGGAAGGTTGCCAGCAGCAAGCATAAGTAGCTTCGGCGAACTGAGCAAGGCTTTCTCAAGGCAGTTCCTCGGGAATGTACACAGGAAAAAGTCAGTGGCTCATTTATCCCAACTCAAACAGGGAAAAGACGAGTCGCTGAAGAAATATCTGGGAAGGTTCGGTCAGGAAGTGTCCGAGATCGGAAGTGCAAACGACGAAGCAATAATTGCCGCATTCATTAACAACCTTCAGAATGGCCAATTGTCCTTTGACCTCAGAAGAGCCCGACTAACCAGCTATGCCGATATGATGGACATGGCAGGAGGTTACGCCTTGGCCGAAGAAGAGGAAATTGCCACAGGAGGTTACTTCGTACATGGCGGTCGCCCAGAGGGATCCAAAACCAAGGACCAGACCAAGATGCCCGATACCAAAGGTGACAAGCAGAAGAATAAAGCACGGGATGGTCGGGATGGACGACGAGCATACGACCCAAAAACCGATCAACCACGGCAGAGGTTCCAGGGCCGATATACAAATTATACCCCGTTGAAGAAAGATCAAGAAGAAGTCCTGGCAATCCTAGAAGAGAAGAACATGTCCAAAGAACCACCTAAGCAATCGACATATGCTCGGAGGGACACCACCAAATATTGCCGTTTCCACAAAGAGAATGGGCACGAGACATCCAAGTGTTTCCAGCTAAGGGATCATATCGAGACTCTTATTAGGGAAGGGCATTTGAAGGACATTGTTTTCAAAAAGACGGACAGGGCAGATGGACAGAAAGATAGCCGACAGGACGGACGGGCAAGAAAACTTAGTCCCAAGAAAGCTGAGGATGAAGGAGCAATTAACACCATCTTCGGAGGTCCAGCAACGGGCAAGAGTAACAGGGAAAGAACCCAGGAGATTCGGGAAGCTATGGAGGCACGGAGAGACCTGGACGTCAATTCTATTGAGCCCGACCCGAAAAGAATCAAGGAGGGCTGGGACCCGATCGTGTTCACAGAGGCCGACTCACACGGAGTGGATGTTAGGCCAAATGACGCACTAGTGGTCAGCGCTCGAATCGGCCATAGAGAAGTTCATCGAATTCTGATCGACAATGGGAGTTCGGCAGACATTCTTAGTGCAGAAGTATATGACCAGCTGAGGCTAGACAGGAAAGACCTACAGCCTTTTCCCACACCCCTTAGAGGATTTGGAGGGGTCGAAGTGAGGTCACTCGGCACGGTTAAGCTACCTGTGAAGATCGGAAAAGCCCCTTGCCAGAAAACAGTGCTGCTCGACTTTGTGGTGGTAGATACGGAAAACTGGCCGTATAATGCTCTACTTGGGCCGACCATTTTTGAATAAAGCCAAGGCGGTGACAGCAACTTATGCCCTCATGATGAAATTCCCGACCGAATATGGTGTGGGAATGGTCAAAGGGTCACAAGAGATGGCCCGTAGAGCAAACTTATCAGTATATAGAGATAGGGAGGTACGCCAGGTATACATGGTAACAGTCCAGCAAGAGGATAGAGAACCTGAAGAACAGGCAGAAGTGCCGAAAGATTTTGAGTTGGATCCCAGAGAAGGACCGGAGGATAGGGAAGACGAGCCGACCCAAGAGGTGGCACTAGACCCGGAGGATCCAGGTAGGACAGTGAAGGTAGGGGCAAGTTTGAGCGTACATGTCAAAACCGCACTTATTGCGCTACTGAGAAATTACAAGGATGTTTTCGCTTGAAGCCATGAAGATATGCTGGGGGTAGACCCGAAGGTGATTTCACATCATCTTTCCACCGACCCCGAGTTCCGACCCGTGGTACAAAAAAGAAGACTATTCAATCCAGAAAGAAGCGTCGCAATCAAGAAGGAAGTAGAAAAGCTACTTTCCGCGGGGTCGATAAGGGAAGTCAAGTATCCGGAGTGGGTGGCCAATGTGGTGTTGGTCAAGAAAAAGAACAAGCAATGGAGGATGTGTGTAGACTTTACAGACTTGAACAAAGCTTGCCCAAAAGATAGTTTCCCACTACCGAGGATCGACCAGTTGGTAGATGCGACAGCAGGACATGAATTGTTAAGCTTCATGGACGCCTACTCGGGATACAATCAGATCCGGATGAATAAGGCAGATGAGGAAAAGACGTCGTTTACCACGGACCAGGGTTTATATTGCTACAAAGTAATGCCATTCGGATTGAAAAACGCCGGGGCAACATACCAGAGGCTAGTAAACAGGATGTTTGCTCGGCAGATTGGAAAAAATATGGAGGTTTATGTGGATGATATGCTGACTAAGAGCACCACTGCAGAAAAACACACGGAGGATTTGAAGGAAACCTTTGACGTCCTAAGAAAGTATCAGATGAAGCTCAACCCAAGCAAGTGTGTGTTCGGGGTACCTTCGGGAAGGTTTCTAGGTTTTCAGGTGCACCAGAGGGGAATCGAAGTAAATCCTGAGAAGATCAAAGCACTAGAAGGAATGGCTCCACCCAGGACGCTAAAAGATGTGCAGAGGCTAACGGGATGCCTCGCGTCACTCAACCGGTTTATAGCCAAGTCAACAGACAAATGCGCCCCATTCTTTAAAGCAATAAAAAAGGGGAAAGGGCTCGAATGGAGTACAGAGTGTGAAGAAGCCTTTCAGAAATTAAAAGAATATCTGGGGAGAGCACCAATCCTTTCAAAACCGGTGGTGGGAGAAACATTATACTTATACCTCTCGGTCACCGAGGTGGCGACGAGTTCGGTGTTGATCCGACTGGAGGAAGGGATACAAAAGCCAGTGTACTATACAAGCAAAGCGTTGTTAGCGGCGGAAACCAGATACTCGCCGGCAGAAAAAATAGCGTTAGCTCTGATCACATCAGCCAGGAAGCTAAGGCCATATTTCCAAGCACATACAATAGAGGTATATACAGACTGCCCGCTGAAACTCATTCTTCAAAAGCCAGAAGTGTCAGGAAGGCTGACCAAGTGGGCGGTAGAGCTCAGCGAATACGACATCAGATACACACCAAAAACGGCCATCAAAGGGCAGGCGGTATCCGACTTTATAGCAGAATTCACCGAGCCAGACGCCGAGGTAAGGAGGGCAATGGAAGATGAACAGACTACTAAATTCCAATGGAAATTACATGTAGATGGGTCATCGAACACGCATGGCAGCGGGGCAGGAATAGTCATAACGACCCCCGAGGGGGATACTGTAGAATGTGCCATGAGGTTCGATTTCAAGGCAACCAACAACCAAGCAGAATATGAAGCCTTGCTGGCCGGTCTGAGAGTCTGCATAGCACTAGGGGCAGATGAGCTGGAAGTTTACAGTGATTCACAGGTAGTGGTCCATCAGGTACTGAATGAATACCAGGCCAGGGAAGAGCACATGATAGCTTATTTGGACATTGCAAAAAGACTACTTAAAAAGTTCAAAGCATACAGAATCTCTCAGATCCCTCGGGAAGAGAACGAAAAGGCAGATGCTTTGTCCAAATTAGCTTCAGCCACCACAAGCATCAGATCCAAAGCAATACCAGTGGCGCACCTGACTAAACCAAGTACAGCGGAACCCGAGGAAATCATAATAGCAGAGATCCGACCTAGCCCGGGCGACTGGACATACCAACTCAGAAAGTACTTGGAGGAGAACATACTACCGGAGGATGCTGTGGAAGCTAAACGCATCAGATACAGGTCAGCCAGGTACACGATTCTGAGAGGAGAATTATATAGGAGAGGATTCTCGAAGGTATTGCAGAGATGCATTTCCGGTGAGAAGACTGGAGAGATCCTGAGAAGTATCCACAGTGGAGTATGTGGGAACCACACTGGGGGTAAAAGCTTAGCACACAAGATACTCCGGCAAGGGTTCTACTGGCCGACTCTGTTCGCGGAAGCGCAGCAATTCGCAGAAAGTTGCGAAACATGCCAAAGAGTAGCAAATGACATTCGGCGACCCCCAGAGTTGCTCAGAAGCTTAACCTCGCCTTGGCCCTTTGCCATGTGGGGACTCGACCTGATAGGACCAATGCCCACAGGAACGAAGGGAGGAGCCAAACATGCTATTGTGGCAGTGGATTATTTTACCAAATGGGCAGAGGCAGAAGCACTTGTACACATCACCGAGGCAAACACTACCAGCTTCGTTAAAAAGAATATAATATATCGGATTGGGATCCCGAGCATCATCATAACAGACAATGGGACTCAATTCGATAATAAGAAGTTCAGAGAAATGTGTGAAGAGTTCAAGATCACAAACTACTACGCATCGCCTGCTCATCCTCAAACCAATGGCCAAACGGAGGCCGTGAATAAAGTAATCAAGCACACATTGAAGGCAAAGCTAGAGGCAAAGAAAGGTGGCTGGGCAGACAAACTGCCTGAGGTGCTATGGGCATACCGAACAACTGTGAGGTCTTCCACAGGGGAAACTCCTTTCGCGCTGGCATTCGGGACAGAAGCTGTTATCCCAGCAGAAACTACTTTCACATCCCCCAGGGTCCAGCTATACAGTCCCGAGCACAATATAGACATGCTGCAGCAGAACCTAGACGAGCTTGAAGAAATCAGAGACGCAGCACAAGTAAGAAATTCCGCATACCAGCAAAGGGCCGCTAGGTACTACAACTCTCATGTTCGGGAGCGGAGATTCCAACTCGGGGATCTAGTGCTGAGGAGAGTATCACCGAATACCAAGGATAAATCATCAAGATCCCTCGCCGACAAATGGGAAGGACCATATATCATCAAGAGAATCGTAGGGCACGGGGCCTACATGATAGCCCGACCAGAAGGTAGCCTGGTACCCCGACCATGCAACGCACAATATCTGAAGATCTTCTATCCCTAAAAGAATCCGGTTATGGTTCTACAGTTTATTTATTCTGCTTTAGCTCAGTTTTTAGTTTCTGCGTTGAAATTTCAGATTTATTTATTAATTTCATGTTCATGATCATCTAATAAAGTTCAGTTGCAAATACGATGTGGCGGAATCAATAAAATCCATGAGCAATATTTCAATGGAGGTCACTCAAGGCGACCGAATAAATGCCGAAAAAGTCGAGCGCTATAAGGCCGCGAAAGAGCGGACGAGTGGTGCTCGAAGGGCGGAAAAGCTGTAGTAGCATGCCCGCCTAGTTAAAGCGATGCAAACGCGTCCCTTAGCAAAAAGGCAAAACCGAGGCACCAGGATAACTGGGAAAATGCTCGGAGCGCCGCCAGAAAGACTAGTGAGATGCGCAGTCGTGTTGGCCGGTACAAAGTACCCCAACGATTCGACGAACCCTTGCGCAGATAAAACCAGGAGACGTCCTAGGTGACTTGTGCAAGGACCTCAACGTATGGTCGCGGCGAGCCCCGACGCAACGTGAAGGTTAAACAACCCCAAAAAATCAAAGGGTGTAAGCCAGTCACATAAGATACTCGGCAAAAAAATTAGTTACCGGTTAAATAAGATACTCGGTCTAAATTGACAAGCCAGTTACATAAGATACTCGGCAAAAAATTAGTTACCAGTTTAATAAGATACTCGGTCTAAATCAATAAGCCAGTTACATAAGATACTCGGCACAAAATTAGTTACCAGTTTAATAAGATACTCGGTCTAAATCAATAAGCCAGTTACATAAGATACTCGGCCGAAAATTAGTTACCGGTTAAGTAAGATACTCGGTCTAAATTGATAAGCCAGTTACATAAGATACTCGGCAAAAAGTAGAATGTAAGAGTAAAATTTGGTCTTATATTCATAGTGTATAGAAAGATACAATGTACGATGTATATATGAAAGATGTACAAGTATAGTTACAAAAAGGCTTAAAGATCAAGAGGAAGGCGCCGGGGGTGGTGAGCTGCTTCTGCCAACATCAGGGTCAGGCTCAGGCTCCATCACATACTCGCTCAGAAGACTGTCGTCCGATGGCCATACGATCACATCCTCTTCGTCATCCATCCAGTGACTGTAGTCGGTACCAGGAACGGGCCCCAAGTCGGGTATCTCGTTGCTAAAACTCGCCCTTTCACTGGCGTAAAAGGTAGAGAACGACTCGGCGGTCGGAACCTCAAGGTGCATGGGATGTGGCGTTTTTCCTTTACTTCTACAATACGCCCGCCACTCCTTCATTTGGATCCGGAGAGACTCCAAGGATGTATCCACATGCTTCCTAATTGACAGGCTCCAGTTGGCCCGGGCCCGATCAGTCGCCCTGTTCTTTTGCTTAAAAAATTCGCCGGCCGAGACCATTCCACGCTGGAACTCCCGAAGAAGCAGAGCATCATAGGCTGGAGATCTCTTAAAACGGTTCGACAGTTCCTTGGCCGTCAAGGCCTGACACTCCAAGTCGTTGATTCGACGTTCATAAGCAGACTTGGCGTCTTCGGCGTTCTGTTCGGCTCGAAGCAAGGCTTCCCGGGTGGATGACAGTTGATCCTGCAGAGTCCTGACCTCCTCCGCAGCAGAAGATGCCCGTTGCTCGGCTTCCATTTGCCGTGCTAAGCACTGATTTACGAGCATCTCACTCGACCTGGCCTCCTCCTGACGAGCTAATTCAGCCCGAGAACAGTGATCTTCGCTCTCCTTCAATTGGGCTTCTAGCCTTCTTATTTTTTCCGCTTGGGCTTCGCCAGCTTGGCAAGCCCCAGACATCTCGGCCACCATCTGCAACAAACAAATCAACAACAAATATAAGTAAAAAAAAGGAAGAATGCGAAATGACGCATATGAGAGTCACTCACGTAGGAAGCGCTGTTGAAGAAATTACGGAGTCGGTCAGACACAGTCCCGGTCCTGAAATGACTCCAACGATCCTCCCCAATATAGGCTCGACCTGAAGCCATGGCCCTGAAAATAGTCTCGGGGGTGGGATCATCGATTTGGGGAGAGGAGCCCATATCACCCACATCGCCTTCGGGGAGTTCGGTGGACGGGGCCGCCCGAGGAAGGCCGGCTGAGCGACCAGCACTCTCTCTGAACTGCTCCCGCGGCGGGCATCCTCCCCTTCGTCCTCCGAAGAGGAATTAACATACGCAACTACTCGGGGAATCTTTGGGAAAGGGCGACCAGAAGAAAACGAAGCCTTCCTTTTCCCAGTCTGCCCAGCTTCAGTGTTGCTGTCCCCGGGAGTAGAAATCGGATCAGCAGAGGCAGGAATCTCCGAAGAAGAACGGTTCGGTTCAACTGAAGTCGGAAACTCCGGAGCTACCGCACCTGAAGGCCCCCCAACTGCTTCAAAAGGGACGTTTTGCATATCAGCAGCAGAATGGGGAGAACCAGATCCGCTGGGGGGATTTGCCTGCTCGGGCTCAGGGAGATCCCCTACTTTTTCTTTCCCCTTGGAGGAAGGACCTGCGGGATTGCCTGAATCAGCAAAAGTCCTACTTACTCCAAAGTTCCCCGAGGTGCCCTCAGCTCCCGTCGAACACACGGTCGGTTCTTGATCGTGAGCCTCCTCGGGCACATAATCGGGTACTCCCTCTTCATCATCTCCCTCGGGAACGTTCCCGGGAGTACCCTCGTCAGATTCGTCTTCAGGAGGGGCTATCCCAGCATCTCGCTGGCGAAGGGCTGCCTTTCGACTCGCCTCGACAATGCCTTTCATCCGGCGTGCCAGACCATCACTGACTATATCTACATCAAACACTTTAAAAAAAAAAAAAAAGAGAGAAGAATCCGAGTTAGCAAGCAAGCTTAGAAGTCAGGTTGCAAATAAAAAATGCATACAAGAAGTAAACTTACGGCGTCTGCGGCACGCGGAAATCTGAGGGAAAAGATGGGCCTTGATCATTTTCCCCTCTCTATAGAGATAGGGTTTTCCCCTTTTCTCTAGGGGGCGGACTGCTGCCCGAGCCAAGGTCTTCAGCTCCTCATCAGTAAAAGCTGAAGTTAGATGGTTCCACTGCGGCGTGCAGAAGTACCGAGGAACCCGGCAGGTCATCTGAGTGCCATCCAAATCGAAACTAATCGACTGGCCCCAGTCTTTGCCCACGAAGAACCAGCTGTTCTTCCAAAACTTGTTCGAGGTCGGGAAGCCCCAAACGAACCCTTTCATCTTCTCGTCCGTGGTCGGTTCGACACTGCCCTTGACCACGACATCCTTTGGAATCCAGAACTCGGGCTGGTTCGACTGGAGAAAATAAATCCCGGTTTTCCCCACTGGCCTCAGCGAATAAAAATGGCGAACCTCGCGAGGGGTGGGAGGTGGCCGCTTCATTCTATGCCACATGTGCCACATGCACATCAGGATGCGATAACTGTTCGGCGTTAGCTGGGCCGGAGCGAGTCGGGCTTCAGCCAAGAACCAAGTAATAAAAGGCTGAAGAGGAAGAGTGACGCCGCAGGTAAGCATGGACCCATAAATTGCTACGTGGCCGGGGGGTGGGTTCCATGCAGCCAAAATCTCATTGCTGTCCAAATCGAACTGCCGCATATATCGCGTTATCTCGTCAGGGCCGACCACGTTCGGCTCAACATCATAAATGCAAATACGCTCGGGGGAGAAGGGAATACGAGCAGCCCTGTGCTCCTCTTCAATATCATCTTCGATAATCCTTTGGGCCGCCACTCGGCTTTCCCGAGAATGCGAGTCTTTATAAACTTTGCGAGTGGTCATCCTCTTTCCTGGTCTTCTGCTCGGGCGAATATCAGTACAAGCAGAAGAATCCGACCAAGCTTCAGGTTGGTATGAGTAAGGTGGTGATGAACTGGCAGAAGCAGAAGGAATCTCTGAAGCAGGAGGAACCTCAGAAGTAGCAGGCCTTTCTGGAAAAAGTCCAGAAACATATATCGCGTCAGTGTAACGCGGCTGATCGAAAAGAGGCTCGTCTAATAACCTGTGAACAATCGACGCAGTGAAAGCATCATTTCGCTCAATAGCAATCATACCAACAGTAAAAAGACGATATCTAGCTTCAGGATCCATGAGAACTAACCTTGATTAGGGAAAGGCAGGTAAATGCAGACAACAGAGGAAGAACCTTCGAGTACAGGCCTGGGGGTCGAAACAGACGATCTCGGCAAAGCAGGATTAAGAAAACAAGTTGGAGGAGAGAACAAAATACCCAGAAACGCAAGGGACACAGGCACACTTGTTTCGAAGAAATACAAAAATGGCGGAAAAGAAATAAGAAGGGAAGGGGAAGTGGATAACCAACATATATAGACGGCACATTGATTTCAAAAACGAACGAAACCCTAGGAGAAGCACAGTAAAGCGGGAAAATAGAGGGGCGTGGGCTATGATGTGGGCTACACGCAGGCAAACAGAGA
This sequence comes from Acer saccharum, assembly GCA_030490815.1. Taxonomy (NCBI): domain Eukaryota; kingdom Viridiplantae; phylum Streptophyta; class Magnoliopsida; order Sapindales; family Sapindaceae; genus Acer; species Acer saccharum. The sequence continues at coordinate 10,045,596 of CM059874.1, read as the reverse complement.
GGTCGTGTCTCATAAATGAGTCGTGCCCCAGCCAAACAAAGAAAAGACAAGTGGCAACCGGAGAGCACCTTGAGCCGCCAGAGAGTAGAAACGTCACCATCAAGAGATTTCTGAAATGAGTGGTGAATCGAATGCGTGCGGTCGTAATTAAGACACGTCATTTAAAGCTTCGAATCAAACGAGGATGCATTAATGCAGAAAACGACAAGCGAGGACTAGTTGTGAGAAATTATTGAAGTTAAATATTCGTCCCGAGAGGACCTGACTCAACATGATCGGCTCAAATATTTAAGGGGGTATTGTTATAGGTAAAAATTAGTGGTGAAGGACACGTCATCAGCACGAAAGGCCAGGAAAGCAAGAGTCAAGATAAGTCAACTTATGGAGCAGAAACCTCCCACGATAACCTACTCGGAAAAAAGAGTAAGTAGTCCGACCACAAACGAAGACGATCAACTCGGGCAGCAAATCTCACTCGGGCACATTCGGGCATACTCGGGCATACATACTCGGGAATCAATGAGACAGTCACCAACATTCGTATGCCAATCATAATCAGCGACCAGCACATCCACGATAAGCAACGATGTGGACTATTAGAGTTTAACAAGGAAACAAGCAGTTCTCCCGCGAATAAAGGAGAAAGAATCTCGTCCAGAACCAGACTCAGCCAAAAGAGGAAACATAATCTAATTAGGACTAGAAAACCGCTTGAGACTTGGGCACCACAATACCAAACCCTAGCGGCCACCTTAAAACCCTAAAAACAACATGTATAAATACCCCCTCTATACACAAACAGGGGGGTACGCAAAAAAGTAGAACAGGAGATAGAGAATCGTATTGAAAAGCTTGTAATCATTCTTGGTCATTCTTGATCTTGTAATCGTGATTCATAGTGGATTTGGCTTTGTTGCTAGAGGCAACGATCCCGTGGATGTTTCTCCGATCTTTTGGAGTTTTACCACGTAAATCACCTGTTATTTCTTTACAATCTTTGACCATACTCAAATATAAATTGCAGTAATTCGAGAACGAATCGTTGACTTGGTGATCACCAAAAATCACCGTCAACAATATCGTTTGTGACGTCCAGGCACGCCAGATGAAATTTATGGTTGAAGCCAGTCGGAAAGAGGCTTTGCACCAAGAAGAGGCTGGGATTGCACCTCCAGAAGGTGATTCTGATGAGAGTTCTCCAGAAGACACCCCTAAAGAGGAACATAATGAGGGTATTCCCGAATACACACCTCAGAAGACTCGCGGTGCTGGTGAGAGGGTTGGGGAGTCTTATAATGAGTCGCGGGATGCTGAACCGGTTAGGGAGCCTCTTGGTGCAGTGGCCCCCGAAGTTTCGGTCCCTCTCGAATCAGTCCATGTTCCATCTCCGGCGGGTAGTGATGCTGAGTTGAGGCATCCTAATCCGGATTCTGAAGATCCTACTGCTGATTTGAACACTCGCGGGAGGCAGCCTAGGAATGAGCGGGACCATTCGCCTAATAATCAGAGCAATCTGAGGGGTCCTGCTTTTGATGAAACGGTTGCCGCGTCTCAAAGCTTCGACGGGGCCGGGGGGCCCTCTGGCACTGCACCAACTTCTGTCCCCGAATCACCTGGTGTTGGGGTTGATTTTGAGGTGGAGGATCCTGCTTCCGGCCTTGATACTTGCGGGAGGCGATCAGGAAAAAGGAAGGCTTCTTTTTCTCCTGGGCGTCCTGCTCCCAAGATTCCCCCGGTGGTTGCCTATGTTGACTCGTCTTCGGGCGATGAGGAGACTGGCGTTAGGGCTGAAGATAGGCTTTTTCCTTCGCCTCCCAGAGATCATGCTGAGACTCGGGCTAGAGGCTTTGACGGTCATTCTCCCAAGCTCAAACATCTGCTGTCATGCCCGATGCTGGTACTGGTGGCCCACGTTTGCCGAGTCAACCTGGTGATCCTACCCCCCAGTCTATGTTGAAAGCCTACCGAACCGATGAAGCCCAGGAGGACAGAATAAAGCGGCTAGAAGCCTAATTAAAGGAGAGCGAAGATCGTCGTGCTCGGGTTGAATTAGCTTGTCAGGAAGGGGCTAGGTCAAATCAGGTGCTCCTGGATTAATGCTTGGCACGCCAGATGGAGGCTGAGCAAAAAGCATCTTTTGCTGCTGAGGAAGCCAAAACTCTGCAGGATCAGTTATCATCCACTCAGGATGCTTTGCTCCAGGCCGAGCAGAACGCTGAAAACGCCAAGTCATCTTACGAACGTCGAATCGAAGACTTGGAGCGTCAGGCTTTGACAGTCAGGTCCCTATCGAAGGAAGCTAGGCTGGAACTGGAGATACAGGGTGTTGATCGTTTCAAGAGATCTCCGGCCTATGATGCTTTGTTTCTCCGGGAATTCTAGCGGGGGATGGTCTCGACTGGAGAGTTCTTCGGTATGAAGAATAGGGCGACTGATCGGGCCAGGGCCAACTGGAGCCATTCCATAAAAAAGCATGTGGATACGTCTCTGGAGTCTCTTCGGATCCAGATGAAAGAGTGGCGAGCATATTGTCGTAGTAAAGGTAAGGCGCCACATCCCATGCACCTGGAGGTTCCCACTGTCGATTCCTTCTCCACTTTTCACACTTGTGAGAAAGCGGGGATTGATAGTGAGAACCCTGATTTGGGGCCCGTCCCTGGGACTGACTATAGTGCCTGGATGGATGACGAAGAAGAAGATGTGATCATATGGCCCTCTAACGATAGCCTCCTGAGCGAATATGTGATGGAACCCGACCCGAGCGTCGGCGGGAGCAACTCACAACCCCCAGCACCGTCTTCTTGATTTTTTATTTAATTTCTTGTAATGATCTTTGTATTCACCTTTACTCATATATATATGAATCTTTAATTCTTACGTTGTTCCGCTATTTATAACTTCCCTACACACGGATATCTTTATGGATTTTTGGAAATCCCTAGTTTTACTTTGGCCGAGTATTTTCGTTAAATTAATTCACCGAGTATCTTATTTAACTGGCAATTAATTAATTTAGCCGAGTATCTTATTTGACTGGCATTTAATAAATTCAGCCGAGTATCTCATTTAACTAGCTTTTAATTAATTCAGCCGAGTATCTTATTTAACTGGCATTTAATTAATTTGACCGAGTATCTTATTTAACTAGCATTTAATTAATTCGGCCGAGTATCTTATTTAACTGGCTTTTAATTAATTCAGCCGAGTATCTTATTTAACTGGCATTTGTTTTTCGGCCTTTTATTAAGGTCGTTTTACCTCAACGTTACGCCGAGGCTCACCACGGCCATACGTTAAGGTCCTTGCACAAGTCACATAGGACGTCTCCCGATTTTGTCTGTGCAAGGTTTCGCCGAATCGTTAGGGTAATATGTTCCGGCCAACACGGCTGTGCATCTCACTAGCCTTTCTAGCGGCGCTCCGAGCAGTTTTCCAATTATCCTGGTGCCTCGGTTTTGCCTTTTTGCTTAAGGGATGCGTTCGCATCGTCTTAACTAGGCGGGCACGCTACTTTAGCTTTTTCGCCCTTCGAGCACTACTCGTCCGCTCTTTCGCGGCTTCATAGCGCCAGAATTTTATTCTTTTTTGGAGTTTATTTGGTCGGCTTTTAAGTGGCCGCTGTTGAGGTGTTGCTCTTTGATCATGGAAGCTATCGACTCCACTGAATAACTTTTTTATTAGCAACTAATCTTTATTAGATAATCAACATGGCAATGAAATCAACAAATAAATCTGAAGTAATCAATGTGAAGCTAAAACTGAACTAAAGTAGAATAAATTAACATAAAAAACAAGGATGGATTACTTAAGGATAGAAAGTCTTGAGATATTGTGCGTTGCATGGTCGGGGTACCAGGCTACCCTCTGGTCGGGCTATTATGTAGGCCCTATGCCCCGCGATTCCTTTGATGATGTATGGCCCCTCTCATTTGTCGGCAAGGGATCCTGCTGATTTGTCTTTGGTATTCGGGGACACTCTCCTTAGTACTAAATCTCCGAGCTGAAATCTACGCTCTCGAACATGGGAATTATAGTACCTTGCAGCCCTTTACTGGTACGCGACATTTCTTATTTGTGCTGCATCCCTGACTTCCTCGAGTTCGTCTAAGTTCTGCTGCAACATGTCTACATTGTGCTCGGGGCTGTATAGTTGAACCCTAGGGGATGTAAAAGTTATTTCTGCTGGGATAACAGCCTCCGTTCCAAATACCAGTGCAAAAGGAGTTTCCCCTGTGGATGACCTTACGGTTGTTCGGTATGCCCATAGTACCTTGGGTAGTTTGTCCGCCCAGCTGCCTTTCTTTGCCTCCAATTTTGCTTTTAGTGTGTGCTTAATCACTTTATTCACAGCTTCAGTCTGGCCATTGGTTTGAGGGTGAGCGGGTGATGCATAGTAGTTTGCGATCTTATACTTTTCGCATATTTCTTTGAACTTGATGTTGTCGAATTGGGTCCCATTGTCTGTTATGATGATGCTCGGGATCCCGAACCTATATATTATGTTCTTTCTGACAAAGCTAGTAGTGTTTGCCTCGGTGATGTGCACAAGTGCCTCTGCTTCTACCCACTTGGTAAAGTAGTCCACTGCCACAATAGCGTGCTTTGCACCTCCCTTTATTCCTGTGGGCATTGGTCCTATTAGATCGAGGCCCCACATGGCAAAAGGCCAAGGTGAGGTTAAGCTTCTGAGTAATTCTGGGGGTCGCCAAATGTCGTTTGCTATTCTCTGGCATGTTTCGCAACTCTCCACGAATCGCTGCGCCTTTGCGAACAGGGTCGGCCAGTAGAATCCTTATCTAAGTACCTTGTGTGCTAGGCTCTTACCTCCGGTATGGTTCCCGCATACTCCACTGTGAACATCTTTTAGGATTTTTCTAGTTTCTTCGCCTGCAACACACCTTTGTAGTACTTTTGAGAACCCTCTCCTATATAATTCTCCCCTTAGAATTGTATACCGGGTTGACCTGTATTTGATGCATTTAGCTTCCACAGCATCTTCCGGTAATACGTTTTCCTCCAAGTACCTTCTGAGCTGGGCTGTCCAGTCACCTAGGCTTGGTCGGATCTCTGTTATCATGACTTCCTCGGGTTCTGCTGTACTCGGTTTAGTCAGGTGCGCCACTGGTATTGCTTTGGACCTGATGCTCATGGTGGCTGAAGCTAATTTTGACAAGGCATCTGCTTTTTCGTTCTATTCCCAAGGAATCTGACGGATTTTGTACATTTTGAACTTTCTGAGCAACCTCTTTGCGATCGATGTCCAAGTAAGCTATCATGTGTTCTTCCCTTGCCTGGTATTCGTCCAATACCTGGTTAACCACAACTTGTGAATCGCTATAAATTTCCAACTCATCTGCTCCCAATGCTATACAGACCCTCAAGCCAGCCAACAAAGCTTCATACTCTGCTTGATTGTTGGTTGCTTTGAAATCGAACCTTATGACACACGCCACAGCGTCTCCTTCCGGGGTTGTTATGACTATTCCCGCCCCGCTGCCATGTATGTTTGATGACCCGTCTACATGCAACTTCCATTGAAATTCACTCGCCTGTTCATCTTCTATTATCCTCCTTACCTCGGCATCCGGCTCGGTGAATTCTGCTATAAAATCTGACACTGCCTGCCCTTTGATTGTTGCTTTTGGCGTGTACCTGATGTCAAATTCGCTGAGTTCCATTGCCCACTTGGTCAATCTTCCTGATAGCTCCGGCTTTTGGAAGATGAGTTTCAACGGGCAATCCGTGTATACCTCTATTGTATGCGCTTGAAAATATGGCCTCAACTTCCTGACTGCTGTGATCAGGGCCAGCGCTATTTTTTCAGCTGGCGAATACCTGGTTTCGGCCGGTAGCAACGCCTTGCTTGTGTAATATACTGGTTTTGTACTCCCTTCTCTAACCGAATTAATACCGAACTTGTCGTCACTTCTGTAACCGAGAGATATAGGTACAGCGTCTCCCCGGCTACCAGTTTTGAAAGAATGGGTGCTCTTCCTAAATACTCTTTCAACTTCTGAAAAGTTGTTTCACATTCTTTACTCCATTCGAGCCCTTTTCTCTTTTGTATTGCTCTGAAGAATGGGGAACACTTGTCTATTGATTTGGCTATGAACCGGTTGAGCGATGCAAGACATCCCGTCAGCCTCTGCACATCCTTCAATGTCTTTGGTGAAGCCATTTCTTCTAAAGCTTTAATCTTCTTGGGATTTACCTCAATTCCTCTTTGATGCACCTGAAACCCTAAAAACCTCCCTGACGGTACTCCGAACACACATTTACTTGGGTTGAGTTTCATCTTGTACCTTCTCAGGACATCAAAGGTTTCCTTCAAATCTTCTAAATGTCTTTCCGCCATGGTGCTTTTGGTCAACATGTCGTCCACATAGACCTCCATGTTTCTCCCAATCTGCCGAGCGAATATCTTGTTCACCAACCTCTGGTACATCGCCCCAGCATTCTTTAATCCGAATGGCATCACCTTGTAGCAATACAATCCCTGATCCGTGGTAAAAGCTGTTTTTTCTTCATCTGCCTTGTTCATCTGAATCTGATTGTATCCCGAGTAAGCGTCCATGAAACTCAACAGTTCATGTCCTGCTGTTGCATCTACCAACTGGTCGATCCTTGACAGTGGGAAGCTGTCTTTCGGACAAGCTTTGTTTAAATCTGTGAAATCTACACACATCCTCCATTGATTGTTCTTTTTCTTGACCAATACCACATTGGCCACCCACTCCGGGTATTTGACTTCCCTTATTGACCCTGCAGAAAGCAACTTCTCCACCTCTTTCTTGATTGCGATGCTTCTCTCTGGATTGAACAATCTTCTCTTTTGTACCACTGGGCGGAACCCCGAGTCGATGGAGAGATAATGAGATATCACCTTTGTGTCTATCCCGGGCATATCTTTATGACTCCAAGTGAAAACATCCCGGTATTCCCTCAGCAATGTGATGAGTTTGGCTTTGATGTCCCCGCATAGACTTGCTCCTATCTTCACTGTCTTACTCGGCTCATCCTAGTCTACTATCACTTCTTCGGTCGGCTCATCTTTTTTGTTTTCAGGCTCTTCTCTAGGGTCTAGTTCAAATTCCTTCGGTGCTTCTGCTTGCTCCTCAGGTTCATTGGTTTGCTCGGCTAATATGGCGTATAATTGATGTACTTCCCTATCCTTGTAAACTAGCAGATTCGCCCTTCACGCCATCTCTTGTGATCTCTTGACCACGCCTACCCCATATTCAGTCGGGAATTTCATCATGAGGGCATATGTTGCCGTTACTGCCTTTGCTTTATTCAGGAATGGTCTGCCGAGCAGGGCATTGTATGGCCAATTCTCTGTATCTACTACCACAAAATCGAGTAACACTGTCTTCTAACAAGGGGCTTTCTCGATCTTCACTGGTAATTTTACTGTGCCGAGTGACCTTACCTCTGCCCCGCCAAACCCTCTGAGTGGGGTATGAAAGGCCTGTAAGTCTTTTCTATCTAGTCTCAACTGATCGTACACTTCTGCACTTAAGATATCCGCTGAGCTTCCATTATCAATCAAGATCCGGTGAACCTCCCTATGCCCAATTCGAGCACTGATGACCAACGCATCATTTGGTTTTACATCTACTCCGTGAGAATCAGCCTCTGTGAAGATGATTGGATCCCAGCCTTCCTTGATCCTTTTCGGATCGGGTTCAATGGAGTTGATGTCTAGGTCTCTTCGGGCTTCCATGGCTTCCCGAATTTCCTGGGTTCTCTCCCTGTTACTTTTGCCTGTTGCCTGTTGCTGGCCCACCAAAGATGGTGTTGATTGCTCCTTCATCTCCGGCTCTCTTGGGACTCAACTTCCTTTCCAGTCCACCCTGTCGGCTATCTTTCTGTCCATCTGCCTTCTCAACTTTTTTCAAGGTGATTTCCTTTAAGTTCCCTTCTCGGATGAGGGTCTCGATATGATCCCTTAGCTGGAAGTACTTGGATGTTTCGTGTCCGTTCTCTTTATGGAATCTGCAATACTTTGTGGTGTCCCTCCAAGCATAAGTTAACTGCTTAGGTGGCTCTTTGGACATATTCTTTTCTTCCAAGATAGCTAATACCTCCTCCTGGTCCTTCTTTAACGGGGTGTAATTCGTATATCTGCCCTGGAATTTTTAGCGCGGTTGATCGGTTTTTGGATCATAAGCCCGGCGGCCATCCCGTCCATCTCATGCTTTATTCTTTAGCTTGTCACCTTTGTCTAGTGCTCTAGCTTGGTCTTTTGTTTTGGCTCCCTCTGGACGACCTCCATGCACAAAGTAACCTCCCGTTGCAATTTCTTCCTTCTCGGCTAAGGAATAACCCCCAGCCATGTCCATCATGTCCGCATAACTGGTTAAGCGAGCTCTTCTTAAATCGAAGGATAGCTGGCCGTTCTGAAGGTTGTTGATGAAGGCTGCAATGATGGCTTCATCGTTTGCACTCCCTATTTCCGACACTTCCTGACCGAACCTGCCCAAGTATTTTTTCAACGACTTGTCTTTTCCCTGTTTGAGCTGGGACAAGTGAGCCACTGATTTCTTCCTGTGTACATTCCCGAGGAACTGCCTTGAGAAGGCTTTACTTAGTTCGCTGAAGCTGCTTATGCTCGCTACTGGTAATCTACCGAACCATCGAGAACCCAGATCCCCCAGAGTTTGTGGAAAGTTCAAACATAGCAGTGCGTCATTGTGGACGTATTGCGCCATAGCGTTCCTATACCTCTGGACGTGTTCTTTTGGATCGGTATCTTTCTTGAACAGCTCTACGGGTGGCATCCTGAATCTCTCCGGGAAAGGCATCCTCAAGACTCCATTGGTGAAAGGGCTTCCGGATTCGTCGTCTGACAACTCATTACGCCCATACCGCCTGACTAAAGCATCCATTTGTCGACGATTATTCTGAACCTCCCGAGTCAAACTCTGTATGAGTATGTCCCTGTCTCCTTCCGGTTCCCCCATCGCATTGAAATTCTGACTTATGGTCAGCTTTTGGCCCCTCTCCTCCGGATTCACTTCTCTGTGTTCTCGGTTTAGGCCATGCAGCCCAACCGTGCCCCTTTGGCGCTTGCGATGATGATTCTGATCACTTTCCTCCGAGGATGATGGCCGATCTCTCCAGTGAGTATGTCTCCTAGGACGATCTCGACCCCTGGTCATACCCTCTGTCAGAGTCATTCTCCTCTCTATGCTCCTTACTACCTCTAGCTAGCCTTTCGGACACAATTTCTGGCCTGTCTGTAGGATCTCGTCTTGCTTTTAGGGGTGCGTCAGGCGTTGGTATCACCACCGTGGAACGTAATCTTGTTGCTTGCTGATTTGGGGCGGACAGATTGTGAGACGACATTAGACCCTCCGTAGTGGAAAGGTCAATCCCTTGCCTTGCTGCGTCTGATATAAGTTGCTGCAGAGAAACACGTGAAACAAATTATAGCACGGTGTGTATAATACTATCTAGAGGGGGGGTGAATAGATTTTAAGCTTATTACCCAATTTTTCGTATTAAGTCAAAATTACGAAATTGCCCCTAACTAGATAAAGCAATAAATCAAGTATAAAATGCGGAAATTAAATAACACTTGATTTTTACGTGGAAACCCTCACGGGAAAAAACCACGGGCTAGTAAGTAAGCCACACTCGAACCTCGAATCCACTAAATGTGTAAAACGATTACAACCTAATCCCGGAAGTAATCACACACCTACCTAATCCCGGTATGAGTGAACCTAGTCCAATTTGCTTGCGATCTAAGCAACCTAATTCCTGAAGCTATACACAAGACTTACTTTCCCAATGAAGAGAATAACACCCTAAGTGAATATATGAATATCCAAATGCAACATAGAGCAAGGGAAACCCTATATGCTTATCTAAGATGATTAATATGCAATTAGAACAATCCTAGATATCAAAACTAAATGACATGTCAAATAGTTAAACTAATCAAGATTAAGCACAAAACCTAATTAGCTATCACAAAACAACTTCTCAAACATACATCACACTAATCTCAAACTTGTATCCAAAATATATATAATAACATACAAGTAATTAATTGAGATTGCTTGTTAAGAAAAACACAAAATATGTAAGATATTAGTGAAAAGCTTACCAAGCAAAGTATGATGAAGAATCCATGCAAGATGACATCTAGAAGATCAAAGATGATGCTAGATGATGATTGATGATCATGAAAAAGTGTTTGAGTAATTAAAAATGAGTTTTTGGAATTTTTCTTTTCTTTGAAAAATATCCTAAGTATGAAATCTGAATATGAACTCTCTTAATTGACCTAAAGACAAAATGTCATATATATAGGGGGCCAAATCAAAGTGTGGTCGTTTTGAGTAAGTTTCAAAGAAACACGCCAATAGGCCGCCGATTTCAACCGTCGGCCAGGCCGCCGATTTCAACCGTCGAATGGCTCCCAAGGAAACAGGGGAGCAACGGCGGTTTCAATCGGCGGTTTCGAAACCGCCGATTCAATACCGAGAATAAAAAAACAATCAGGTCTGAAATGGCGCTTTCGATCGGCGGCCACGAAACCGTCGATCCAACCGCCGAATTGATCCAGAGGCCTCTGGACTCAAACGGCGGTTTCATTCGGCGGCCAGGCCGCCGATCATAACCGCCGATCACCTAAAAGAGGTGAAATCAAAGAAGAAGCCAAGTGCATCTCCGTAGGCGGTCTTCGCACAAAACCAAGCACATCCTAGTGCATGCACGGACGTTTCCGAACAATATTAGGAAACGAATTGCTAAGCACAAAAGCACACAACAAGATACAACATCAAGGTGCAAGTGTGAAATGTGACATGTGAAGAGTATGCACACCAATGCAAGAATGCTAAGTGAGTGTGTGCAACTATCTCTTCAAGATAAGTAAGCACATAGAATTTACCTTCGGTGCTTATCAAGACGAGGTCTTCAAAGGGCTTTGAACACTAAAACCAAATCCTAAGCTACCCTTACAAAGAACCCCAACAAATGGTTTGTCCACGAAATGAGCCAATCAACAAATGAGAACCTTACAATCTCCCCCTTTGGCTATTTCGTGACAAAACCACCACTCACATTGATTCCTCACAAAGAAATAGAAACTACGGGACTACAATATATTCTACATTACAAAGAGATAAGAAATGAGATAAGAAAATGAAACTTGAAGTCTTCAAACTCTTGTAGAATAATCAATCCCTGAAAATAAAGTTTCTAACATTTCCAATACAAGTAAAGTGTGAGATTAATCAAGTGAGGATAATAACAAGCATTTGCATTTTTTCAAAAAAAATAGGCACAACATTATGCAATGTATGTGTGTATGCAATGCTCCCCCTCAATGGGTTACTCCCCCTCAATGAATGTTCTCCCCAATATGCACAATTGCTTCTATATTTTGCAACTCCCCTTACCATATCCTACTCCCCCTTTTTGTCATAATATAGGCAAAGGAGTAGTCCCTAACCGGGTCACTCATAGCAACGAGAGATAGAAGCATGCAAGATATTTGTATATTCATATAAGTCACTATATGCATCTCAATTAATTGAAGAGAAACAAGGAGATTTATTTGGAGAAAATGTGTGAACCAAACATGCTTTGCATACAAGACATATAGCATTCAAGTCCAAAATACAATGGTATTTGGCAAAGCAAATGACAAGGGTTTCTAATAAGAATTCAAACCAATTTCACCAATGTCTTGAGAAAAGCAAGGATATAGAGATTTTATTGATTTCAATTTAAGAGCAACTATATCCAACTTTATAAGCGAAACATAACATGAGCGACTTTGCACCCTATTTGATTTTTCCGGATAAGATATCCGTATGATAGTAGCCATGTTCAACCAATAAAGAAAGAGAGACATTTGGAATGTAAATTCCTTTGAACGGATACAAGATCCTTTATTCATTTTGAGTCTCATAAGCTTTCACACAAGTTTTGCATTTTAAGAATACGCAATCATCAATTCATGCTTTTCATGAGAGCATGTTATATGAATTTCATGCTTTTTCAATTGACATTAGCATGTTATTAAATAATCATCATGTCATGGAGATAACTAAAAGTCAATCAAGTCATACTTTCTATGTACATCTCCTAGTCCAAAAATGCATGTTTGAACATAAATATGACATGGATTGTAAACAAGCAAGGTTCACACTTATTGAAATGAAAACATATATACATATGTACAACCAAGCTTACTTAAGCAATTAAAAGAAGAGGCATAAGATATTTCAAATTTTTTGCAAGTGACAAGAATGCAAAATAGCTCTCTTTGCTTGAGTTCTCCATATGGGGTCAATCACAAATCACATCACTCCACAAGACATATCCCAATAGATCTACTAAGTGTTTTAAATCGAGTAGCATCTAAGGGTTTAGTAAATAGGTCCGCAAGTTGATCATTAGTACCTACATGTTCAAGTACTATGCATTTATTTTCAACAAGCTCTCTAATGAAGTGATGGCGGATGTCAATATGCTTAGTTCTAGAATGTTGTACCAAATTCTTGGAAATATTAATGGCACTCATGTTATCACAAAAGAGAGTGAGAGTACCTTGGTTGAATTCGTAGTCTACTAGCATTTGCTTCATCCATAGGAGTTGTGTGCATCCACTCCCCGCGGCTATGTACTCGGCCTCGGCCGTGGACAAGGAAATCGAGTTTTACTTCTTGCAAAACCAAGACACCAAGTTGTTGCCTAGAAAAAAGCAACCGCCGATGTGTTCTTCCTATCATCACAATTTCCTGCCCAATCCGCATCACTAAAGCCTACAAGACTAGCATTAGTGTCAAAAGAGTACCAAATCTCATAGTTGGATGTCCCATTCACATAGCGAATGATTCTCTTTACGGAAGAGAGATGGGACTCCTTAGGATCCGCTTGGTACCTAGCACACACACCCACACTAAAGGAGATATCGGGCCTACTTGCGGTCAAATAAAACAAGCTTCCTATCATGCCACGATATAACGTTTGTTCCACACTTTTACCACTAGCATCCTTGCTTAGCTTCAAAGTGGTACTCATGGGTGTATCACAATGTTTGGCATTTTCTAAACCAAACTTCTTCACTAGGTTTTTGGCATATTTGGCTTGGGTTATGAAAATCCCATCATCTAATTGCCTAATTTACAAACCTAGGAAGTAACTTATCTCACCAACAAGACTCATCTCAAATTCATGAGACATAACATCAACAAATTGTTGGACCTTGGTGTTGATGGTGGAACCAAAAACTATATCATCAACATATATTTGAGCTATGAAAAGCTCATCATTGTCTCTCTTGATGAATAGCGTCTTGTCAACACTACCTCTTGTGTAGTTATTGCCGCCGATTTCAACCGCCGAATGGCTCCCGAGGAAACAAGGGAGCAACGACGGTTTCAATCGACGGTTTCGAAACCGCCGTTCAAACTGCCGATTCAAGACCGAGAATAAAAAAATAATCAGGTCTGAAACGGTGCTTTCGATCGGCGACCACGAAACCGTCGATCCAACCGCCGAATTGATCCAGAGGCCTCTGGACTCAAACGGCGGTTTCATTCGGCGGCCAGGCCGCCGATCATAACCGCCAATCACCTAAAAGAGGTGAAATCAAATGAGAAGCCAAGTGCATCTCCGTAGGCGGTCTTCGCGCAAAACCAAGCACATCCTAGTGCATGCACAGACGTTTCCGAACAATATTAGGAAATGAATTGCTAAGCACAAAAGCACACAACAAGATACAACATCAAGGTGCAAGTGTGAAATGTGACATGTGAAGAGTATGCACACCAATGCAAGAATACTAAGTGAGTGTGTGCAACTATCACTTCAAGATAAGTAAGCACATAGAATTTACCTTCGGTGCTTATCAAGACGAGGTCTTCAAAGGGCTTCGAACACTAAAACCAAATCCTAAGCTACCCTTACAAAGAACCCCAACAAATGGTTTGTCCACGAAATGAGCCAATCAACAAATGGGAACCTTACAACACGGAATCGTTGCACAATGTCTTCATTAGTTGTAGGGAAATGTTGGATACCAGCCAGGGCAGCTGATTGGTCTACCGTTGTTGCGGTTGCATCCGCATTATTGAGGGTGGTGTCATCCTCTAGCTCGTTATTTGGCAGACCTTGACTGTATCTGGAATCGCTACCATCTCCTTCACCAGCCATTGTTTCACAAGTCTTCTGATGCCCCTCCTTCTAGCGCCAATTGTTGACAGTGATATTTCGTGGTCACCTAATCAATGATTCGATTTCGATTTCGATTTATTTCTGTTTATGAATGGGAATGGATGAAGATATTAGGGATGAAAAGAGTAACAAACAAAGATACATGGTAAAACTCCAATGACCGGAGAAACATCCACGGGTTGTTGCTTTAGCAACGAAGCAAAATCCACTATGCAAAGCTATTACAAAATACTACACTCAGGTCTCTCTTGCTAGTTCTTGCGTACCCCTTATTTTGTGTGTTACAGGGGTATTTATACATAATGTTACTAGGGTTTATGGGTGCCGCTAGGGTTTGGTGTTGTGGTGCCCAAGTCTTGGGCGATTCACCAATCCTAGACGGATTCTATTTCCTTCTTGAGTGCGACATATTTCCTGATTCGTTGAGTCCGAGTTTGGGACTAATTCCTTCTCCTTTATTTGCGGGAAACCTATTTGTTTCCTTGTTGAATTCTGGGCAACCACACCATTGCTTATTGTGGGGATGCTGGTTGTTGTTTTTGCCCACGCGTTTGGAATACAAATGCTGGTGATTATCTTTTTTATTGAATCCCGAGTATAACCGAGCAGGCTTTGCTTCCCGAGCTGGTTCTCTTCATTTGTAATCGGGTTGCTTTAATCTTTCCCGAGTACATTAGTTCGGGGGGGGGGGGGGGGGATTTTCTCCCCTTTCGAGTTGACTTCTCTTAACTCCTGCTTACGTGGCTTTTTATGGTGATGAAGTGTCCTTTACGCCGATTTTTACCTATAACATAAGTTTTTGCAAAACAAAACCTTCCCAACAAGAAAACCAACTCCCCAAATATTTTCCCATGTCTTCTAGAAGTTCCACATGCCAAATCGCGCCCCAACATCTCCGGCACATAGCAACTCGCAAGTGTTGCATAGCAATCTTCCAGAGGCTTGTACGGGCGCGTCCGGGACCAGCTTCCGGTGTTGTTTTCACCGTTGGCTTCTTCTCGGACTCTTTTTTCCAATGCCAACTAAATCCCAAATTATTGTAATATTTCAAAAAAAAAATAAAAAAGAATTCATCAAAAGTAATAATGAGTAATATCAAAATAAAATGGATTGTCTATAAAATTGTATTAAATTTTCTCTCTCTCTCTCTTTAAAAATGAAGTGCCTTTATAAGATTGTCAAAGGATAAAAAAGGGGTTTCTCCCCTTTCGAGTTGACTTCTCTTAACTTCTGCTTACGTGGCTTTTTATGGTGATGACGTGTCCTTTACGCCGATTTTTACCTATAACATAAGTTTTTGCAAAACAAAACCTTCCCAACAAGAAAACCAACTCCCCAAATATTTTCCCATGTCTTCTAGAAGTTCCACACACCAAATCGTGCCCCAACATCTCCGGCACATAGCAACTCGCAAGTGTTGCGTAGCAATCTTCCAGAGGCTTGTACGGGCGCGTCCGGGACCAGCTTCCGGTGTTGTTTTCACCGTTGGCTTCTTTTCAGACTCTTTTTTCCAATGCCAACTAAATCCCAAATTATTGTAATATTTCAAAAAAAAAAAAAAAAGAATTCATCAAAAGTAATAATGAGTAATATCAAAATAAAATGGATTGTCTATAAAATTGTATTAAATTTTCTCTCTCTCTCTCTTTAAAAATGAAGTGCCTTTATAAGATTGTCAAAGGATAAAAAAGGATAAATTTGAAAGAAATAAAATGTCTTTAAATTTTATTTTATTTTTAAAAAAAAAATAACTGTTAAGGATGGTGTATCTTTAAAAAAAAGAAGTGTAAAATAATGGATTGTAATGAAGGAGAAAATCTCTTAAAAGATTATAAAGTACACATAAAATATGAGAACATTCCCTATTTTAGCCCTCAAATTAGTTTACAATTTTAAATTGATCAAACCTCAATATTATTATTTTTGACCGCTTTAATCATTGACTTGACCAAAATACCCATAACTTATGATTTAACTTCCCTCCCACAAGTTTTTCTCTCCTCTTTTTTCTATTTCTCTCTCTAAACGTTAATAAGTATTATTTAAAAAAATATTTGATGAAACTTTGTTCTCCTCATCGAGACGATTTGAACAACATATTATGAGCACAAATCCAATATTGTTTTTCCCTTCAAAAGGACATGCTAAAAATAAAAATAAAATTAAAAACAAAAAAACGACTACGGGCAGAAAATAAACTAAAGATTATACGCTAAAATTAAAGAGGAATTGTACACTACAAATAAACAAGGATTGCACACTCAAAACAAACGAAAGAATATACACTAAATTTTAAAGAATGATTACACGTTGAAAGTTGGTGTGCAAGTTGTTAATTGACGAAATAGAACAAATCTAGCAAATTAATCAACAAAAACCCATGGTTCCAACGTGTTAAACACATATTATAACATAAAATCATATTTTAAGCAAAACAAAAGGTCAAAAATTAGAAGTTAATTTTTGGTTTCTATCTCTAGGTTTCGTGTTTCTCTCTCTACAGTTTTTGTGATGGCATGGGTTTACTAAAGCTTGAGAGCATTTTTGTCCAAAAACTTTCTTTTGGGCTAAAAAATGAAAAAATTTCAAGAGTGATTAAGTTTTAATATTACACTAATTTGAGAGCTAGTTCTAAATTGAAGCCTACAAATATTAAATAATGATATCTTTAAAGGGAAAGTTAAACCAGTACCTCTTACTACAAGGGGTCGTTAGGTATGGGGTAATATTTACATGAAAATGAAAATCTAATAACATTCCTTTGTTTGTTAACAATTTTGAGTTTTTTTAATCCCAGGAAAGTGAAACCCATGGTAATCATTTTACCCTCTATCTGATTCCTATTGTAGGAACCACACTCAATTAAAAAAAAAAAAAAAAAAAAACCCAATTCATGTGAGCATGTAGCCACCACCACCACCACCACCAACCCTCCAACTACCACCACCACCGTAGTCACCGCCACAACCACCCTTAGAACCGTCTGTCGCCCTCTCCATTCAAGGTCCTCTGCCGTCGTTCCCTGCTCCCGCTTCCTTCAGTCCTGCCGCCGTTCTCTCCTCCCACTTCCTCCAGTTCCCCAGCTATTCTCTCCTCATGCCCCCTCCATTGGAAAAGTTCGATCTCTTCCAATCGAGCGAAATCTTCTCTAAAATGGAGGAGATCTGTAATTTTATCTTTTTTTAAATTAAAAAAAAAAAAAAAAACCCTATTTTTTTTAGAGAAGAGAAATGAGAGAGATTAGGTTTTTTTATTTTTTTAAGAGAAAGAAGATGGAGAGGTGTTCAGTAGTTCAAGTGAAGTTGTGAAGAAGAGGATGGCTCTTTTTTAATTTTGATTTAATATTTTTCTAATTCCAATTATATCATTATAATATTTTAGTATTAGTTTTTTATTAATAGCTTTTTCAATGATATTTTTAACGATTCTCATGTGCAACCAAACACAATTATCTAATATTCCTAGGAATCTGACACAATATTCCAATGTACAACCAAACACAAATATACAGGTTTCCCAGGAATCACATTACTATGTTTAACTTTCCTAGGAATCATAAAACTTTGATTACCCCATACCAAACGGCCCCTAAGTGAAATTAGACCCTTAGACTAAAGATCATTGAATTGCACAAACATCCCTCAAATTTCGTTTACCAAATGGTTGACTAATTGAAAGTTAACGGTGGAAGCAAAATCGTAACGGCCTACATCACATCTCCACAATTCAAAATTAATTTTAAATTTTAAATAAAAACTAATATAAATATTCATTATTATTTTTTAAAAAAAGGTGGCTTCGTTTTCCTAGTGAAGATCATCGGATCTTCACCGACTTTCGTTCTCCTCACTTGTGGAGGGGAAAAATCTCCTCAATTGACTAGTGGGACTCTCACAGTCCCACGCGTGGAAGAGGTTTTTAATTTTTAATTTTTTTTTTTTAATTTTCATTATTCTAATATTTTATGAAATAAAATAAAATGTTATAAATATTTTTTTATTATAGGATATAGATAAATGTGACTTTTAAAATCGAAGGCCATGGGTAAATCTGACTTTTTGAAGGTAAAGGGTGGTCAAATCCAGGGAGATTTTTGCAATTAAAGAAAACGTTTGTCCGAGGGTCCAATTTCACCTATAGTCAAGGGCATTAATGCAACTTTCCCATCTTCAAAACTGAAAAAAGCAATGTCCATGTGAGAGTAGGTTGAATTTGCATGCAGCGATTCCCATGCAACCGAAAGTACTAGTGGGTTTGTTTACAAAACCACGAACAACGACAAAACAACTTTCATTAAACTAATCATAAAAAAATCAATCTTTTAAGTTCAATAATTAAATAAAACCAACAAAATATCAAGCAAGCATGTTCCTCTTCAACACCATCCCACTTCCGCATTTCCTGGATCCTTCACTTTGATGGATTGCTGTTTATGAGATAAAAGAAAAAAAAAAAAATGGAGGAGGGGATAATAATGAGGCAAGGGAGGTCTCTGGCCGAGACTCCAACCTACTCTGTTGCTTCGGTCGTCACTGTCTTGGTTTTCGTTTGTTTCTTTGTTCAACGAGCTATTTACAGATTTGGAAAGGTTTGTTTGCTTCCTCAGAAAATGTGGGAAATGTTATTATTATTAATTATTTATTATTACTATTATTTTGGACCCACATTTATTTTGGAGTCTGGAGAAAGTGGGAAGTAGCAGATTTGTATTAAGACTTGTTTGGTTACTAAGAAAATGTGCAAAAATTAAATAACTCTGGGTCTACTGGGTAATTATGAAACTTCTTATTGATTTTGCAACAGTTTGATTAGCCCTCTATAGTATCGAGCTTGGTAACGATCTGGCTTGGTTCAGACATCAATTTTGTTATATTATCCCTGTTTGGATTCTCAGAAAATGAAAGGGATTTTTGCTTCAAACACAGAAATTTTGAATTACCTATAATAGTGTGTGATTGTTTGTCTTACGTTGTTTTCTGTTTCTGATTTGGTGTCTGTCTTATGTAGTGGTTGAAGAAAACGAAGAGGAAAGCTCTGTTTGCTTCTTTGGAGAAGATTAAGGAAGGTGAGTTGTGATTTAGCTACTCGATTCTCGTGTTTGAAAACCAAGAGGTGGTTTTGATTTGTGCTCTATTTTGTTTGTTACTGTTAGAGCTGATGCTGCTTGGGCTTATATCTTTGTTGTTGGCGCAATGGGCACGAGGAATATCTGAGATTTGTGTGAAATCATCTCTTTTCAGCCGTAAATTCTATATCTGCTCCGAAAAGGACTATGGCATCAACTCTGAAAGTTCATTCTCTTTTTCGAATGAGTCTGAAGGAATAAACTTTCAAACATCTCATCAATGTGGTGAAGTAAGTTTCTTCGATCTCTTACCATATTTACGACATATAGCTGCTGCTATAACGTTTCTTTTTAATTGAAGGGCCGTAAACCATTTGTTTCGTTAGAGGGTCTTGAGCAGCTTCACCGATTTTTGTTTCTTCTTGGTATCACTCATGTTCTATACAGTTGCTTGGCAGTTGCTCTGTCCATGAGCAAGGTACACTCACCTCTCCATGATTTTTTAGTCTATGTTGCTCTGTATCTGATGCTGCCTTAAGTCAGTGCAAAGGTGTAACTGTTTGTCTTCTTCACATTCCTTTGTAGATATATAGTTGGCGGAAATGGGAAAACCAAGCAAGGTTGGCTGATATAGAATTGCAAGGTACATTACATTGAACTTGTATAACTCACATGCAGCTTTCAATTAGTAACCCGTTTGACCACTTTTCTTGCTCAATATGCTTCTGTAATCAAAGGCCATCTTAATAAGCTTTGGTGCTGTTCAAGAATATTGCAAGGTCAGTATAGTGTTGGTGTCTAAGTGGACAACAAAAATAATAGAAACCTTACAAGTACACAAATCGTAAACGATAGCACAACGGTTAAGCAAGGATCTTTCCTACGAAGAATTAATTGCCTACTAAAATAATATGTTCATCTGGTATTCAAACTCTATCCTACAACATAGATCCTAAAATCATGCTCCTAAGATGGCTAATCAAAGAAACAAAAATAATAGAAAAACTATTCTTATAGAGAAATTGAAATCATCATATAAGAAAAATAATACTTCATTAAAACACAAAACTTGTCTATGGAATTGAAATCGTGTTTAGGGCTTCAAGTTAGCCCTAATTACTAACAAAGAAATTAGCTAGAAATAAAAACTAGAAAAATAGATAAAAACATCTAATCTAAAGAAAGGTAGAAGAAGAGAATGTTGATGGGATCTTCAATCTTCAATATTCAACTCTCCACACTTTTTCTCTTGTAGAAAACTCTTAGGATTTATAGGTGATTCTCCTTGTAGATTCCCAATTTGCTTTGTTGTAGGAAACACACCAAGTAGGAAAGAAGAATTTAAACAAGGAATGAGAATCCTTTACAGTTGGATTTCCTCTTTGATGATTGATCCCTAAGTTGAGTTTAGGAAGTTTCCCAAACATATCTTGATCTTCTGGAGTCATTAGAATTTGATTTGGAAAGCTTTGGGACAATTCTGGACCAATTCGGAGTGAAAATCCGTCAAAAAAATACGTTTTGCAATTCAGCTACCAAATCGGCTGTTCGAAACCACTGGAACAATTCGGCTACTGAAAACGGTGGCCATGACCCGCTGAATTATTCTACTCTAATCTTCGGTTACTAAAAGAGCCATAACTTCCTCTAGAAAACTCAGATTGACGAACCGTAAAGTGCGTTGGAAACTAGATATTCGAGGCTTTCCGAAAATATGTAGATCACAACCTGGTTCGATTTGAGGAGAGAGATATAATCTTCACAAGTTGGATGTGCTGTAGAGACATTTCTTCAAACTTCACTAAAAATCACCAATTTATCTTTAAACTCACTTCAAGAGCTATCTTCTATAGAATCTCAATAAACACGTTAAAACATTAAATTATACTCAAGAATATAACATAAAACATAGGAATTAAGGGTTTCAAATAATAACATTTATCGATCTAGCATATAGCAGATAATTTTTTATTATAGTTTTTTTTTTTTTTTTTTTTTTTTTTTTTTTTTTGAACGGCAAATTTTATTTAACGAGGCTAAAAAAAACCAAACATAATGAAACAAAGAAACCGGCCAACTGACCTAACAAGGGCCCAAAAGCAAAGCAACCCATAGCCACCGGCTACCTAAGCCCAACAACCCAACAAAACCAAACCCAAAAGACGAGGCCTAAAACAAGTGACACCCGCTACCCAAGCCCAAAACAACAAAACCCCACAAAAACACAACGACGACAACAACAACGAAAGACAGAAAACAGAGAAGAAACCCAACCAACCAAAAAACAAAGACCACTAAAAGCTTAGGACACAGCATGATTGAATTTGAACACCAAGTTTTTCACTGTAAGCACGTTTTGTGTTTATATTTGCAAAGGAATTTAAGGCAGAGAAGGTTTAAGGTGTTTCAGAGATTTTGTGTTGAAAGCAAAGCTATGTTTTGCGTATGGTTAATGCAGAAGAAAACATATTACATGAAAAATTCTTCTGTGTTGCATATAAATCAAAATGTAGAAGTTAATTCACATCAATTGCAGTATTCGGAAAAGTAACAAACGGTGTAACTTTTAGAAGCAAAGACTGTAGCTAGTGTGCTTGGCCTTTTGGTACAAACTTATTTTGATGTTTCCGGTTGATCAACTATATTAACTTTTCAAATCTGATTTTATTTCACAGCAAAGAAAACCAAAGTGATGCAACGGCAGACCACGTTCGTATTCCATCACACGTCTCATCCATGGAGTAGGAGTCCGATTCTGATATGGATGGTAAATTTCCTGACCTTAACATGTCATTTTTGTTTCTTTAATTGAAGTAAGGCTTATTAAACACTCTCTGCAACCTTGGCCTTTGATAGTTTTAGTATAGGTGGAGGTTTATACCCTTAATGTCTGAACCTGTCAGTTTTGGGGGTTCATTTAGGACATGATAGATACAAAATACTTGCTGGTGCATACATCAAACCATGTGGTGTGACCGATTCAATCACATTTTTAGCCCACACCAAATGGGCATGACATGATTTGTGCCCATCCCACTCAAGTTTTTCCCCCTTGAGACACCATTGTTGCCTTATTGTGCCAGGAAGATGTACCCTTTCTTGAATGAACTGTTGGAAGCAAGGCTGAAATTGCTTGGAGTCAACTTAATTACTTTGGAAAAAGCTGAAGAGTTATGAACAGGAATTGGATAGTTGGATATTGGATGTGTTATTTCTTTCGCAAGTAAGATTGTTAGAACATTGAACGAATTATTCTGCTGAAGGAAGTTTTATTTTCCCTTTCATCAAATTTTTAATGTGGGTCAGTCTGATTTTTGAAATAGATTTGGTGAGAGCATCTTGATTGTCTTTAGTATCATAACTTGATGCTGATGGAACTCATGTCCTTGAAACCACTTAATGCTTCAGGAAAGCTGTTAATGGTTATGCAATTTATCTTAATTCATCAATAGCCCTTCTGTGTGGTGATATTGTGCAGCTTTGCTTTCTACGACAATTTAAGAGCTCTGTGCGGAAGTCAGACTATTTGGCACTGCGCTTGGGTTTCCTCACTGTGGGTATCTTATTCTTAGTGATGTGCTGTTTTTCTGTTTAAGGGCTTTGCTGATCGATACCACCAGATCATATGTTGATTCTTTCTTATTTCCTTGACATCTAAGACTCTTGAAGGAACCTTTTCCATATTTTGCCATATGAGGATTAACTAAAGGGGACATTTTTGCAGAAAGTATTAATTGAATATGCTCGCATGCATAGTACTGATCTTCATGCTGGCTTATACAATTATAGTACTGATATTATTATTCTTTCAACTTTTCAGAAGCACAAACTGCCGCTTTCTTACAATTTCCATAACTATATGGTTCGAAGCATGGAAGACGAATTTCAAGGCATCCTGGGAATCAGGTATGCACTCATCCAAACTGAAATGATTCTGTGTCTCAAGAGAGGAGAGGTAAAGTGAGTTTATTATACTAAAAAATTTTCAATTTTGCAGCTGGCCTCTTTGGGGTTATGCCATAGTGTGCATCTTCATAAATATTCATGGTAAATTGTTGTTTATTGATAAATCAAACGCTAATAATTTGTCATTCTTTTAAACTTTATTCCATGGGACGATGAAATGTTTTTTTTTTTTTTGGTTTTTTGTTGCAGGTCTAAATGTTTATTTCTGGCTATCTTTTATCCCTGCCATTGTAGGTATACTCACTCTTGCTGTCATTTTTATCCAAACAAAGAGATCTTTCATATTGATATACTTTTGTGCATGCCAAAGCTTGTCATGTTGGTTGGGACAAAGCTTGAGCATGTTGTCTCCTCTATGGCCCTTGAGATTATGGAACAGACAGGCCCAGCTATTGGGACGCAAGTAAAGCCCCGCGATGATTTATTCTGGTTTAGAAAACCTGAGATTTTGTTACGGTTGATACAATTTATTATTTTTCAGGTGATTAATTGGTCCATATCTAATTTCATTCATATCCATATTTGATCTCAGTCCTGAACTCCTGATTATATATCTTTCTTGTTCATGCAGAATGCCTTTGAGATGGCAACATTTCTATGGTCATTGGTAAGTTATGTACTGTATTTGTAGTTTTAAACAATGCAGATGTAACGACCTCATTTCTTTCTTCTTCTTCTCTTTTGTTTTCTTTGTTTAGTGGGGACTTGAGGAGAGATCTTGCTTCATGAAAAACCACTACATGATTACTGTCCGGCTGGCTTCTGGGTATGCTTCTTTCTCAACTATGTACTTCCATTTTGACATTCTCAAGTTATGCATCTATGGTATATTTCTGATCAGTGTGCAATGTCAAATCATCATTTGGTACAAAGCCAGTGAAATAATATCAGATGCTTGAAAATTGGTATTCAATGTCCTCCCCTAAGAAACCAGAACACAAAACACACCTGTGTTAGACTGCCTAAAAAACACGAGATGGGCCACACATAACGCATCATACATCCACACGTATGGCCAGATTTAGGAGGCAGAACATTAAAAGTAGTCGTAATATGCTACGTGTCCACTGGCTTTTTAGTTTCAAAAAGTTTAGACATACGATGTGATTTCTTGGTAATCTCTTTAATTACACATTGTCAAAGATTAAGTACAAATTTATAGGTTTAAGTAATCATCTTATATTTTGGAATATGCAGGGTTCTTGTTCAGTTCTGGTGCAGCTATAGCACAGTGCCTCTCAATGTGATCGTTACTCAGGTATGTTTTTTAAAAAAATTGTACAAATAAGCTGATGTAAAGATCCATGGTGATGCTTTGCCTCCATCAAGCTGTTTGAACTTGTACATAATTGTGTGCGTTTTCTGTTAAGTCCATTCTAGTGATGAACCTTGTAGCTAATCATCTTTTATGTATACTGTTTTCACCGTTTGATAGATTACCCTTGGACCTTTGCAGATGGGATCCCGGTTTAAGAAAACATTGGTTTCTGAGAGTGTGAGAGACTCACTCCATAGTTGGTGTAAGAGAGTAAAGGAGAGGTCAAAACACGATTCGTTGCATTCACATACTACAAGATCAGTATGTTCACTTGATACAACAACAATTGATGAAAGAGATGAAATTACAGTCGCGTCAGGCAGTTTATCTAGGAGCTCCTCCATGGAGTCACTAAATCAGGTAACCATAACATCAAGTGAACAAGCAGAGTCCATTCTTCATGCTTTGGACCGGCCCCAAGCTGAAATCTCATTTAGAGTGGAAGAGTATTTATGTGACACTCTAAACAATAGTGTATCTCAACCTCCCATTAATGGTGAAGATTTTGAAGAAGATAATTCAGGAAGTGGAGAAGAGAAGGTTGAGACTCTTTATGATTTGTTTAGGAAGACCTGAAACATTATCCTTTCAGGGTTTGTAACATTAAATGGAAATTAATCTAAGCTACTATTTGGCCTTCATATTTTACACAAACTATTATATATGTCGAAAGAAATTTTGATTCCACCACCTCCCAATGTAATTTGGTTGTAATATCTTAGATTCGAATTATACCACCAGGTGGCATATCTAAGAAAAATAATAATAAATTTGATTTCATTAGAACTTTATAGTTTTAAAAGTAATTTAAATCTTTTTAGTGATGCTTAAAAACATTAGCAGTTGTTGCACCATAAGCATTCTTTACTGAAAAGTTTGCTTATCCAAAATCCTAAAACAAGAAAAATGGACCTCTCTTTCCTTATCTTATCCATTTGAATTTAAAGTGTGACCCATTTCTGCACTTGGCATCTGAGCCATATGCCACTTTGAATTCTTATTGCTTACTTTTCATGGTCATGAACTATGAATCCATATGAGCAAAAAATATAAAATATTAATGAATCAAAAACATTAACAGTACCCAAAAACAAGATATTATTAAGCTACAAGCCTACAACAACTTGATTTGTCATTTAAGAAAACACATGAAATATCCATTGCAATAATAATACAAACTAATAATGAACCCAACAAGAAACAAGCAAGTAAATTAACCAGTGAGCTCCTCTTCCTTGTGAGTGTGAATAGTCACAGGTCCCTTAGGAAAAGCAACACAGGTGAGGACCCAACCACCATCAATTTGGTCATCATCAAGGAAGCTCTGGTCAGACTGGTCAACTGAACCATCAACAACCTTGCCAGCACAAGAAGAGCATGAACCAGCCCTGCATGAGTAAGGCAAGTCAATACCCTCTTCTTCAGCTTGGTCAAGAATGTAGACATCATCTGGGCAGTCAAATTCAAGCTCTCCTTCAGGAGTCACCAGCTTCACTTTGTGTGTGGCCATGGCCTTTACACGCCCTCCACGGTTGGTGTTTGATTTCAACCCAAAAAGGGCTTCGCTCATCTTCGGGTTCAGGGCTCTCATGCTGCTGCTCACTGCAGGCTGCCGCCTGATGAAGGAGGAGCTCACCATGGCACTTGACAGAGTCGCCATTTTTGTCTTTTTTTGTTGTTGTTGATTTGAGAGATTGAGAGATTGAGAATTACCTAAACTGAGATAGAGGTTGATAATAAGGTGGCTTGTGGAGAAAGTGTGGTTGCAAGTGTGTTTGGTGGCATGGAAGCCTATCTGCCACGTGGCATCTTCTCGTGGATAGCTTTATCTTTTTCATTATCACCCCACACACACACACCCCTCCATCCTTCTGTTGGTGAATGTGGCTAACACAATCCTCACATCCCCATTACTTTTTTTTTTTTTTTTTCCTTCTATTGGTGAATGTGGCTAACACAATCCTCACATCCCCATTAGTCTTCTTTTTTTTTTTTTTCTTTTTTTTTTACAGTAAATTACACTAAACTCCCCTGAAGTTTACTCTTTTACACACAGAAACAATTTTACTATTAATTGACACTCACCTCCCCTACTGTTAGGGTTTGACCGTTAAGTGTGATAGTTAACCGTTAAAAAATGATAAAAGACAGAAACACGCATGATTCACCCAAAATCTAAAATAACTAATTACACCAAACTCTCATGTGGTTTGCTCTTTTACATACAGAAACAACTTTATTGATAATTGATACTCCTCTTTAGTCATTAGTCAAAGTTGGTCAAATTAAACCGTAGACCAATTTTGACTATCAAAAGTAAGAAGAGTTTATTCATTTGAAGAATTTTAAATATATATATATATTAAAAAATTGAATAAATATTTTTAAATGAAGATTTTTTTAAGGTATTTTAAAATGAAGATTAAGTGAAAAAAAAAATGTTTTTAAAATTAAGATTTTTTTTCTTCTTGGAAAGAAAATTTAGAATTAAAAGAACGGAATTTTTCATTAAAAAAAGGGAAAGCCCAATCTAATTTAAAAGAAATTCAAATTAAAAAAACTAAGAAAAAAGTCTTAATGCTTTTAACAATTATACAATTCCACCAATAACACAAATCACAATCTCTTCCTAATTTGTTTGATCTCCTCCATGAGAGATTGAGCCAGATTGAGCTAGTTCGCCAGTTTCACCAACAACACAAATCACAATTCCTACCTAATTTGTTTTTAATTTCTTTTTTCTATTTATTAAAAAACCTTAAAAAAAAAATTAATTCTATTTCTTTGGAAAAAAAAAATATTTTTTCTTATTTATAAATAGATTTTGAGCTTTTTTCCTTTTTTAATTTTTTTGAACAAATTGCATCATATTAGGAAAGGATTGTGATTTATGTTGTTGTCAGAACTGGCAAAGTGGCTCCAATTTGAGAAGAAATTTGGCTCAATCTCTCATGGAGGAGATCAAAAAAATTATGAAGGGATTGTGATTTGTGTTGTTGGTGGAACTGGCGAACTATTAAAGACATTAAGATTTTTTTCTTAATTCATTTTTTTTAATTTGAATTTCTTTTAAATTAGATTGGACTGTCTATTTTTGTAATGAAAAATTCCATTCTTTTTTTTTTTTTTAATTCTTAATTTTCAATTAATCTTATTTTTCTTTCCAAAAAAAATAAATTCTTAATTATAAAAACAGTTTTTTTTTTTTTTTTTTCAGTTTTTTTTTTTTTCACTTAATCTTCATTTTAAAATACCTTAAAAAAAATTAAAAAAATTTATTCAATTTTTTAAATATATATTTAAAATGCTTCAAATAACTAAACTATCCTTAGTTTTGATAGTTAAATTGGTCTACGGTTTAATTTGACCAACTTTGATTAACGGCAAGGAATGTGAGTGTCATTTATCAATAAAGTTGTTTGTGTGTGTAAAAGAGCAATCCCCAGGGGAGTTAGATGTAATTAGTTATTTTAGATTTTGATGAATCAAGGGTATTTCTGTCTTTTATCATTTTTTAACTGTCAAACCCTAACGGTAGAGGAGGTGAGTATCAATTAACGATAAAGTTGTTTCCATGTGTAAAAGAGCAAACCTTAGGGGAGTTTGGTGTAATTTGTTCTTTTTTTTTTTTATATAACCATAACCATTCAACGAGTTAATTGCACAAACATACCCTTTATTTATCTAATAAAGCAAATTTTCAAACAAATGCCCTATTCAAACACAAACATCCCAATTGGAATATGTTTGGGTATGGAAAGTCAATAATGCCCTTGGGTAAAAGGGAGAGGTTATTTTGGTGGGTAAATTTCACAAACAACCCTGAATTTAGGTATAATTGTATAAATATTCATTTTTTTCTAATAATTACATAAATATACCCTACCGTCATTTGACTTTTGTTAACTTTAACATTTAACCACATTTGTATCCTGAAATGACTAAACTACCCTTAAAAACTTATTTATCTTTTCTTTTATTATTTAAAAATATCAACAAAAAAAATATTTACTTAAAAAAAAATGAAAAAATCAATACAAATTTTATTTTATTTTTTGCTTTTATTTTCTTTTTCTTTCCATCAATTTTTTTTTTTTTTTTTTTACAGTTTCCATGTCCCCAAACACCAAATTTTCAGATTTCAAAAACCAACTTTATCACCAAAACATTCAATTTCATACCCATCAACCCGCAAACAATTTCATTTCATCAACACAATCAAAACCCACCAACAATTACATTTAATCAACAGAATCAAAACCTACAAAACTCACTAAATACAATCAAAACCCACTAAACACATCCATTTTTCCAGTTTTGTGGGTTCTGATTGTGTTAAAAAAAATGATAGAAAGAAAGCAACAAAAAAATTATACCGATTTTTTCAATTTTTTAAGTAAATATTTTTTAATATATTTAAATAATAAAAGAAAAGATAAATAAGTTTTCAAGGGTAATTTAGTCATTTCGGGATACAAATGTGGTTAAAGGTTAAAGTTAATAAAAATCAACTGACGATAGAATATATTTATGTAATTATTAGGAAAAAAATGAATATTTATACAATTACACCTAAATTCAGAGTTGTTTGTAAAATTTACCCACCAAAATAATCTCTCCCTTTTATCCAAGGGCACTATTGACTTTCCATACCTGAAGCATATTCCAATTGGGATGTTTGTGTTTGAATAGGGCATTTGTTTGAAAATTTGTTTTATTAGATAAATAGAGGGTATGTTTGTGCAATTAACCCCCATACAACTCATGAAATTCTCTCATGAGTTTATAACCATAATTAGGGGTGGGCAAAAAACTAGTGAACCGAGCCGAACCGGTCCAATCGGTTTTTTTTTTTTATTTTTCATTGTTAACCGGTTCGGTTCCGTTCTTTTTTGTTAAAACCGGATATTCCCGTTCAAGGGTTTAAACCGGTGAACCGAACCGAGAACCGATGTATATAATGAAAAAATGTTGTAATGCTACCGTATTAATATTTATGTCATATCATTGTAATGATACTAATTATGTATGAGTAGTTCTACGTAAAACACTATAGATAATGTCAACTGAAATTTAACAAATTTCTGTTTACAATTTTTGTTGTCATGAAAAGATTAAATAATAATATCACATCAAAGCAGATGATTTTGCTTTATGATATTGGTTGACTTTAACTGCATTGGCATTGTAGCTTTCATTGCATAGTACTCTTTTTTTTTTAATGCTATAAACTGTATGTGTGCTTATATTTACAGAGCACAGTATTATTCATTTGTTTGCAAGTCGGAAGCTAGAATACAAGACATACAAGAAGCACAAGCATATAGTGCTTTTCATTTTCTAAGACTCTGAAATTATTATTTTATCTGTTAGAATCTGAAAATTGGTTAAATTTGCTATTAGAATAATACCTTTTGGTTTAACTTATTTGTGAACTGTAGATATCTCTGTAGTGAAAATCTCTACCCTTTGATAACATGTATTTCTGTCAAGTTGCATTAAGGTTTCATTGGAATAAATTTGTTGTTTTGTTTTATGAGAACTTATGACAAGCTTCTTAGAAATAATAAATCGTGCACAATTACTTCAGTCAGTGGGTTGTTTGCATCCAACTAAACTAAGATGTACTTTTTTCTTAATTCAAACATATTATGATGCATAAAATTAAACATCCACTTAAAGTCATCATTTGGTATTATATTGTCTCTATATATCTAAGTTTTAAATTTTCTAACAATGGCAGATTTTTAAAATTAAATCCCAATAATTTGGCCCAATAGGCCTAAAACGGAAAAAACCGAACCGAACCGAACCGATTCAATCGGTTTTTGATCGGTTCACACTTTTCAATTTTATCGGATCAGTTTACTTTTTTAAAAACCGGATATTATCGGTTTTTTATCGGTTCACTCGAAAAGTGAACCGATCCATTAAATGCCCACCCCTAACCATAATAATAAATATAAGAGTAGTTTTATTTTTTATTTTATAGAAAAAAATGAGCCACTAAAATATATTGAACTCATGACTCGTGAGAATGAGTGGAAATCACAGGCAAAAATGGTAAACATAAAATGTCCAATCATGAGCTCTAGATAGCTCCCGCTTTTTTTTTTTTTTTTTTTTCAAGTCTCAACTGATGAACAAACTAGAACCACTTGTCATGAACCACACCACAGATTTATTTAGGCTTCGATGATATTCCATCCACTTATCACCCGGCAAGTACCCACATTTCAAATCCTTTAGTGATGACGTGTTTATGGAAAATACATAATAATAACAAATCTAAACCATACCCACGTCATGCACTTGTTTCAATTGCATAATTATAGAACACAAAAAATTCATTTCTTCAAACTCCTCCCCTGATCGAAAAAATATGCAAAACAAAACAAATTCAAGGGGAAATTAGACCAAATGAATCCTTACATGATGGGAGCACCTATATGTAATGTAAAGGGGGAAGAAAAGAAAAAATATATATAAAATAAAATGACAGCTGTCCCTAGTATTTTTTGCTAGCTTCCCACATTATAGAAACAATATCTGATTTCTAAATTAAGGCTTTCACTTACAGCCGGGTAAAAAAAATTAGAAAAACTCAGGGCTTTCTCTTTTCATAAAGAGAAAGAATACATCACCCCATCCTCAATCCCTGTGATTCTCATCTACGGATGTTGACAGGTTCCCCATACATGACCCGAGACTTCCTTCAAAAATCATCTTATTTCTCTCAACCAAAATGCTCGGGGAAGCACTACTGGGTCAATTTTTCTTCACTAAACTTCTAGTCACACTTGATGTTTCTGTAGATCCTCCTCACAAACAAATTTGACCCGAGATAACCGACAGCTCCTGCACATTTAAAAACAATAATCAGCCCAACGACAAGCAGAAAAGATAAATAATAGTGATTATCGATCTGGAGGTGATTGCATCTCACTGCTCACTAATCTAATAACCAATTGCATTACCATAATAAGCACACAAAAAACCATCACCACTTCTCACCTTCTCATTTAATTAACTTCAAATATCTGGAAACTCAATTGGCACCAAGACAGCCAAACACTACAGACATTTTAAGTTTTAACTTCATGCAAAAAATTAACGACTTATGGTTGACTACATTAGACTGGTTCCCCAAAAATTTTCAATATCTCAAAATAGTGTAAATATAACTTCTAATACGATTTGAAAGTAGTTTCTTTTTCTTTTTTTGAACAAATTTGAAAGTAGTTTCTGATCCACTGATAAGTTCAATAATGAGACATATATAATTCAAAAAGTTAGAACAAGAAAAAACAGAACACATCTGTTAAAAAGCTATCATCAAAAAGTAAAAACATAGGAATACATAATTAAAGATAAACTCACCGCAGAGGATTCCTAAACCAAGACAAAACATCAAAGTGTATCCAAAATAGAAGCTGGTCTGGAAGAAGCCAGACATCTTCGTCTTCACGTAGTAGTAATATATTGAGTACAAGTACACATAGACAGCTGTTGAGGCAGCAGAGAAGAATGATGTCCACTGCCAGTGGTAGTTCTCAGCGTTTAATAGGAAATATGTTCCCACAATTGTCACACAAACAGTCACGATAATGAGAATCAAAAAAACCAACAGCATAAAGCCATAGACATAGTAGACCTGTCAAGCACAAAGGAAAAATAGATACTTTAAGTAGGACATGATGTCAAATTGCATAATGAGCACTCAATAAAATTCACTAATGAGAAAATGTCTAACCATCCACTTTGTATAATCATAATAGGAGAATTGCCATTATTCACACATAAATATAGATGAGATTCCGTTGTTTGAGGAAATCCATAAACAACCTCTCTTCTGAACAACTTATCACCATCGTAATGCAAATATTTAAAAAGCAAGAGGGGTAGTGCCAATTAAGTAAAACAAGAACAACTAAAAATCATGAGCCACAAATTACCGGTCAATAAAGAAAAACAACTAAAAAGAGCTGGACATGATGACCATTCTTCCAAAAGAACTCCCAAACCAACCAGAAGTGGTGCCAATATATGAAACATATTAATTTCAACTACTGGACATATTTGTCATCTCATTTCTTGTTAACACAGAAGATTAACGTAATAAAGTTCACCTTGTAGTTCCAGAAGGATGTGAAGACAAAATACATCTCAATGAATATGCTGCCAAACGGTAACAGCCCTCCCATCATTGAGACCACAGAGGGAGTGAGATACCATTTCTTTTCAGGAATTGGACGAGGAATGGTCTTCACACGACATGGATTGTTTGGAGCACCACTCCAGTTTCTTCCGACCACTGTACCAAGAAGGGCCAGAGGGAAAGAAATGAATGCCCAAATTACAAAGACAACCACCATTGTACCAAAGGGAATAGCTGCTAGAGATCCGTAGAATATGGCAATCGTGTTCAAGACAAACCCAATCCCAAAGCACATGAATGGAAAAAGAGATGCTGTGAGGATCATCGACTTTATCCAACTTTTGCCTGACAAAACAAGACAACCAAATTATTAAAAAAGTTAAACATGAAAAACAATTAAGGTAATTAGCAAACTATTGGATTAAAACATACCCCCATGGCGTGAGTACATCCCACCGCTAACATAGCCAGAAATAAATGAGGTAAGAGCATAACACACAATAAATGTGGTCACAATTGCTCCTCTCCTGCACCACATAATTTGGATTCAAGATTTTACTATGAAAGCAAAATTGTTTTTGAGTGAGCAATAAACTATACATTCTGCAAAAGCTTTTTCTTAAAAAGGAGGGGGTGATTGGGAGGAGAATGGTCAAATAGCCTAAACTCTTTTCAAAAATAAGAACAATAGGAGGCTAAACTCTTTTCAAAAGTTTAAAAAAAAAAAAAAATTTTTAAAAATTGTTTTCTTCAATAAGAGTACATCAGGTGCTAATAAACTTAGCACGACAAAAGATATAGAAAGTATTCAAGGAGAGAAAGCTCTGTATACAATACAACAGACATAAAAAAAGTTTAAAACATTGTGCTCTTCAAGACTAAAATGATATAACTATCATCAAAGAAATCACAGGGTCTAATATATCTAAGTGGTAAGTTCTCAACATACCCGACGTACAACGTTCCCACGATTGCCATTAGAATAACAAGGAGAACAAGCATTGCAAGCTGTGCACCTGTGCCAACAACAGCTGAAATGACAACCAAATTGCGAGGTGGCCGGAAAACATCCCCATGAACAAGTTTCCAACCAGACTCTTCACTCACATCTCTTTCCTGCATACAGTGTGATAATAATCAGAACATTCGGAACATAAAATGTTAAGACATAATCTATTACCTCTTCCTTTAAAATATATTAAACAGAAAAAAAAAGGATATCAACCAAGAACTTTAGTAGATATATGTAGTGAAGGGAATTTTACCAAAGTCTCCAGATCATCATCTTCCCGAGCATATTTGGCATAGTCATTTCTAAGAGTCCTCATCAATATCATTGACACCAAACCAGTGAGGAAGATAACCATCATGAATGAATTGAAAATGGAGAACCAATGAATCTGTGTATTGCAATATGCATTAACAACTAATAAATTTAAAGAAAATTAAGGAGCAGAACTAAGCTTAGATCACAGACAAATTGATGCATGAAAGAAACAGAAAATCCTTAATTTTTTTACCTGATGCTCAAAGAAAGGGTAGTCCAAATAAACATCAAAACGACGAGCAAAAGTGACATTAGTTGAAATCCATTTGACAGAGTATGTCATGTCAATTGTCCTCCCTACTTCCAAAGGCTTTGGGCTCTCTTGAGTGAGATTAACATGTATAATCTGCAAAAGTAGAAGTAATTTTAATAACGGATTTGGAACAACAAGCCATAAAAGTCATGCAGAAACTAAGGAACCACAGACCTGATCTTTATTGTATTTAACAATTATATTCTTATGTGTGTAGAGGACGTGTTTGCCATTATCACTGTTCTTATCAGGATGCAGATCACCGACAAAGCCTATAAGAACAACGAACTAAGTATTTAAGCACAAGCTATCACATTCTCTAAAGATCAAAAAAACTAATAAAAGAATTCTTGATTGCATACCCCATAATGGCAGATCATCTGAACTTGCAGCAGCACAATAGACACCAAAGAACAAGATATCAGTACAGAGCAAAAGTTGAGGATTAAACATTCAACAAAGTAAAGCATATATAATTAAGCTCACAGAACAAACATCTGCATCTCTAGATCTATAAACGTTATTAATCAATAAATCATAATATATACACACTGATTTACCATCATCAAGAAATTAGATTGGTGACCATGCATCTAACAAAGAAAGGAATTGTCATGTTTTTCACACTAGACTAAGTAAATTTTATTTTGTAACAAACAAAACCAAAATACTTCCAATGCTAACTTCAACCAGTGTCAAATTCTAGGTTGGCATCATGAAGTTAATTACTAGGTAAATTAATTACAGTGCGTGAGAATCAATTGAAACACTCAATTCACGTTTAATGCTCTTCCATGTACCAGCTAAAATGTAATAGCATAAAAAGGAGCAAGGTCATGCTACCAAAGGTGACACAAATTATTGTATTGATAGCAAAGACAAATATTATACTCATATCCAGCCATCATGTGAACAGATGCATAGGTGCATTAGTAAGTTAATAACATCTAGCTCTTGCATATTCTATGAAATTCATTTGTAAATCTGCCTTTTTTATTTATTTACAATCTCTTCCTACTTGGATCTCCCCAGAGTAGCTAACTAAACTTATACTAAACCAAAAAAAATTATGAAAAGAATTGCAATTTATGTTTTCAGTGTTCTGGATCTAATGGCATATACTTAAGCATACGAGTCCCATATATCTAAAAGCAAATGACTATTTAGGCCTATGTATTAACAAGAATAATAAGAACATAATCAGAACATACCCATGAAAAATTCAAACCAATAACTGTTCTCAATTGCATCTTTGAAATGTTTGACCACTGCTTCGTCAAGTTCCAGTTGACAGATGGTAACTTTGTCCACATTCTCTGTAAAGAAAAAGGTTCAGGATACATGCAACCATAATTATGGGAGAATGCAAAATTAGAAATACAGGAGTTTACATACTTCCGAACTTTATGTCAATCGAACTGTCAATAAGTTCATTCCCACCCAGGACCTCGCCAAGACCACCCCATTTGTGAGCAGGATTGCCAGATGGATGGCAGAATGGTAGGCTGTAATAGTTGTAAGTTTCTTGTGGGTTGTTATAAGGGCCAACTTTATTTACCCAAAGGGTAACTGGATCATCTTGTTGATACTGCAAAACAATAAAATAGTTTTAGAGAACGAATGTACAAGAAACAGAGACAAGACAGATTGTAACTATAAATTATTTGAAGAAATGCAACAACAATTTATGCTAGTTGTGTGAATCTTAAATTTTGACATTGTAGCAACTCCTCTGTTAACAAAATAAAAATCTAAGAACAAAATTTTAATGTGAAACAAGCTTCAGTCAAAATGATATAGAAATATGTTTCCTCGTAGAAAAAGGGATAAGATTTGCATATTCAGACTCCTAAATAACATTATTCCACAAAACAATATAGTGGGATAAAATCATCCATAACAGCAGAAAGTCAATGAGGAATTAACTTTGCCCTTCAGCATCCATTTAGCATAGTGCATGCATATAGGACGACATAATTAAGTGAGAATTAACTAGGTTTGGAAAAATAGATACACTGGTAAAATTTTCTCCTGCTATAGGTATAATAAGAGGACTGAGATCCGACACAATGAACCAAATGCAGGAAGCTTGATTCATGGAATATTACCAAACTATATCGCAAAGCCAAATTATCAAACAACATCAAAATAATATATTAATTTATTAAGAAATTCACATAATAGAGAGGTGAAATTCATAAACACAAATACTTGAAATTCAAGGAATTTACTGAGTGAAGATCCAATAAAATCCATACTCCACATTATTAACCACTGAATCAAAGAAAATGAAATTTAAATACTCAGCTCATTAAATTTGGATAGATATGTATAGAATGAGACAAGTTAATGAGACAAATTAATGATACTCTACTTAAAACATTTACGATGTCTGATGTCTAATAGGTCATTCGAATCACAATTTCTTGACATCAATTAAACCAAGTAATGTATCCCATATCTCCATCCAATCACGAATATGCCTATTATATATTATTAATGTCTAAATGTTTCCTTAAAAAAATACATATATACTTTGTATTTACTAACAATTGCCTGTAAAGTCAAGTACATTGATACTAGTAGTGGGTTAATGGTATCAACCTAACCCAAAATATTAGAAAGATTAGCAAAGATTAAAAAGAAATTGACTCTAGAAAACTTTCTCCAAAAAGAAGACTTCTGACTCACTAAATGACTTTCAACACTGAAATGAAGAAAAAATAAGAATTGGGATGACATCAGGAATGTTCACAGCATAAATCATTTCAACCTCCAGAAGAAAGAAAAATTAAACATTAAAGGCTCATACATGAATTAGAAGTACATCACACGATCTAAAGCTTCAGATAAGCATCTTCTTCGTGACCTAGGATTGAATCCTTTGTCACCATGATTTAGGTTACTTAGTGACTCCCCAATCATTACCTAAGATCATTTTGATCAACTACTAATAAAATATAATAGCCAACACACTACCAAAAACAAACTAACAGAGTTCAAGCTCTTTTGACGACACAGAGACATAAAATTAGTACAACTGCTACCACACCCAATGTAATCTCTTTAGATCAAGCTTCATCTTTGATCATATGACGAGATCTGACCCATCTATATGTTATAAAATCTGATGATTCTGATCCAATTTCAAAATTCCGGACATTAGCTAATTAGATGTGGCAGTTCCACATTTGAGCATCTACAATTATCTGAATCCACAATTAGCTAGATCCAAGGTCTTTACCAATCAGCTAAGTCCACATTTGGGAGTAAAGTAAACGAAAAAACCCATTAACTAAATGGGCACAGATCGCATTTCTTGAGTGCCAAGGTTGAAGCATTGTTAGAATTCCAACATTATAGCAGACAGGTTCTATAGTTCTCGGCAGACAATTCAGCTGGCGCAATAAACCATTAAATAAGTCGAAAACTATACACATACATACAATTATCATGTCAGCATATAAAAGTTGCATGTCACGCTTTGAACTAGTTAAATAGAACTAAGATCTATGACACTTGCACGTGTATACACAACACTGAAAACCCTGCTCGAGATCTAGGCCTCGTAGTGCGAAATCGCAACATTTTTCACATTCAGAAAAATCAAGCTTTCTTAAATTGAAGCAAAATCATCGAATCTAGTAAATCGAAAACAGATCTGAGTCAAAATTCGCAAGTAAATGAGGCGAAAACGATGAGATCTACGAGGGAGTGAGGGTAGGGTTTTGAGTTGAGAGAAGCAGATTATACCTTGTGATCTGACTCGGAGGCGAGAGAAGGAGAGAGGAGGAGGAGGAGGAGGAGGAAAGCGAAGGAGAGAGATCGGACGGCGGAGGACATGACGATGACCCGACGAGGAGAGTGGGAACAGACGGTCGTGATTTTGTTGTGATGACGATGATGAATCGCGAATCGTGATTGGTGATTTGGAGAGAGAGAAAGCGAGAGAGTTTTATTCACTACATGCACCAACAACCGAAGCAGCTATTTCAGATTTAGCGACTTTTGTTGTTGTTTAAACTTTAAAGCCAGCCCCTGTGTATATTTTTACGTTGAAAATTGAAATGAAGTATAGTCAACCCAAAAAAACAAAACAAGCAATAAGCAATAATGGCATCCAGGCCCATTTTGATGATTCGGCCCATACCCGACTCGACTCTACTTGATTTTTGGGCTTTCATCCAAACTAAATTTGGGCTTCGTTCCACTTCGCTATTATTATACTTTTCCTATTAAATCATCTAATTAAGGGGTCGTTTGTTTTTTTGTCTGAAAATTGAACAGTCATGAATTTTTTTAAAGACTTAATAGGGATTGAAATCTGAACTTGAATGATATGTTTGTTTGTTTTTTTTTTCCTTACATCTGAATGTATTGTCAACACGTTTGTTTTTTAAAAGTAAAATTGTCTTAAAATAAGTAATTTTACATTTATACTCATGTTAAACAATTATACATATAATATAGAATAAAAACAATCCAAAAATAATAATTATATATTAACACATATGATCATAATCTTCTTCTTCGATTACAAACAAACTTCATTTTTACTAAGAAAAGAAATTATTTTTTTTTTCAAAAAATAAAAGGAGCAGCAGGAAAACTCACACAAAACACTATATATATATATATATATATATATATATACATTACCATAATATCATAATAAAGTATTGATATTAAACACCAATATGAGAAGTGATTAGGGTTCTTTTTTATTTTTAAAGCTATTTAAAATAAGTAATATATTAAAATAAAGATTTCTATACAATATATAATTATGATGAAATTAGAAATATGTTATATATAGAGGATAGTATCGGAAGAAAAGATTTTGGATTGCATTTAATGTAATTCAGTAATTTACAATTAAGTGAAAAGTCAGAATATTTTAATTTTTATTTTAAGTTGTTTTTTGGTATTTTTAAATTGTTTGACCACTTAACAAAACAAACAAAACAAACAAAACAACTTAACAATTATAATTCAGACCTATTAAGTTTTAAGTAGAAAAAACAAACGACCCCTGACATTGCAATAGCTTATGATGACAAATTTGAATTCATATATATATATATATATATATATATATATATATATATATATATGTTTTCCTATCGATATGCACCAATAGAATGAAGATAAAGCACTACCAGCGATCATATGCTGAAAGACCCCTAGATAGTATCCGAAACTATATAGATAAGAAAAGAAAATAACAAATAGTAACAAAGGCCAAACCAATTACAAAAAAAACAAGAGAAAAAAAAAACCCCACCAGACAAAAGACACGCAAGTTACAAAAGAAAAATGAGGGGTGGAGAACCACCAGTGAAGAACAAAAATAAGGGGTGGAGAACCACCAAAGAGTCAACCTCCAACCCTAAAGCATGCTTGGAAAGAGCATCTGCCACCTGGTTAACCTCCCTAAAAATATGCGACACCTGAAACTTCATATTAGAGATCTAAAAAATGCACATCTGCCAAGCCTGCCGCACACACCAAGGAACAATATTGGAATGATAAGAGAGCAACTGAACCATATAGAAAGAATCACTATCCAGCCATATCTGACGCCAACCAAATTTCCAAGGAAAGTTTATTGTTATGGAAGCCATAAGAAGCTTAGCCTCAAAGTCAAACACCCAATCTAAGGGGGATAGCAAAACAGCCCTTAACAAAGGATCGACAATTACGAAAAACACCCCCATACCCCCCACATAGGAGAACATAAGGCGGCCCCATCCGTGTTGACTTTGATCCAACCTAGAGCAAGAGGCGACCAAACCACACTTTTGATAATTAGAGCCCTAGCCGAACGACCACGGATACCAAAGCACCGAAAAATCAAAAGGTCGTCCACGTTTTTACGCATATACCCAATCTCTAATCGGTTAGTGTTAGAAACTGCATGCCAAACAAAGGACACAACAAATCTAAAATAAAATACTTACCCTAAAAAATCCAATGATTACAAATAAACCACACACTCCATACCACCGTATAAATAGCCGCCTTCCATAGAACACGAACATGATCACTAAAAGCAACCGCCATAGCATACGAAAAGAAAGAAGGCCACGAGTTGGCAGAAACCCGCCCCTGAAAATCAGAGAAAACTACCTCCCAAAGAGTAACCGCCAAAGGACACCGAAGAAAAGATGGCCAGCCGACTCAATACTAACCCCACAAACATTGCACCTAGAAGTCAAATGAAACCCTGCCCAGAACAAATGATCATTCATGGGAAGCCTGTTCAGCAAAAGACGTCAAATCAAAGCAGAACGTGAAGGAGGAATAGATCGAGACCACACATCTCTCCACTAAGGAACCTAAGGAGAACCTCTAATCAACTAGTAATAAGCAGCTTTGCATGAAACCCGACTATTCCGAGGGTGAGCCCAAACTAGAGAATCTATAACCGTTGTGATCCTATCTTGAAAACAAAGGTCCAGAAAACCTGCCCGACAACAATTATCCAGAACCCATCTACCATCCTGGATAAAATCAGAAACTCTTGACTCGAGAGGACTCACTAAATAATTTGGAATACCCAAAAGCTCAAGAATAGGCACCCCTAGCCAATGGTTAGATTTAGTTATTTTATAAAGATTAAAAAAAAAAAAACAGATTTCGTGTTTTACTGTACAAAGTCAACCTCAAAAACTTCATATATTTTTTTCATCCCTAGTCGGATTCTCATAATATTTTTTTCTCTCTAGGTTATGTTTGGTTCGCAAAATGGGAAATAGAGACGGAGATAGATAATCTTATTTGGGGCATCAATGGAGTAAAATACAATGTTTTGGGGGCCAAAGTAA
This sequence comes from Acer saccharum, assembly GCA_030490815.1. NCBI lineage: Eukaryota > Viridiplantae > Streptophyta > Magnoliopsida > Sapindales > Sapindaceae > Acer > Acer saccharum. The sequence goes on along the minus strand of CM059874.1, from coordinate 10,004,483 downwards.
AATTTTACAAAATTATATATTATATTTAATTTTTCAAGAGAATTTTAATATATATATATATATATATATATATTTTGTTTGGGAGAAAGGAATCCGTTTCCTAAATGAATTCCTTTATTTGGTTGCAGTATGGGATTCATTATGGAATCCTTACTGTTTTGATCAAAATACCTCTTAAATTAAAATATTATTCAATTTTTTAATATTCAAAATTATTATTTTTAATTATTTGAAAAATATTTTTAAAATTTTAATTACTTATTATTTGAATAGAATAATATTTATTAGAAAAATAAAAAATACTACCTCAAAAAGAAATACTTTAAAACATTGGGTCGGTCGGAATCAGGACCATCTCCCCGCCATGTAAATTCTCCGAACTTAAACTCGGTCTTCATTAGTTGGGGCTAAGGACAAATAATTTATTTTGGGTTCGGGTCAGGATTTGTAGTGCCGGCCCCAAACCCATCATATTGACATGCCTATCAATAATATATTTCTCCATTATTCATTCATGGATCAAAATTGTATTGTGTTATTAAAATTTAAGCTAGTAATTTGGTGATAGTCTAAAAACTCATTCTTTAAAGAGTGCTAATAAATTTTCGAAAATATATATCGAGTGATAATGTCCTTTTAGGTAATTTATTAAATGGACATTTTAGTAATAAAATTTTCAGTAAAAATTGGATTTGGAGAGAACCAAAGGTGGCAATACAGTCACCCTTCTTCAAACAAAGTCTAAAAGATTGCTTAATTTAAATCATCAAATAAGTCCCAAGGTTTTTGTTTAATTCCAACTAGTTTAAGTGGGGATAACACACACACACTGTGTGTGGAATTAATAGAAATTCAAAAATCAAGAACTTAATTCCCTTTCCCAAAACAGGTTTTTAATTGTTAATATAATATTAACATTTTTCATATTTATACACCGTCGCCGCTGCCCGGCCCATTTATGAGGAATTGAACTTGAAACCTCAAGTCAAAAGTTGTAAGGTTTTACTACTTGACTACAAGATTTGAATTGTTAATAATTGAACAATATTTATATATAACCTATATGAGTTGTTATGAAAAAAAAAACTTGTTAGATAAATTTAAATTTATTCAACTAATCAAAATTCTAATTTCTACGACAGACATATATTAAAAAATATTTATAGAAACTTTTAATAAAATTATATTTTTTAAAACATATATAATCGAGTTATTGGTCTATTCTCTATGGTCACGTTGGTTACATGATGGAATGGTAATCAGAATGGTAATGAAAATAAGAATGGGAATGGAAAAGAAAGGAAAACTAAGTTTTTTGTTTGGTTGGAACTTTAAAATTAGTCTCTGAATCAGTATTATTTTGTTTGGTTAACAATGGAATGGAATGGAGTTAACTATATTTTGACCAAAATACCCCTAATTATAAAACATTCATAATAATATGATATATTATGGATAATAATAATAAAAAAATATAAAAGTATATATAATATTATATATATTATTATAATATATAACATATAACATATTATATAACATATAACATATTATATACATATACATATATATTATAATAATAAAATATAATATATATATTACATAATAATAAATATAATATATATTAGTAATATTAATATTATTATATTATATAATATGAATATCATATATTATATAATATGAATACTATATATTATATATAATATCAGATTTTCTATTATCAATTTGTCCTGACAATAAATATATCAGGACGAAGAATGTGGATTACTAGATTTACATATTTTGACTCAAAGTGTATGCACTTATCAAAACTTCTCCATAATCTGTGGTCCACATTCTTCGTCCTGATATATTTATTATCAGGACGAACTGACAATAGAAAGACTGTATATAATATATATAATTTATAATATATATATATATATATATATATGTATATATATATTATATTATACAATATATATAATAATATATTTATATAATATAAATATAAATATATAATATATATTATTTTACATATATATATATATATATTATATAATACATATAATATATATATATATATATATAATATATTATATTTAATAATAATATATATAATAATATATTTATATAATATATATTATTTAATATATTAATAATATATATAATATATAATATATAATAATATATTTGAAACTAATTATAGCACGGTGTGTATAAAACTATCTAGAGGGGGGGTGAATAGATTTTACGCTTTTTACCCAATTTTTCGTGTTAGTCAAAATTACGAAATTACCCTCAAGATAAAATAAACAAGCAAGTGTAATATGGTGCGGAAATTAAATTGACACTTGATTTTTACGTGGAAACCCTCACGGGAAAAACCACGGGCTATGTAAGTAAGCCACACTCGAACCTCGAATCCACTAAATGTGCAAACGATTACAACCTAATCCCGGAAGTAATCACACACCTACCTAATCCCGGTATGAGTGAACCTAGTCCGATTTTGCTTGCGATCTAAGCAACCTAATCCCGATTGCTACACACAAGACTTAGCTTCTCTTGAAGAGAATACAACCCTAAGTGAATATATGAAAATATCCAAAATGCAACATAGAGCAAGGGAAACCCTATATGCTTATCTAAGATGATTAATATGCAATTAAGAGCAATCCTAGATATCAAAACTAAATGACATGTCAAATAGTTAAGCTAATCAATATCAAGTACAAAACCTAATATGCTAGCACAATACAACTTCTCAAACATACATCATACTAATCTCAATTTTGTATCTAAAGCATACACAATAACAATCAAGTAATTAATTGAGATTGCTAGATAAAATAAACACAAAATATGTAAGATATTAGTGAAAAGCTTACCAAGCAAAGTATGATGAAGAATCCATGCAAGATGTCATCTAGATGATCTAAGATGATGCTAGATGATGATTGATGATCATGGAAAAGGTGTTTGAGTAATTAAAAATGAGTTCTTGGAATTTTTCTTCTCTTTGAAAAATATCCTAAGTATGAAATCTGAATATGAACTCTCTTAATTGACCTAAAGACAAAATGGCATATATATAGGGTGCCAAGCCAAAGTGAGGTCGTTTAAGTAAGTTTCAAAGAAGCGCGCCAATCGGCGGTTTCAATCGGCGGTCGGTGGCCGCCGATTTCAACCGCCGAATTGCTCCCGGCGAAACAGGGGAGAAACGGCGGTTCCATTCGGCGGTTTCGTGACCGCCGTTCCCACCGCCGAATTAAACCCGAGAATAAAATCAATCAGGTCTGAAACGGCGTTCCATATCGGCGGCCATCCAACCGCCGATTCAACCGCCGAATTCAAACGGCGGTTTCATTCGGCGGCCAGGCCGCCGATCATGACCGCCGATCACCAACAGAGGTGAAAACCAAGGAGATGCCAAGTGCATCTCCATAGGCGGTCTTCGCGCAAAACCAAGCACATTCTAGTGCGTGCGCGGACGTTTCCGAACACTATCGGGAAACGAATTACAAGACACAAAAACACACAACAAGATACAACATCAAAGTGCTAGTGTGTAAAGTGACATGTGAAGAGAATGCACAAATGAACAAGTATGCTAAGTGAGTGTGTGCAACTATCTCTTCAAGATAAGTAAGCACATAGAATTTACCTTTGGTGCTTGTCAATAGTGAGGTCTTCAAAAGGGCCTAAGCAATAACAACAACATCTAAGCTACCCTTACAAAGCATCCCCACATGTGGTTTGATCACGAAATAAGCCAATTAAAAACAACGGGAATCCTAACAATCTCCCCCTTTGGCTATTTCGTGACAAAACCACCACTCACATTGATTCCTCACATAGAATTAGAAACTACGGGACTACAATGATTATCTACATTACAAAGAGATAAGAAAGCAAAAAAAACTTCAAGTCTTCAATCTCTTGTAGAACAATCAAGCCCTGAAAATAAAGTTTCTAGCATTTCCAATACAAGTAAAGTGTGAGATTAATCATGTGAGAGCAATACCAAGCATTTGCATTTTTAGAATTTAGGCACAACATTAGTAAATGTATGCAATGAATGATAAATGCAATGCTCCCCCTCAAAGGGTTACTCCCCCTCAATGTATGTTCTCCCCAAAATGCACAAAAGCTTCTATATTTTGCAACTCCCCTTACCATTTCCTACTCCCCCTTTTTGTCATGATATAGGCAAAGGAGTAGTCCCCAACCGGGTCACTCAAAGCAACGAGAGATAGAAGCATGCAAGATATGCATATACATATAAGTCACTTTATGCACTTCAATTAATTTGAGAGAAACAAGGAGATTTATTTGAGAAAATGTGTGAATCCAACATGCTTTGCATACAAGACATATAGCATTCAAGTCCAAAATACAATGGTATTTGGCAAAGCAAATGACAAAGGTTTCTAATTTGAATTCAAACCAATTTCACCAATGTCATGGGAAAAGCAAGGATATAGAGATTATTGATTTCAATTTTAAGAGCAACTATATCCAACTTTATAAGCGAAACATGGCATGAGCGACTTTGCACCCTATTTGATTTTTCCGGATAAGAAATCCGTATGATAGTAACCATGTTCAACTAATAAAGAAAGAGAGACATATGGAATGTAAATTCCTTTGAACGGATACAAGATCCTTTATTCATTTTGAGTCTCATTTGCTTTCACACAAGTTTTGCATTTTTAAGAATATGCAATCATCAATTCATGCTTTTCATGTGAGCATGTTGTATGAATTTCATGCTTTTTCATTTAGCATTAGCATGTTATTAAAGAATCATCATGTCATGGAGATAACTATAGGTCATTCACATCATACTTCCTATGTAAATCTCCTAGTCCAAAAGTGCATGTTTGAACATAAATATGACATGGATTGTAGATAAGCAAGGTTCACACTTATAAAATTGAAAACATATATACATATGTACAACCAAGCTTACTCAAGCAATCAAAAGAAGAGGCATAAGTTATTTCAAATTTTTTGCAAGATACAAGAATGCAAAATAGCTCTCTTTGCTTGAGTTCCCCATATGGGGTCAATCATAGAACATCACTCCACAAGACATATCCCAATAGATCTACTAAGAGTTTTAAATCGAGTAGCATCTAAGGGTTTAGTAAATAAGTCCGCAAGTTGATCATTAGTACCTACATGTTCAAGTACTATGCATTTATTTTCAACAAGCTCTCTAATGAAGTGATGGCGGATGTCAATATGCTTAGTTCTAGAATGTTGAACCGGATTCTTGGAAATATTAATAGCACTCATGTTATCACAAAAGAGAGTGAGAGTACCTTGGTTGAATCCGTAGTCTACTAGCATTTGCTTCATCCATAGGAGTTGTGTGCATCCACTCCCCGCGGCTATGTACTCGGCCTCGGCCGTGGACAAGGAAATCGAGTTTTGCTTCTTGCAAAACCAAGACACCAAGTTGTTGCCTAGAAAGAAGCAACCGCCCGATGTGCTCTTCCTATCATCACAATTTCCTGCCCAATCCGCATCACTAAAGCCAACTAGACTAGCATTAGTGTCAAATGAGTACCAAATCCCATAGTTGGATGTCCCATTCACATAGCGAATGATCCTCTTCACGGAAGAGAGGTGGGACTCCTTAGGATCCGCTTGGTACCTAGCACACACACCCACACTAAAAGATATATCGGGCCTACTTGCGGTCAAATAAAGCAAGCTACCTATCATGCCGCGATATAGAGTTTGTTCCACACTTTTACCACTAGCATCCTTGCTTAGCTTCAAAGTGGTACTCATGGGTGTATCACAACGTTTGGCATTCTCTAAACCAAACTTCTTCACTAGGTTCTTAGCATATTTGGCTTGGGTTATGAAAATCCCATCATGCATTTGCCTAATTTGCAAACCTAGGAAGTAACTTAGCTCACCAACAAGACTCATCTCAAATTCAAGAGACATGACATCAACAAATTGTTGGACTTTGGTGTTGTTGGTGGAGCCAAACACTATGTCATCAACATATATTTGAGCTATGAAAGCTCATCATTGTCTCTCTTGATGAATAGTGTCTTGTCAACACTACCTCTTGTGTAGTTATTGTCAACAAGAAATTGAGTGAGGCGCTCATACCAAGCCCTCGGTGCTTGTTTCAACCCATAAAGTGCCTTCTTGAGGCGATAGACATAATTGGGGTGGTGTGCATCCACAAACCCCTTAGGTTGTTCAACAAACACTTCCTCTTGCAAGAAGCCATTGAGGAAGGCACTCTTGACGTCCATTTGGTGCAATTTGAACTTGTGCACACAAGAGATGGACAAGAGAAGCCTAATGGACTCTAAGCGGGCAACGGGAGCAAAAGTCTCCTCAAAGTCGATACCCTCAATTTGAGAGTACCCTTGTGCTACAAGTCTAGCCTTGTTCCGCACTATGTTGCCATCCTCATCGGATTTGTTCCTAAATATCCATTTTGTGCCTATGACATTAGTGGTCTTAGGCCTAGGAACTAGAGTCCAAACCTCATTCCTTTCGAATTGGTTTAGCTCTTCTTGCATGGCAAGAACCCAAAATTCATCATTTAAGGCTTCTTCAACCTTTTTGGGTTCTATTTGAGAGGTGTAGCATGTCAAGCTAATTAGATTAGCTATTTGACGCCTAGTTCTAACACCCTCATTAACATCTCCAATAACATCCTCTTTGTTATGGAGTCTTCTAACCCATGGAGCGGGTTCATTAGAGTCCAAGTTAGGAACTCTAGTACTAGGTTGTGTGACTTCATTAGATGTCCCAACATTGGGAGTCACCACAACCCTCTCCAAAGGAGAGTCATCCTCTAAAACATCCTCCTCCTCATCATTTTTGGACTTGAGCCTTGTATCATCAATGACAACATTTGATGATTCCATGACGGTTCGAGTCTTCAAGTTGAAAACTCTATAGGCTCTACTATTCAAGGCATAGCCAATAAAGATACCCTCATCACTCTTAGCATCAACTTGCCAAGTTGATCACGGTCATTTAAAATGTAGCATTTGCTCCCAAATGTGTGGAAGTAGCTAACATTTGGCCTCTTGCCTTTCCATAATTCATAGGAGGTGTTTCTAGTACCGGGCCTTAGGAACACTCTATTTCCTATATAGCAAGCCGTGTTGATGGCTTCGGCCCATAGGTTCCTAGGGACATTGTTGCTAAGCAACATCACACGGGCCATCTCTTGGAGGACCCTATTCTTCCTCTCAACAACCCATTTTGTTGAGGTGTCCTAGGAGCGGAAAACTCATGGGAGATGCCTAGGCTATCACAATAGCTTTCAAAAGAGGCATTCTCAAACTCCCTCCCATGGTCACTTCTAATCCGTTTAATGCTTCTAATATTAGAATTCATTTCATTTTGCAATTTAGTACAAAGCATTTTAAACTTATCAAAAGTTTCGGATTTTTCTCTAAGAAAATATGTCCATGTAAATCTAGAGAAATCATCAACACAAACAAAAATGTATCTCTTTCCACCTAAGCTCTCGGTTTGCATAGGACCCATGAGATCCATGTGGAGAAGCTCTAGGGGCTCCTTGGTGGAGAGATACTTGCCCTTTTTGTGCATGCTTTTGGTTTGTTTTCCTTGTTGGCAAGGTCCACAAATACCATTGGCTTTCTTCCCAAGCTTAGGGAGGCCACGCACACACTCGAACTTTCCAAGGGTTCTTAAATCCCTAAAGTTCATGTGGCCAAGTCTTTCATGCCACAACTCAACTTGCTCATCCATGGACACATTGTTTGAGACTATTCTAGCTTCAAGACAATAACAGTTGTCGCTAGATCTCATACCTTTCAATAAGGTTTGTCCATCGGGCTTTAGGATTGAGCAATCATTTTTACTGAACAAGACGGAATATCCTTCATCACTTAGATGTGAAATGCTTATTAAATTTGCTTTCAAGCCATCAACAAATAAAGCATCGGATAAGGAGGGTAAACCGGGAACGGAAATGGATCCTTTCCCTACAACCTTCTTTTTGGATCCATCACCGAAAGTGACATATCCACCTTCCTCCATAACAAGAGTCTCGAAGAAACTCTTGTTTCCCGTCATGTGCCTAGAGCACCCACTATCCAAATACCAAAAATTAGAAGAATTTGCCTTCAAGGCTATTTGTGCAACATGGCAAACATTTTCATTCTTTCTAATCCACTTAGCAACAATTTTGGCTTTCTTAGTGGTCTTTGGTACATGTGCTCTATTATTCCTAGGATCATGCAAATCAATATTATTATTCCTAGGAACATGCATCATGGCTCTTTTCTTTTTCTTCTCTATCATGCTTCTAGTTTTGTACATTTTTATATAGCGAAAGCATTGTGGTCTAATATGACCAACAAATCCACAAAAGTGACAAATAGGAGTAAAATAAGGAATCATACCTTGTCCTTGTCTTTGTGGATGAAGGGGTTCAATGCGTCTTCGTTGTTGAACCGGTCTAGGTTGCTTCCAAGCTTGAGGTTGCATGATAGGCCTCTTTCCTTTGTGAGCCATTTGAGGAGAAATGTTGGCTTGAGGAACCCTAGGGGGTTGAGCTTAAGGTTGCCTTCTTGGCCCCATCTTCACTTGAGCATTTGAACTTTGTCCTATTTCTAACTTCTTTCTAGGAAGTTGCACAAGTGAAGTTTCTTCTTTCTTCAAGCTCTTGACAAATATGGTCTTGTTAGAGGTTGAGATCTTCTTGTCATCTTCATACCCAAGACCCCTCTTGTCACATGGACTCTTTCCAACACCAAGCATATGGTCAAGCTTCTTGGTGCTAGAATCCATCCTAGTCATAGATTCTCTAACTTCTTCAAGCTCCCTCTTTAGACTATCCTCATTCCTCCTAGATAAGACTAACTCCTCTTTTAGCTTATCTTCCATCTTCTTGAATTTCTCCACTTGTTCACTTAAGTGGTCATTTTGAGATGCAAGTTCAAGATTTTCTTCTCTCAACATCTTGATCTTTCTTGTACTCTTGATTGCTAAATCATTAAATTCGGCATGATATTTAGCAAACTCCTTTTTCTCCATAAATCCATTCATGGAGTTAGAGGAGGAATCACTTTCTACATCACTTGAGTCATTTTCCTCTTGACTCATTTCCTCTCTCTCACTAGCACTTTTGCTTTTATGGGAGGAGGCAAAAGCTAGGAGATTAGCCATGAGCTCTTCATCATCCGAAGACTCATCTCCCTCATAGGAGTCATCACTACTTCCACTCCAAGTGGCGGCCATCACTTTCCCCTTTTTCTTCTCAACATGGTTTGCACAATCGGGGGCAAAATGACCTATGCCACCACACTCGAAACAACGGACCCCTTTCCTTTCGGTCCTTTCTTGCCTAGGTTCAAACTTCTTGAAAGAGCCCTTTTTCTTCAAATCTTGACCTTTTGACCCAAAGCTCTTCCTTCTAAACTTCATAACCTTGTTGAACCTTTTTACAAACAAGGCAAGGTCTTCATCCGAGTCAACCTTCTTTTCCTCCTTTTCATCCTTGGAGGTTTTTAAAGCAATTCCTTTTGCTTTTTAGTGGGTGTGGAGATAGGCCCTTTCCTAGACTCATAAGCTAGAAGTCTCCCAATCACCTCACTCGGCTTCATATCCTTATAACCACTATTTTCTTCTAAAGCCGTCACCTTCGATTCAAACCTATCGGGTAGAGATCTCATAATCTTTTGCTTGATTCTCCTATCCGAATATGGATCACCAAGTTGATGGCTTTGGTTGACTATATCCATCAACTTGATCTCAAAGTCGTTGAAGCACTCATTCTCCTCCATCTTAAGCGTCTCGAATTGAGTTTGGAGGACTTGAAGCTTGGAGTCCTTCACCACTTCGGTTCCCTCATGTGCAATCTCTAGGATGTCCCAAGCCTCCTTAGCTATCCTAGTATTTTGAATCAACTTGTATTGATTTTCGTCCATGGCACACAAGATGGCATGCAACGCCTTCCTATTCCACTTTGAAGCATCAAACTCTTGCGCGTTCCATTGCGCCTTAGGCTTCAAAACATCTTCTCCTCCACCCGCGGGAGTCATCATAGGGAGATCATATCCGTCTTCCACCGCCATCCATGCACGGTCATGAATTTGGCATATGTAGGATTCCATCTTCCCTTTCCATTGGGAATAGTTCAATCCGGTAAGAAGTGGAGGCCTTGTGCTAGAAGCTCCTTCGTGGCCACCACCATTTCCACCGTTTCCACTCATAGTGTTTATGAATGAATGAAATGAATGCAAATGTATGAATGATCAAAAATCACACAAAATGCAAAACACACCAAAATAAGCAAGGATCACCTATGTATGTCTAGGAACCCGCTCTGATACCAATTGAAACTAATTATACACGGTGTGTATAAAACTATCTAGAGGGGGGTGAATAGATTTTACGCTTTTTACCCAATTTTTCGTGTTAGTCAAAATTACGAAATTACCCTCAAGATAAAATAAACAAGCAAGTGTAATAAAATTAAATAATATGGTGCGGAAATAAATTGACACTTGATTTTTACGTGGAAACCCTCACGGGAAAAACCACGGGCTATGTAAGTAAGCCACACTCGAACCTCGAATCCACTAAATGTGCAAACGATTACAACCTAATCCCGGAAGTAATCACACACCTACCTAATCCCGGTATGAGTGAACCTAGTCCAATTTGCTTGCGATCTAAGCAACCTAATCCCGATTGCTACACACAAGACTTAGCTTCTCTTGAAGAGAATACAACCCTAAGTGAATATGAAAATATCCAAAATGCAACATAGAGCAAGGGAAACCCTATATGCTTATCTAAGATGATTAATATGCAATTAAGCAATCCTAGATATCAAAACTAAATGACATGTCAATAGTTTAGCTAATCAATATCAAGCACAAAACCTAATATGCTAGCACAATACAACTTCTCAAACATACATCATACTAATCTCAATCTTGTATTCAACATATAAAATCACATACAAGTAATTAAATTGAGATTGCTAGATAAGAAAACACAAAATATGTAAGATATTAGTGAAAAGCTTACCAAGCAAAGTATGATGAAGAATCCATGCAAGATGTCATCTAGATGATCTAAGATGATGCTAGATGATGATTGATGATCATGGAAAAGTGTTTGAGTAATTAAAAATGAGTTCTTGGAATTTTTCTTCTCTTTGAAAAATCCTAAGTATGAAATCTGAATATGAACTCTCTTAATTGACCTAAAGACAAAATGGCATATATATAGGGTGCCAAGCCAAAGTGAGGTCGTTTAAGTAAGTTTCAAAGAAACGCGCCAATCGCGGTTTCAATCGGCGGTCGGTGGCCGCCGATTTCAACCGCCGAATTGCTCCCGGCGAAACAGGGAGAAACGGCGGTTCCATTCGGCGGTTTCGTGACCGCCGTTTCCCACCGCCGAATTAAACCCGAGAATAAAATCAATCAGGTCTGAAACGGCGTTCAGATCGGCGGCCATCCAACCGCCGATTCAACGCCGAATTAAACGGCGGTTTCATTCGGCGGCCAGGCCGCCGATCACGACCGCCGATCACCAACAGAGGTGAAAACCAAGGAGATGCCAAGTGCATCTCCATAGGCGTCTTCGCGCAAAACCAAGCACATTCTAGTGCGTGCGCGGACGTTTCCGAACACTATCGGGAAACGAATTACAAGACACAAAAACACCAACAAGATACACATCAAAGTGCTAGTGTGTAAAGTGACATGTGAAGAGAATGCACACATGAACAAGTATGTAAGTGAGTGTGTGCAACTATCTCTTCAAGATAAGTAAGCACATAGAATTTACCTTTGGTGCTTGTCATAGTGAGGTCTTCAAAAGGGCCTAAGCAATAACAACAACATCTAAGCTACCCTTACAAAGCATCCCCACATGTGGTTTGATCCGAAATAAGCCAATTAAAACAACGGGAATCCTAACAGTTGTTGTATGATAACATAACTGTTAGGATTATGCTCAATAGTAAGAGTGTAATATTGTAATTAACAATATTTTTCATATTAATAAAGTGATTTCTGGTTTAACAAATCTTATAGCATTTATAGTTTAATATTATAATTGTCAAAGTAAATAATCATAAGGTCTAAAGACTATGAGAAAGAAGATTGTTCGTACATCTGGATATGTATGAGGTAGACACAATTCTTTAGTTAGTCTTGAATAATGTTCACAACTTAAGTTAAAGGTTGGGCATCTTTATCTTGTTAAAGTTGTATAATTCTTTTGCTAGCATTTGAGTGGGATCAAATGAGATATGATGAGTCTAAAATCTCGGAGTGTCTTCGAGTAAAAGAATCTAGTGCACTGGGTGCATTGAACTGGATCACAATGAAAAGCTTTATCTAGAACCGTCAATAGATAATAGTCTTTTCATTATCAGGACAATCGGAGAGTCTATCTTAATCCTGAGATAAAGATGGACTTATGGTTGCAAGTGATATCATTTGAGTTATCAATGAGTACGATTATTAGCATAGTCTATCCTCGATAGTTTTGATATTCATTTGTTAATCGATAGAGGACTTCATTTATAGATATGGACATCGTGGCTCCATTTATTAAATGAGAGTATAATATCATCATATGGATGTGGATATTAAATCTCAAGGTTGAGTTTTCGATAGTGTCTATTGAAAACATGGCTTCTGGACAAGTCAAAATATCCAAGTTCAAAACGTGGTCATATGAGTAAATATGGTAACTTGGAGAGTTATAGGCGGTCTATGAACTTTTGGCGATTACTGATATTAATCACGAGGATACATTATCTCCAATATGATTGTCTAGGGTATGAATGAGGAACATCTTCTTATTCTATCTTTATTTAAGAGTTCAATTTTAGCTCTTTAGTTGAATGAGTTAAAATTAATAGATCGGACCTAAGTGAATCATTTGTTGATTGTGATTAGGTTATGTCTATTGAAGCTTAAATTTAGATAGCCCGCCAAGATCCTCAATCCACACGGACTTGCATGGATCACTTGATATATTCTACCGGACCAATTTATGGGTCCATCTAGAATTGCATTTATATATTAAGAATATAATTTGCACATTATTTATTTAATGGGCTGCTCAATTATATTAATATATTAATGAAAGACATGTGGGCTTGTTTCTTTTAGTAAGAATGGTCTGGTTCACATGTGAGCTTTTATTTAAAGTCCAATGGATTAAATGAATAAGAAAATAATATATGGCCCATTTATATGAGTGGGGCGGCAAGGTGTAAATATTAACCTAATATTTATTTTGTTTCATTGTTTTAATTAAATAAGAATTAATTAATTTATTAATTAATTGTTTAATTAAGAAACAAATCTTTTTCTGATTAGGAAATATATTTCCTAAAGTATACTATTGGTAGTAGTATACTAAAAGTAAAAGACTTGTTTGATAAGAAAATAAATAATAATTTTTATTTATTTAATCAAATAAGAAGTCTTTTTATTTAGCAATAAAAGAATAAAATATCTATGAGTTGGATTAGGGTTTGAAGTCTAAAGTATGATGGAAATTAGGGTGCAACACAAACTCTTTTTAGCTTGTGATTTGCGGCAACCCTAGTCCCATTTAGAGGAGGATTTCGGCAACCCTAAAGACAAGAGGAAGCAAATTTCGGCCACCTATATATTTCCACTTATAGAATTCGCCACCCAAGTTGTTCATTGATATAATTTCTTCTTCTTCTCAATTCATAGAAAAGTATTATTTTTATTCTACTAAAACATAAAGAGTGAAGAGATTATTCTTTGATGGTACACTAATGCTTGTTCATCAAAGCTTGTTGTACAACATCGATTTAGGTTCACGCGAGTTTTGATCATTAGATTGAGAACTCAAAAGTGACCGGAATAATCTTAGTCTTCTTTTTTTTGTGACTAACAAAGAAAAAGAAAAGTTTGTTTGTCCATTCTCAGGTTTGCAATTCAAAGAAAAGGGAGACCACGCTCCTAGGTGATTCACGTTCGTGCTAGGATTGAAGATCTTGCGGATTACCATCGACGTAAGTCAATCGGATCACGCGACAAAAGGTATTCTTCTTTTGTTGATTATATGTATGCTTAATTAATTAACGGGTTAAGGTTCATAAAAAGGAAAATTTTTTAAAACTACTAAATCTATTTTTAGTCTCGTTTCCGCTGCGTGTACTACGGTATTTTTCCCTACAATAACATATAGAATAGGAGTGCCACTCATATGTCTCTTTTGGTATGAATATGCATTGAATGATTTAGGTATCTAATTGGCATCTAGATAACATGGTAAATCATTCTATGGAATTTATCACACGCCTTAAATAATTGAGTGGGAGAAGGTGTTTTGCAACACCTACGGCCTCCAAGGTTAGTTGAGCTTTATGTTTTATTGGTAATCCCCCCAAGGGGCGTCCATGAATGGAATTTAGCAATATACTTCCTTACAAGGATAGATTAGACAATTGACTCAAACGAGATCTACTCCCAAGGAGAGATTTTCGTGAGAGAAAATTTGAGGGTCAATATCTTGGTAACACACTCAATGTGATTTTATTGATATCCTCCCAAGAGTTCTTGTCAATAAAAACACAAGGCTAAAATTGAAAATGATGGTTGCTATGTTAACAATTAGGTGGGACCTAGTCCAACTAGTAAATGGTACGAACTCTCAAAAGAGGCGTAACATCTATGGGTGTTGGATCATCGTTGAATTTTTATGATTGAGTTATTAATTTAATTCAAGATAAAATTCGAAAGTGCTTTATCATGATTATTTACTCATATTAGTTTTGTTTTATTCAGAAATCATGACCCCATCCCTAATGACATCCTAAAAGATAAAACTTTAACTGGTAATAATTATGTCACATGGAAAAGATAATTGGGTTATTGCTGTAAGATGAAAAACATAAATTTGTTTTGTCTATTCCTAAGCCACTTACTCATACTTGTGAATCTAATGGCACAAGTCAAGAGATTCATTTGGTTGATAAAGTTGCTACTGTTAAGACCCTAAGAAGGTCAAGAAACAATAGAAGAAAAAGCAACGTGGGCCTACCAAGAAAGTAACCAAGATCAAAGGGAAGTGCTTCCTTTGTGGTGAAAAGGACATTGGAAAAGTAATTGCCCAAAGTCTCAAACAGAAGGAACAAGGTAATGTTAATTATCTTGAAATATGTTTTCTGGCAGATTCTACAGATTCTTGGATCATAGACTCTGGAGCCACTAATCATGTTTGTTATCCACGCAAGGGTTCCAGGAAAGGAAAAGACTGAATAAGGATGAAATCAACTTGCGTTTAGGCAACGGAGCGTTGGTGTCTGCTAGTACAGTGGGAGATATTAAGTTTATCTATATTCTAGTAGGCATTTAGATTTGATAGACGTTTATTATGTACCTCAATTCAGAGGAATTTAATTTCAGTTTCTTGTTTAAATAAATTTGGATATTCTGTTACTTTTAATAAAGATTTATTATTATAAGAATAACAATTTGTTTGCAAAGGTACATTGGAAACGGTCTATTCTATTTACATAGAAATATCTCTCACTTGTTAGACTAGAATTAACGCAACCTAATCATAAAAGAGTAAAATTATCAAAAGATAAAACCTACCTATGGCATTTGCGCCTAGGTCATATTAACCTTAATAGATTAAAAGATTGGTTAGTGATGGACCTTTAAGTGACTTAAGGTTGATGATCTACCAACTTGTGAATCCTGTTTGGAAGTAAAATGACCAAAAGGTCGTTCGGGACCAAAGGCACAAGAGCCACTGAATGTTTAGGATTAATACACACTAATGTATGTGATCCTATGAGCATTCAAGCTAGAGGTGGATATGAGTACTTCATCACTTTCATAGATGATTACACGAGATTTGGTTATGTGTATATCATGAGACATAAGTTAGATGTTTTTGACATGTTCAAAGCATTTAAAGCTGAAGTGGAAAATCAGCTAGAGAAACACATAAAAATCTTGAGATCTAATCGTGGTGGAGAATATCTATCTGGTGAGTTTCAACAATATCTTATTGATAATGGAATCATTTCCCAGTTTTCTACACCAAGTACACCTTAACAGAATGGGGTGTCAGAAAGGAGAAATAGAACTATTTTGAATATGGTATATCTATGTTAAGTTATTCAATGCTTCCTATTTCTTTTTGGGGATATGCTTTACAAACTGCAATATACATTCTAAACGATGTACCATCTAAGTCAGTTCCTCAAACACCGCATGAGTTATGGACTGGGTGAAAGCCTAGTTTACAACACTTAAGGATATTTAGTTGTCTTGCGCATGTGTTAAAAGGAAAGACAGAAAAGATGGAGTCCCATTCGGAAACATGCATATTTGTGGGGTATCCAAAAGAAACAAAGGATATTATTTCTATAGTCCTTCAGATCTTAAAGTATTTGTTTCAACAAATGCTAAATTTCTGGAAAAGGACTATATGAATGATTTTGTACGCAAAAGTAGAATTGTCCTGAATGAGATGTCAGGAGATACAATTCCACAAGAGGTTACACAACCTAGCCCAATTGTAAGTTCCGCACCATCACAAAATCAACAACCTACCTTCCTCGTCGTAGTGGGGGGTTAGAAGTCAACCCGAGAGATACATCAGTCTGGGAGAATCAGTGAGAATCTCCCGGACGACAATGATCCCTACACATATAAGGAAGCAATGGAGGTTGTTGATCGTCGCCATTGGCAAGAGGTAATGCATATATGATTGAATCTATGTTCAAAAACAAACTCTGGTCTCTTAGACTTGCCTAAAGGGATAAAACCCATTGGTTATAATGGGTATACAAAAGGAAAAGAGGTATGGATGGTAAGGTGAAACCTTTAAAACTAGACTAGTAGCTAAAGGTTACACACAGAAATAAGGTATCAATTACGAGGAAACCTTCTCTCCTTTGGCCATGCTTAAATCCATTAGGATACTCTTATCCATTGCAGCATCTCTAGACTTAGAGATTGGCAAATAGACGTCAAGACAGCTTTCCTTAATGGAAGTCTTGACGAAGCATCTATATGGTGCAACTAGAATGATTCATTGAAAAAGGCCAAGTGTAAAAGGTATGCAAGTTGCAAAGATCCATATGGATTAAAGCAAGCATCCAGATGCTGGAACATAAGGTTCGATCAAGCAGTTAAAGGTTTTGGATTTATTTAGAACCTTGACAAATCTTGTGTTTACAAAAGGATTAAAGGCGACAAGAAGGTTTTCCTCATTCTTTATGTTGATGATATACTCATCGTGAAACAAATATTGTACGGTGTGTATAAAACTATCTAGAGGGGGGGTGAATAGATTTTAAACGTATACCCAATTTTTCGCGTTTAGTCAAATTTACGAAAATGCCCCAATCTAGTCAATATACACAAATCAAGTATACAAGTGCGGAAATTAAATAACGCTTGATTTTTATGTGGAAACCCAAACTGGGAAAAACCACGGGCTGGTAAGTGTGCCATACTCGAACCTTGATCCACTAATTATGATAGCGTATACGGCCTAATCTAGGTTTGACGGCCTAATCCCGGCCAATATCCCGCTACCACTACTTACAGGCCTTTAAAAGCGGACCTAGTCCAATTGCTTGATGTGACCACCTAATCCCGGTGTACGACCTAATCCCGGTCTATCACACAAGACTTACTTCTCCGAAGATCAACACCCTATGTGAATATGCAAAGATATCCAAATATGCAAGTAATGCTGGGAACACTAAATGCTTATCTAGGATTATGATGTCAATAAATCAATCCTAGATATGAAAATAGCTATATGACATGGCATACAACTTTAGCTAAATAAAGGATAACCAATCCTAGATACAAAGCTATCACAAAAACCCAAACATTCAAAGATTAACTAGATGATTAAAAAACAATTTATCAACCTAGTTTAAATAAATCACACAAGAATGTTTATGGCATAGCTTTTAGGCAATAAAGACCTAATCAATTAAGCTATCAAAATAATCTCAATCATATAATGAGATTAATTAGCTAGATATAAAATAGGCATGAAAACCTAGCTAACATAAATAACCCAATCAACACATAATCTCAATCATGTATGTAGAAATTACTCAAGAACATACAAGTGATAAAAGAGATAAATTGATAAGTAAAACAATAATTATGTAAGATAAAGTGTTCACAAATCATATCATGTATGTTGAAGAAGACCCATGCATTAGCACATTCTAGATGAACCTAGATGATGATTTGTGCATGTGGGAATGGTTTTGAGAGATAAATATGTAATCTTTAAGCTTTTCTCTTAAGTCTCTCTTTCTCTCTCAATAATAAGGCCTCTCTCTCTAGGGTTTGATTTTATGTTTAGCCCTCAAAATGATGAGAAATATATGTATTTATAATGCCCAAGTGAAACTAGTCGTTTTGGAGAAAATAGAAAAATTATGGGCATTTTCGCGGTACTCCGTTAGTGCAGTAGCTCAAGATTCGAGCACTTCGAAACTTGATTAAACGATATTGAAACCTTTCGTATGATATATTTTTGGAAAGGTATGGATGTCTACTTTCTACTTGTTTTACAGAATGATATTTTAATATCTGTAGAAAAAGTTATGGTCAATTGAGTGACCAAAGGTCAGAAACGGACAACAACAGAGTTGCCCTGTTTTGGTTGTAACTTTGGAGATTTTAAAACCAATCCAATGGTCATAAATATTACGAATAATATACCATTGGAAAGGTATGAGTGTCTAGTTTGTACAAAAATTTTCAAAATCATTTTAAAGCTTTGTATAAAAAGTTATGATCACAAGACCATGCAAAGGTCATTTTGAAAACACTTGAAACATTGCAATCCAATCTTTTGAAACTAGACACCTTACTCCAATCAACCCAACCAATTTAACACTTATCCAAGAGAAGAAATGGACCTTCTCAAGTGGTCAATCATCGCGCTAAGACATGCACACCATTATGCAAGCGCGGACGTTTCCAAACATCCTTCGGGAAACGAATTATACCACACTTAAGCTAACATACATGAAGTGCACGTGTGGGTATTGAATGCATCCTAATGCCTAACATGTCATGGCATTATCATTGAACAAGATGCACTCAAATCAAACATTCTTGAATAAAATTCATGACTTTGCATCCTAATGCCTAAACATGTCATGGCATTTCAATAACTAGATGCAATTAAATAAACATGCATGAAGAGATATTCAACAATTATGAAACACATATGAAAGCACACAACATATAGTATAAGAAATATGCAGTTGTGAGTTTGTGCAACTATGATCTCTTCAAAGCATGTAAGCATTAGAATTTACCTTTGGTGCTTCTTCTCTTGAGGTCTTGAGGGGCCATTGAACTTTCACCAATTCCTAAGCTACCCTTACAACAAGCCCCACTTGGTTTGTCCACGAAATAAGCCAATCAATAATTGGGAATCCTTACACAATAGTATGTGTATTGACATCAGTAAAGAATGGTTAGCAAAACAATTTGATATGAAGGACTTAGGAGAAGCAAGTTATATTTTTCGTATCCAAGTAATAAGGGATAGAAAGAATAGAACGATTGCACTATCCCAAGCTTCATACACAGATAAAATCTTGTCTAGGTTTTCCATGCAAGATTCCAAGAAAGGTATGTTACCTTTCAGACATGGAATCAAACTTTCTAAGGAACAAGTTCCTAAGAATGAGCATGAAGAGCAATTCATGAGTAGGATTCCATATGCCTCGGCAGTTGGAAGTTTCATGTATACAATGCTCTGCACTAGACCAGATATTTGTTTTGCTGTGGGCATAGTTAGCAGGTTTCAATCGAAACCTGGTCCTGATCACTGGACGCAGTCAAGCGTATTTTCAAGTATCTTAAGAGAACGAGAGATAATATGCTTTATACTCAAGAGGGGATTTGATTCCTGTTAGGTATACAGATTCTGATTTCCAATCAGATTCTGACTCTAGAAAATCCACATCAGATCTGTGTTTACCATTGGAGGAGGAGCAGTCATATGGAGGATTCAAGCAATCTTGTATTGTTGATTCCACCATGGAAGCTGAGTATATTGCTACATGCGAAGCTGCCAAGAGGCTGTTTGGCTCCGCCAATTCCTGATTGACTTGGAAGTGGTTCCTAGTGCGAATAAGCAGAACACTATCTACTATGACAACAGTGGAGCAGTGGCTAATTCGAGAGAACCAAGAAGTCATAAGAGAGGAAAACACATTGGAAGGAAGTATCATCTTCGTAGGGAGATTGTGCATAAAGGTGACGTGACGATTACCAAAATCGCGTCAGCACAAAATCTAGCGGATCCCTTCACCAAGCTCTACCACAAAAGAGTTTTGATGGGCACCTAGAGAACATGGAAATGAGAGATATGACACATTTGCTATAACACAAGTGGGAGATTGTTAGATTATGCTCAATAGCAAGAGTGTAATATTGTTTGACAATCTTTTCATATTAAGTGATTTTTGTTTTAATCAAATCTTATAGCCTTTATAGATTAAATATTATAATTGTCAAAAGTAAATAATCATAAGGTCAAAAGATTATGAGAAAAGAAGAATTGTTCATACATCTGGATATATATGAGGGAGACACAATTCTTTAGTTAGTTTTGAATAATATTCACAACTTAAGGTAAAGGTTGGGCACCTTTATCTTGTTAAAGTTTTAGATTCTTTTGCTAGCATTGAATGGGATCAAATGTGTTATGATGGTCTAAATCATCAAAGTGGCTTTGAGTAAAAGAATCTAGTACACTAGGTGATTGAATTGGATCACAATGAAATACTTTATCTAACCGTCAGTAGATAAAAGTCTTTTCATTATCGAGACAATCGGAGGGTTTATCTAATCCTGAGATAAATGATGGACTTATGGTTGTAAGTGGTATCATTTGAGTTATCAATGAGTATGATTATATAGCATAGTCTCCTCGATAGTTTGGTGGTATCATCTTTGTTAATCGATAGAGGACTTCATTTATAGATATGGACATCGTGCCTCCATTTATACAATGAGAGTATAATATCATCATATGTGTTTTGAGGTAATTGGATATTAAATTTCAACGTTGAGTTTTCGATAGTGTCTATTGAAAATATGGCTTCTGGACAAGTCAAAATTCAAAGTTCAAAATGTGGTCATATGAGTAAATATGGTAACTTGGAGAGCTATAAGCGGTCTATGAGCTCTTGGCGATTACTGATATTATTCACGAGGATTAACTATCTCCATAAGATTGTCTAGGGTATGAATGAGAACATTTACTTGTTCTATCTTTATTTAAGGTGCAATTTTAGTTCTTTAGTGAATAAACTAAAATTAATAGATCGAACCTAAGTGAATCATTTGTTGATTGTGATTGGTTATGTCTATTGTAGCTTAAATTTAGATAGCCCGCCAAGATCCCCAATCCACACGGACTTGCATGGATCACTTGATATATTCTACCAGACTAATTATGGGTCCATCTAGAATTGTATTAAGGCATGTGGGCTTGTTTCTTTTTGTAAGAATGGACCTAGTCACATGTGGGCCTTTTAATTAAGGTCCAATGGATTAAATAAAATAGAAAATAATATATGGCCCATGTATATGTATGTGGGGCGGCAAGGCTAATATATTTTTTTATTTTTATTTGATTAAATGAGAATTAATTAATTGATTGATTAATTTTTAATTAGAATCAAAATCTTTTTCTGACTAGGAAATATGTTTCTTAGTAGTATACTATTGTGGTAATATAATGAGAATAAAAGACTTTATTTGATAAGAAGATAAATAAAAGGATTTTATTTATCTAGTCAAATTAGGAAGTCTTTGATATAGTCCACAATACACTAAAGATTGGATTAGGGTTTGGAATTCTAAAGAAATCTACCGGGTTAGGATTTAGGTCAAAAGACAAAAATCCTATTTGGTGGAAGATTTCGGTCACCCTAAAGATATATGACAGAAGAATTTATATATATATTACTTCATTTGTCAATCAGAATTGTGCACGACATATAATATATTGTGGCAAGGTCGACGCACTACAAATATATATTGTGCAAAGTCATCGCACAAGACATATATAATATATTGTGCAAGGAATTAGACATATATATAGATAATATATTGAGTATGAATTCGTTGATATATAGATATATATAATATATTTGGGCAAGATGAATTAGGCAACCCTAATACAAGCTTGAGAGTTTTTTCTTTTGCTTGAGAAAAATAGAATCCAACTCTAGACATAGTGTGATAATTTAGGCCAAGAGGAATAGAGAGAAAAAAATTGTTCTTATTTCGATAGTGCACTAGTAACTTTTACATCAAAAGGTTTTGTGCACAATTTCGAATAAGGTTCACGCGCGCTTCGATCATTAGATTGAGATTCAAAGTGACCGAACATTCTTCATTGTCTCTTGGAAGTTTTGTGCTAACGAAAAAAAAAAGATTTTGTTATCCATCCTCAGGTACACAATTCAAGAGAAGGGAGATCACGCTCCTAAGTGATTCACGTTTGTGATTGGATTGGAAGATCTTGCGGATTACCATCGACGCAACGTCAATCGGATCACGTGACAAAGGTATGATATCTTTTATATATATATATGTGTGTGTGTGTGTGTGTGTGTTTAATTAATTAAAGGGTTAAGGTTCAACTTATGGAAAAATTTAAAACATATTAAACTCTATTTTAGTTCGCTTCCGCTGCGTGCACTCAATTTTTCCCTACACCTCATGGCTCCTCCCCATGGCCTTTGGCCATTGCTTACCTCCCTTGCACTTCTCTCGCGTTCTTCAATTGTTCTCGGGCCTCCGAACCCCAAATTCGAATCCATCTTTGGATTATGAACCAAGACTCCCTCATGCACAAGGAAAACTATGAAACTTTGACAAAAGGTTGAGAATTTGACTCGATACACGATGACGAAGACAACACATCGTATGAGAACACAAAATGCGTACCTTCCTAGTTTGAACTTGAAACCTATGAGTGAGTACTAAAATGACCGAGACTCAATAAGAATCATATGAGATCATGTTCAAGTCCAAAAACATAAACAAAACAAATAAATACAAAGTCACACAAGTATGCCATTTCCTGGAGATAGTCCTAGAACATGCATTTCACAATGTTTATCAAATTAAATCTAATGCATGTGCATACTTCAACAAGTGTGTGATGTGTTATACCAATGGTGTACAACTATGTAAGGACACATATGAATGCCATGTGTGTGTGCCTATGCCTTGTAATGGAATGAGGTCTAATACCTTTGATAAGCAATGTAACTTATTCCTCTTTGAAGACACCACTTGTATGGAAAGTTGCCAAGTCTCCTTGAAGCTTGATCATCATCAAACTAAGACAACTAACAAATACAAGAGAAACAACGTTTTGATATGGAATTCATGCCAACAAAAACAAATCCTAAACAATTTGCTTAAGCTATTTGTATTTGAATCTCTATTTGTTCTATTCACTTAATATCTAGATCATATTCATTATATGATTTGCATTGTACATCACTAGTAGATCATACTCTTGTGTGGGATAATTGTTATGAAATCAATCTTGGATGACACCCTTTCATTGATTAGGAACATAGTGAATAAGATATATTATTGGAGGGTATCAACTACAATAATCTAAACTTTGATTTGTAACAACCAATCCCACCTTGACCCCCTTTCCATAATCGGTTAGGCATTTTGGTGAGAAGATGTTTATGGTTCATAGTGATGACCTAAACACATCTAAGAATACAAATGGTTCACAAATAAGAGATTGGTTCATTAAAGTGGCTTGAAAGCATTGCCCATAATCCACTTGCAACTCTATCAATTCCCTAGTATCTCTCTTAATTGTTTACACCCATTACTCTTATCAAGATTGTTGAGCATTCTATTGTCCTATCACATTTTTTGTTACTTTTACTTTACTTGCATTTTTGGTGGTTATCAAACCACACAACTATCCATTTATAATGATTTATTTTATTGCATTATAGATTTCAATCAATCTAACGTATTACTCCGATTCCCTATGGAACGAATCTTTGCTTGCCATTTATTAAGATTTACATCCTAAGAGGATTCCTAAGTGGTTAAAACATGGTTTTCAAATGATCACATAAACGTTGTTTTGAAGAGTACAAACGACCTCATCACCAGTTGAGCCTTCACATTGTCTCATCCACTTCTAGCAAACCCAGAATCTTTTTCGGTAATTGCCTTTGTTAGGTTTTTGGTTTGTCTTGGCATGTATTCCATATCAAAACATGTTACTTATATTGATTAGTGGCGTTGACATGATGATTCAAAGTTTCAAAGAAAGACTCGGCTATGGTTCATGCAAGGTGGTGGCTTGATAAGGGGAATTAGCTTCATTGCTCATCAAAGGTAATTGACCTCATTCCTCTTACAAGGCATAGGCACACACACAAATCATTCATGAGTGTCCCTGTATTGTTTTGCACCAGTTATATAACACATTCACATGTTTTAGTATGCACATGCATTGAACTCATATTGTCAACAATGTAGAATTGCATGTTCTAAGACTATATCTAGGAAATGACATACTTGTATGAACTTATGTTTATTTGTTTGTGTTTTATTGTATTTGGACTTGAACATGTTCTTATATGATTTCTTATTGATCCCGGTCATTTCGGTTACTCATTCATTAGGTTTCCGAGTCCAAACGATGTAGCTACGCTACTTTTCGTTCTCATTAGTTGAGTTGTCTTCGTCATCGTATTCCGAGATGAATTCTCACCTTTTCAAAGTTTCATAGTTGTTGTTGTGCATGAGGAGTCACAATTTGTAATCTAAAGATGAATTTGAAATCAGAGTTCGAAGGCCTGAATACAGTCGAAGAGCGCTAGCGGAGCGTAGAGGAGCAGGCTTGGCAACGGCCAAGCCTTTATGGGCGTGTGAGGAGGCTGTGAGGCTCACGGCCAGGTCAGCCCTCTGCCCCCCGTGTGCCTCACGCGCCCTCATAACAAGGGTGACATGGCACTCTCCCATTGGCTTGTATTTTCCCTCTCTTTCATCTCTTCTAATTTCTCATTTTCCCTCTCATTCATTTCAAGAAAAAAAAATTAGAATTTCTCATGACCAGAATTTTCTCTCAACTTTTCTCACCTTCCAACACCATAACTTTCTCATACAAAGTCGGATTTGAGTGATTCTAGTTGGAGATTGTTCATAATCAAGTCCTCTACCTTTTTCAAGTGGTCTTGCAGCTGTTTGATCAAGTTTTCTTGAGGTTCTACTCAGAAAAACGAACCAGCTCGTGATTTGGAGGTAGTTGTCATATCTTTAAGTTTTCTTCTTTATAACCTTCATTTGCTTGGGTTTCTTCTTCTATATGTATGTGTATGTATGGTGAATGCTACTGAGAAAGATAGTTTCATAATCAACTAATCAAGTCTAATCAGAGACTTATGTGAACTAGTTTCTGAATTCTAGTTTTTCACATGATTGAGTTGTATTTGATTATTTGATATCTGGATTTTGTGACTTGATTGAATCATTTTATGACTAATAATCCTTCAATATGTTTTGATCCTTTGATTGATATAATCTAAGATTAATTCATATGTAAATGTTTTTAGAGCTATCTAGATTTAGTTGATTTATCATTATATCCTTACTCTAAATCTTGACTAGAATATTCATTAAATACATTTTGTAATTTTAGCATTTTTGTATGTTTGTAACATCTTAAATTTGTTCTTCATATATATGATTTATTCAAGCGTTATTTGTGTTGAATGAAACTAGGATCTATTTGTGTTAGGTGTTTTCACATACTCTAGTTTAATTTAAGTTTTGCATCTAAATTATATAAACTTTGTTCTCACATGTTTAGGTCTAGTTGTTCCATGGAATGTATTGATCACATGTTCTATGTTGAATTGCTTTTTGCATCATTTGCATTCACATGATCATACTATGAAATCCTTATAAAAACATGAAGTCTTGACTAGGACAAGGGTCCGGATAGTCAAGCAGGAAGTCTTGGTTAGGGCAAGAGGTCTGGATAACCAAGCAAGAAGTCATGGCTAGGATTGGGAAGCCGGATAGCTATGCATGGAGGCTCTCTAGAGGCATGAGTGCCTTGGATAGGAGTTGGCTACATTATGGTAGGCCCGGGCGTTTGGTTAGACATAAACTCCAATAGAGATGTGGCATGGGATGTGCATTGGCTCTGAGGAATTTCTAATCTTCCAACGATGTTAGTTTGGTATGGACTCCAATATATGGTGGCTTCGCATCATTGAGGGATTTTGTATCTTCCGATAGGAATTGTGTAGACATAGACTCCAATAGGAAGTAGATCAAGGTTGGTACTTTTGAGGATTTCTAATCTATCATCCATATAATAGTACCAAATGGTTGTAGTTCAACCCGTGGATATTTCCTCCTTAGAGGTTTACCACGTTAAAAATCTCATGTGTCATTCTTTCTATCTCTCTCTTTCTTATTTGTTTTAGTGTATTTTAATCTTGTTGAATATTATTCATTTGTGATGTATATTGGAACAAGATTTTGTAAAGTGTAATTTATAAGCTAATTCATTTGATCTTAATTGTAAACATAATTCTTTTGTATAGTGTTACCCTTGTGTATAGTTATATTTGTTTATATTTGTAATACGTTGAACAATTTTGAAATACAAGTATTCTTTGTTGTTGAGATTTTATGTTATTTGAAAAATTATAGCACGGTTGTATACAAACTACTAGAGGGGGGGGGGGGGGGGGGGGGGGGGGGGGGGTTTGGGGGGGGGGGGGGGGGTGGGTATAGATTTTAAACTTATTACCCATTTTTCGGTTAAGTCAAAATTACGAAATTCCCCATAAATAGATAAACAATAACTCAGTATAAATGCGGAAATTAAATAACACTTGATTTTTACGTGGAAACCCTCACGGAAAAACACGGGCTAGTAAGTAAGCCACACTCGAACCTCGAATCCACTAAATGTGTAAAACGATTACAATCTAATCCCGAGAAGTCACACACCTACCTAATCTCGGTATGAGTGAACCTAGTCCAATTTCTTGCGATCTAGCAACCTAATCTCAGAAGCTACACAAACTTACTTTCTCAATGAAGAGAATAACACCTAAGAATATATGAATATCCAAATGCAACATAGAGCAAGGGAAACCCTTATATGCTTATCTAGATGATGATTGCAATTAAAGCAATCCTAGATATTAAAAACTAAATGACATGTCAATAGTTTAGCTAATCAAGATTAACACAAAACCTAATTATCTCACAATACAACACCAATCATGTCAAACACAACAATCTCTTTTTGAATATTAGATTTTAATCTAAGAACAAGCAAATAATAAAAGAGATGCCTTGATAAATAAACACTAATTATAAATGATAATAGTGAAGAACATACCAATGGAAGTGTGTTGACCAAGACCCATGCAAGTAAACATCCTAACTATGCTAGAAAATGTTTATGATATTTTGATGTATATGAAAATGGTTTTGAGAGTTAAAGATAAGTTCTTGGAGTTTCTCTCTTGAATATATTTGTCTCTCAAAGTGTGTGGCTATTAGAATGAAGAAGAAAAAATATATTATATTAGGTTGAAAATCAAAGTTATACCGTTTTAGACTATTGATATATTAGATAATATCAAACACAAAAATTGCACAAATTATAATATATATATATTAGTGTTGCAAAAGTAGACACGAATATACATAATATATATATTAACAAAACAAAAAGGCACACATATCTAATATACTAACACGTTATATTTTAAAATATATATATATTATTTTTTTAACACACAACAAACAAAGACAAACAATTAAAACAAAGAAGAAAATGCAACAGGATGCCGTGTGAGTCCCCGTGCGTGTAAAGCGGACAAGACTCATTTGGGCGTGGATGTGGCGTGGCACACGGGCTTGCGTGGCAATTTAGCCATGCTACACGCCCCTCACATGCCACCTCTTTTTGTGTGGGCAATCATGACACACAAAGCCGACTTCCATTCCGAGTGATCTTCAGTCCATTCTGACCTTGGAACTCAGAATTCAATTCCGTCTTCTGAATAGAAACCCGGACTCAATCATAAATATGGAAAATTATATACTTTCCACTTTAAGCTCGAAATTGAATTCCAGTTTCCGATAAAAATATGGAATGTCCCAATGTCTCGAAAATCATCCGAACATATAGACAAGTTCTCCGAATCGCTCAAACTTATCTATGGACAAATCTACACATAAAAATATAACAAGAAGTGCAAGTATGGAATGTGACATGTGAAGATTGCACACATATGCAATGTATGTTAATTGTGTGTGCAACTAATCTCTTCAAGACAAGTAAGCACATAGAAATTTACCTTCGGTGCTTATCAAGACGAGGTCTTCAAAAGGGCTTCAACAATAATACCAACTCCTAAGCTACCCTTAAAAAGAACCCCATGTGGTTTGTCCATGAAATGAGCCAATCAACAATGGGAACCTTACAATCTCCCCTTTTGGCTATTTCGTGACAAAACCACCACTCACATTGATTCCTCACAAAGAATAGAAACTACGAGACTACAATGATATTCTACATTACAAGAGATAAAAATGAAACTTGAAGTCTAACCTCTTGTAGAATAATCAATCCTGAAACATAAAGTTTCTACACATTTCCATACAAGTAAAGTGTGAGATTAATCAAGTGAGAACAATACCAAGCATTTGCATTTTTTTAAGAAAAAAAAATTAGGCACAACATTTGCAATGTTGTGATGCAATGCTCCCCCTCAACAGTTACTCCCCCTCAATGATGTTCTCCCCAATATGCACAATTGCTTCTATATTTTGCAACTCCCCTTACCATATCCTACTCCCCCTTTTTGTCATGATATAGGCAAAGGAGTAGTCCCCAACCGGGTCACTCATAGCAACGAGAGATAGAGGCATGCAAGATATTTGCATAATCATATAAGTCACTTTGCATCTCAATTAATTGGAGAGAAACAAGGAGATTTATTTGAGTAAATGTGTGAATCCACATGCTTTGCATACACATAGTAGCATTTAGTCCAAAATCAATGGTATTTGGCAAAGCAAATGACAAAGGTTTCTAATAGAATTCAAACCAATTCACCAATGTCATGAGAAAAGCAAGGTTATATAATTTTATTGATTTCAATTTAAGAGCAACTATATCCAACTTTATAAGCGAAACATGGCATGAGCGACTTTGCACCCTATTTGATTTTTCCGGATAAGATATTCGTATGATAGTAGCCTATTCAACCATAAAGAAAGAGAGACATTTGGAATATAAATTCCTTTGAACGGATACAAGATCCTTTATTCATTTTGAGTCTCATAGCTTTCACACAAGTTTTGCATTTTAAGAATATGCAATCATCAATTCATGCTTTTCATGAGCATGTTATGAATTTCATGCTTTTTCATTTGACATTAGCATGTTATAAAGAATCATCATGTCATGGAGATAACTATAGGTCATTCAATCATACTTCCTATGTACATCTCCTAGTCCAAAAATGCATGTTTGAACTAACTATGACATGGATTGTAACAAGCAAGTTCACACTTATTAATTGAAAACATATATACATATGTGCAACAAACTTACTTAAGCAATTAAAAGAGGCATAAGATTTTTCAAATTTTTACAAGTGCAAGAATGCAAAATAGCTCTCTTTGCTTGAGTTCCCCATATGGGGTCAATCATAGATCACATCACCTCCACAAGACTATCCCAATAGATTTACTAAGGTTTTAAATCGAGTAGCATCTAAGGGTTTAGTAAATAGGTCTGCAAGTTGATCATTATACCTACATGTGCAAGTACTATGCATTTTTTTCAACAAGCTCTCTAATGAAGTGATGGCGGATGTCAATATGCTTAGTTCTAGAATGTTGGACCGGATTCTTGGAAATTTAATAGCACTCATGTTATCACAAAAGAGAGTAGAGTACCTTGGTTGAATCCGTAGTCTACTAGCATTTGCTTCATCCATAGGAGTTGTGTGCATCCACTCCCCGCAGCTATGTCTCGGCCTCGGCCGTGGACAAGGAAATCGAGTTTTTCTTACAAACCAAGACACTAAGTTGTTGCCTAGAAATAAGCACCGCCCGATGCTCTTCCTATCATCACAATTTCCTACCCAATCCGTATCACTAAAGCCTACAGACTAGCATTAGTGTCAAAAGAGTACCAAATCTCATAGTTGGATGTCCCATTCACATATCGAATGATCTCTTACGGAAAGAGATGGGACTCCTTAGGATCCGCTTGGTACCTAGCACACACACCCATACTAAAAGATATCGGGCCTACTTGCGATCAAATAAAGCAAGCTTCCTATCATGCCACGATATAACGTTTGTTCCACACTTTTACCACTAGCATCCTTGATTAGCTTCAAAGTGGTACTCATGGGTGTATCACAATGTTTGGCTTTTCTAAACCAAATTCTTCACTAGGTTCTTAGCATATTTGGCTTGGGTTATGAAAATCCCATCATTCATTTGCCTAATTTGCAAACCTAGGAAGTAACTAAGCTCACCAACAGACTCATCTCAAATTCATGAGACATGACATCAACAAATTGTTGGACTTTGGTGTTGTTGGTGGAACCAAACACTATGTCATCAACATATATTTGAGCTATGAAAGCTCATCATTTCTTTCTTGATGAATAGCGTTTGTCAACACTACCTCTTGTGTAGTTATTGTCACAAGAAATTGAGTGAGGCGCTCATACCAAGCCCTCAGTGCTTGTTTCAACCTATATAGTGCCTTTTGAGGCGATAGACATGGTTGGGTGGGTGTGCATCCAAACCCTTGGGTTGTTCAACAAACCTTCCTCTTGCAAGAAGCCATTGAGGAAGGCACTCTTGACGTCCATTTGGTGCAATTTGAACTTGTGCACACAAGAGATGGACAAGAGAAGCCTAATGGACTCTAAACGGCAATGGGAGCAAAGTCTCCTCAAGTCGAACCCTCAATTTGAGAGTACCCTTGTGCTACAAGTCTAGCCTTGTTCCGCACTATGTTGCCATTCTCATCGGATTTATTCCATAAATCCACTTAGTTCCTATCACATGTGAGTTTTTAGCCTAGGAACTAGAGTCCAAACCTCATTCCTTTCAATTGGTTTAGCTCTTCTTGCATGGCAAGAACCCAAAATTCATCATTCAAGGTGTAAGGTTCCCATTTGTTGATTAGCTCATTTCGTGACAAACCACATGTTGGGGATTCTTTGTAAGGGTAGCCTAAGTGTAGGTGTTATGCTAAGGCCTCTTTGAAGACCTCATTCTTGATAAGCACCGAAGGTAATTTTCTTTGTGCTTACTTGTCTTGAAGAGATAGTTGCACACACTCACAACTCATGCTTATGTTATCCTTGTATGTTGTGTCTTTTGTGTGTGCCTTAATGCTCATTATCATCTCTTCTTTCATGTTAGTTTGATTGCTTATTGCATTGCCCATTGCTTTGTCATGCACATCTTTGGGATTATTGCTTGCAAAGGGCGCTGTTCAAAGCGCTCTACAAAACGCTGTTCTGAACAGCGCCCCCATACCTGATGCAAAATTGATAAATTAAATGCATCAGTCTGATGGTTTTTTTGATGGGCGCTGTACGAGCGCTGTACAGAAGCGCTGTTCGTACAGCGCCCTCTGTTTCTCGTGAGAACAGAGCAAGGGCGCTGTACAGAGCGCTCTACGTACCGCCCAAGGCAAATATTGAGGCCAACTTATCAAAATGACCCCTTTGATTTGGCCCCCTATATATGCCACTTTGGACTTTAGGTCAATCACAAGAGTTCATATTCAGATTTCATACTTAGGATATTTTTCAAAGAGAAAAAAAATTCCAAGAACTCATTTTTAATCACTCAAACACTTTTTCCATGATCATCAATCATCATCTAGCATCATCTTAGATCATCTAGTTGTCATCTTGCATGGATTCTTCATCATACTTTGCTTGGTAAGTTTTTCACTAATATCTTACATATTTTGTGTCTTTCTTAACTAAGAAATCTCAATTAATTACTTGTATGTTATTTTATATACTTTGAATACAAGTTTGGGATAAGTATGATGTATGTTTGAGAAGTTGTATTGTGCTAGCTTATTAGGTTTTGTGCTTAATATTTTTAGCTAAACTAATTGACATGTCATTTAGTTTTGATATCTAGGATTGTTCTTAATTGCATATTATTCATCTTAGATAAGCTATAGGGTTCCCTTGCTCTATGTGTGCATTTTGGATATTCACA
This sequence comes from Acer saccharum, assembly GCA_030490815.1. Taxonomy (NCBI): domain Eukaryota; kingdom Viridiplantae; phylum Streptophyta; class Magnoliopsida; order Sapindales; family Sapindaceae; genus Acer; species Acer saccharum. Next base: position 9,972,150 of record CM059874.1, on the reverse strand, counting down.
TATATTCACTTAGGGTTGTATTCTCTTCATAAGAAAGTTCTTGTGTGTAGCATCCGGGATTAGGTTGCTTAGATCGCAAGCAAAATTGGACTAGGTTCACTCATACCGGGATTAGTAGGTGTGTGATTACTTCCGGAATTAGGTTGTAATCGTTTGCACATTTAGTGGATTCGAGGTTCGAGTGTGGCTTACTTACATAGCCCGTGGTTTTTCCCATGAGGGTTTCCACGTAAAAATCAAGTGTTGTTTTAATTTCCGCACCATATTACACTTGCTTGTTTATATCTTGAGGGCATTTTTGTAATTTTGACTAACACGAAAAAATTGGGTAAAAAGCGTAAAATCTATTCACCCCCCTCTAGATAGTTTTATACACACCGTGCTATATTTAGTTTCACAAGGCTTCATCAACCTTTTTGGGTTCAATTTGAGAGGTGTAGCGTGTAAAGCTAATGAGATTACTATCTGACGCCTAGTCTGTTAGGATTATGCTCAATAACAAGAGTGTAATATTGTAATTGACAATCTTTTTCATATTAATAAATGATTTTTGGTTTAACAAATCTTATAGCATTTATAGTTTAATATTATAATTGTCAAAGTAAATAATCATAAGGTCTAAAGACTATAAGAAAAGAAGAATTGTTCGTACATCTGGATATGTATGATGAAGACACAATTCTTTAGTTAGTCTTGAATAATGTTCACAACTTAAGTTAAAGGTTGGGCACCTTTATCTTGTAAAGTTGTAGAATTCTTTTGCTAGCATTTGAGTGGGATCAAATGAGATATGATGAGTCTAAAATCATCGGAGTGTCTTCGAGTGAAAGAATCTAGTGCATTGGGTGCATTGAACTGGATCACAATGAAAAGCTTTTTCTAGAACCGTCAATAGATAATAGTTTTTTCATTATCAGGACAATCGGAGAGTCTATCTTAATCCTGAGATAAATATGGACTTAGGGTTGCAAGTGAATCATTTGGGTTATCATAAGTACGATTATATAGCATAGTCTATCCTCGATAGTTTGGTGATATTCATTTGTTAATCGATAGAGGACTTCATTTAAGATATGGACATCGTGACTCCATTTATTAAATGAGAGTATATATATCATCATATGGATGTTTTGAGGTAATTGGATATTAAATCTCAACGTTGAGTTTTCGATAGTGACTATTGAAAACATGGCTTCTGGACAAGTCAAATATCCAAGTTCAAAACGTGGTCATATGGTAAATGGTAACTTGGAGAGTTATAGGCGGTCTATGAACTCTTGGCGATTACTGATATTAATCACGAGGATACACTATCTCCAATATGATTGTCTAGGGTATGAATGAGGAACATCTTCTTATTCTATCTTTATTTAAGAGTTCAATTTTAGCTCTTTAGTGGAATGAGTTAAAATTAATGGATCGGACCTAAGTGAATCATTTGTTGATTGTGATTAGGTTATGTCTATTGAAGCTTAAATTTAGATAGCCTGCCAAGATCCCCAATCCACACGGACTTGCATGGATCACTTGATATATTCTACCGGACCAATTTATGGGTCTATCTAGAATTGCATTTAATATATTAAGAATATAATTTGCACATTATTTACTTAATGGGCTGATCAATTATATTAATATATTAATGAAAGGCATGTGGGCTTGTTTTTTTAGTAAGAATAGGTCTGGTTCACATGTGGGCTTTTTTTAAAGTTTAATGGATTAATAAAATAAGAAAATAATATTGAGCCCATATACAAGGTGTGGGCGGCAAGGCTAATTATTTAGTCAAAATATTATTTTATTTTATTGTTTGATTAAATGAGAATTAATTAATTATTAATTAATTATTTAATTAAGAAACAAATCTTTTTCTGATCAGGAAATATATTTCCTAGAATTATACTATTGGTAGTAGTATACTAAATGTAGACTTGTTTGGTAAGAAAATAAATAATTAAGTTTATTATTGAATCAAATAAGAAGTCTTTTAATTTAGTCATAATTTATACTACACTATAGAGTTGGATTAGGGTTTGGGTTCTCAATAGTGTAATAGTTTTGGTAAAACCTAACCTCTTAGAGTGAGGATTTCGGTCACACACAAACTCTCACAAGAGAGAATGCGGCAACCCTAAAAGAAAATAGGGTTGAATTTCGGTCACCCTATATAAGGGAGGTGATGAAATTCAGCCACCCTACTACTTGCTTTGCTTGGATTTTTTCTTTTGCTTAGAAAATAAATCCTACTCTAGTGATTAGTGTGTAAAATTCGGCCAAGACAAAAAGAGAGAAGAGATTATTCTTTCGATAGTACACTAATTGCTTATACATCAATAGGCTTGTGTGTACACTTCGAATAAGTTCATGTGAGTTTCGATCATTAGATTGAGAACTCAAAAGTGACCGGAATAATCTTTGTAGTTTTTTGGTTGTTTTGTGACTAACAATAAGAAAAAGAAAGTTTGTTTGTCCATTCTCAAGTACGCAATTCAAAGAAAAGGGAGACCATGCTCCTAGGTGATTCACGTTCGTGCTAGGATTGAGATCTTGCGGATTACCATCGACGTAAGTCAATCGGATCATGCGACAAAAGGTATTCTTCTTTTGTTAGTTTATATGTATGTTTAATTATTTAAAGGGTTAAGGTCATCAAAGGAAAAATTTTAAAACATACTAAATCAATTTTAGTCTCGCTTCCGCTGCGTTGACCGGTATTTTTCCCTACAATTGGTATCAGAGCCTTGGTTGAACCCTTTTAATTAATTAACGTATATATACGTGAATCTATTTCTTTTTATTGTGATTATGCATTTTAGAAAAATGACACTCTAGGTATTTTCATATATAATTACATGTGGATGTATGGTTTTATATATGTTTTTATGTGGGGTTGTTGTTGCTCGATTTTGGTCCTAGATTTTCAATGTAATTTTTGTTTTGGAATTGTACACAAGAAGGGTGGTCTATCATCGCCATAATTCCTTCTTGATAGTTGCTAGGTTTTCTTTTATTTTTATTGTAATATTAAAGTGCAGTTTTTAGGTATTAAAAACTACTGCAGTTTTTTTATTTATTTTAAGTGCAGTTTTTTTGTAAAAAGTACTGCAGTGAATAAAAAAAAAAAAATTAATACTGCAGTATTTTATTAGTTTATATACTGCTGTAATATGTTCAAGCATTAAAGATTCGAAGACATGAAGAAAAGGAAGCAACCGGAACCTAGAACGAGCACCGTGCGCACCCTAGGAGTGGATTGGGCTGCGCATGGCAAGCCCATATCATGGTGGGCTGCGCACGGCAGCCTATATGGTCTCATGGGCTGTGCACGGCAGCCCCTTTGTGGGGTTGTGGGCTGTGCACGCCTATGGGGCAGTCGAGGGATGAGCGGATGGTTGATGGCCACTTGAAGATCTTGTATTCCTTACAAATTGTAATTTACTTGCTTTTCTAGGATGGACCAAAATTGTGGCTATTTATTTTTTGCATAAATATTACAATATTTGTTATTGTATGATAACATGTCATATAGAATAGGAGTGCCACTCATATATCTCTTTCGGTATGAACATGCATTGAATGATTTAGGTATCTAAATTGGCATCTAGATAACTTGGTAAATCATTCATGGGATTTAATCACACGCCTTAATAATTGAGTGGGAGAAGGTGTTTTGTAACACCTATGGCCTCCAAGGTTAGTTGAGCTTTATTATTTATTGATAATCCCTCCAAGGGGCATCCATGAATGGAATTTAGCAACATACTTCCTTACAAGGATAGACTAGACAATTGACTCAAACGAGATCTACTCCCCAAGGAGGGATTTTCGTGAGAGAATATATTAAGGGTCGATATCTTGGTAACACACTCAATGTAATTTTATTGATATCCTCCCAAGAGTTCTTGTCAGTAAAATTGCAAGGCTAAAATTGCAAACGCTAGTTGTTATATTAACAATTAGGTGGAACCTAGTCTAACTAGTAAATGGTGCGAACTCCCAAAGGAGGCGTAACATTTATGGGTGTTAGATCACCGTTGAATTTTTATGATTGAGTTATTTATTTAAATCAAGAAAAATATTCGAAAGTGCTTTATCATGATTATTTACTCTATATATTTTGTTTATATTCAGAAATCATGACCCCATCCCTAATGAATATCTTAAAAGATAACTCTTTAACTGGAGATAATTATGTCACATGGAAAAAGAAAATTGGGTTGTTGCTGCAAGCTGAAAACTGAGTTTGTTTTGTCTACTCCTAAACCACTTGCTCCTACTTATGAATCTCAGATTCATATGGTTGGTAAAGTTACTACTGTTAAGGCCCTCAAAAGGTCAAGGAACAACAGAAGAAAAAGCAACTTGGGCCTACCAAGAAGGAACCAAGAAAGTAACCAAGATCAAAGGGAAGTGCTTCCTTTGTGGTGAAAAGGGACATTGGAAAAGAAATTGCCCAAAGTCCCAAAACAAGAAGGAACAAGGTAATATTAATTATCTTGAAACATGTTTTCTGGCAGATTCTGCAGATTCTTGGATCATAGACTCTGGAGCGACAAATCATGTTGCTATTCCTTACAGGGGTTCCAAGAAAGGAGAAAGTTGAATAAGAATGAAATCAACTTGCGTTTGGGCAACGGAACGTTAGTGTCTGCAAGTGCAGTGGGAGATATTAGAGTTAATCTAGATTCTTTTAGGCATTTAGATTTGATAGACGTTTATTATGTACCTCAATTCAAGAGAAATTTAATTTCAGTTTCTTGTTTGAATAAATTGGATATTCGGTTACTTTTAATAAAGATTTTATTATTAGTAAGAATAACAAATTTATTTGCAAAGGTACATTGGAAAACGGCTTATTCTTTTTGCATAAAAATATCTCTCACTTGTTGGACACAGAAATAATGGAACCTAATCATAAAAGAATAATTATCAATAGATGAAACCTACCTATGGCATTTACGCCTAGGTCATATTAACCTTAATAGGATTAAAAGATTGGTAAGTGACGGACCTTTAAGTGACTTAAAGGTTGATGATCTACCAACTTGTGAATCTTGTTTGGAAGGTAAAAAAAAGGTCGTTCTCGGCCAAAGGCGCAAGAGCCACTGAATGTTTAGGATTGATACACACTGATGTATGTGGTCCTATGAGCATTCAAGCTAGAGGTGGATATGAGTACTTCATCACCTTCACAGATGATTACTCGAGATTTGGCTATGTATCTCATGCAACATAAGTCGGATGCTTTTGACATGTTCAAAGCATTCAAAGCTGAAGTAGAAAATCAGCTTGTGAAACACATAAAAAACTTGAGATCTGATCGTGGTGGAGAATATCTATCTGGTGAGTTTCAACAATATCTTATTGATAATGGGATAGTTTCTCAGTTTTCTGCACCAGGAACACCTCAACAGAATGGGGTGGCAGAAAGGAGAAATAGAACTCTTTTGGATATGGTTAGGTCTATGTTGAGTTATTCAACACTTCCTATTTCTTTTTGGGGATATGCTTTACAAACTGCTATATACATTCTAAACGATGTACCATCTAAGTCCGTTCCTAAAACACCGCATGAGTTGTGGACTGGGCAAAAGCCTAGTTTATAACACTTAAGGATATTTGGTTGTCTTGTGCATGTGCTAAAAGGAAAGACAGAAAAGATGGAGTCCCGTTCGGAAACATGTATATTGTAGGGTATCTAAAAGAACTAAGGATATTATTTCTATAGTCCTTCAGATCTTAAAGTATTTGTTTCGACAAATGCTAAATTTCTGGAAAAGGACTATATGAATGATTTTGTGCCTAGAAGTAGAATTGTCCTGAATGAGATGTCAGGAGATACAATTCCATGAGAGGTTACACAACCTAACCCAATTGTAAGTTCCGATCCAACACAAATCAACAACCTACCATTCCTCATCGTAGTAGGAGGGTTAGAACACAACCCGAAAGATACATCGTTCTGGGAGAATCAATGGAGAATCTCCCGGACGATGATGATCCCTACACGTATAAGGAAGCAATGGAGGATGTTGATAGTCACCATTGGCAAAAGGCAATGCAATCTGAGATTGAATCCATGTTCGATAACAAGTCTGGTCCCTTGTAGACTTGCCTAAAGGGATAAACCCATTGGGTGCAAGTGGGTATACAAGAGGAAAAGAGGTATGGATGGAAAGGTGGAAACCTTTAAAGCTAGATTGGTAGCTAAAGGGTATACACAGGAAAAAGGTATCGATTACGAGGAAACCTTCTCTCCTGTGGCCATGCTTAAATCCATTAGGATACTCTTATCCATTGCAGCATCTTAGATCTAGAGATTTGGCAAATGGACGTCAAGATAGCTTTCCTTAATGGAAGTCTTGACGAAAGCATCTACATGATGCAACCAGAAGGATTCATTGTAAAAGGCCAAATGGAAAAGGTATGCAAGTTGCAAACCATATATGGATTAAAGCAAGCATCGATCCTAGAACATAAGGTTCGATCAAGCTGTCAAAGGTTTTGGATGTATTCAGAATCCTGACGAACCTTGTGTATACAAAAGGATTAAGGGCGACAAGTTGGTTTTCCTGATTCTTTATGTTGATGATATACTACTCATTGGAAACGATGTAGGTGTATTGACATCAGTAAAAGAATGGTTAGCAAAACAATTTGATATGAAGGACTTAGGAGAAGCAAGTTTTATTCTAAGTATCCAAGTAATAAGGGATAGAAAGAATAAAACGATTGCATTATCCCAAGCTCCATACATAGACAAGATCTTGTCTAGGTTTTCCATGTAGGATTCCAAGAAAGGTATGTTACCTTTCAGACATGGAATCAAACTTTCTAAGGAACAAGTTCCTAAGAATAAGCATGAAGAGCAATTCATGAGTAGAGTTCCATATGCCTCGGCAGTTGGAAGTCTCATGTATGCAATGCTCTGTACTAGACCAGATATTTGTTTTGCTGTTGGCATAGTTAGCAGGTTTCAATCGAAACCTGGTCCTGATCACTGGACGGCAGTCAAGCATATTTTCAAGTATCTCAAGAGAACGAGATAATATGCTTGTATACTCTGGAGGGGATTTGATTCCCGTTGGGTATACAGATTCTGATTTCCAATCAGATTCTGACTCCAGAAAATCCACATCAGGGGCTATGTTTACTATTGGAGGAGGAGCAGTCATATGGAGGAGTATCAAGCAATCTTGTATTGCTGATTCCACCATGGAAGCTGAGTAGTTGCTGCAGGCTGCCAAAGAGGCTGTTTGGCTCTGCCAATTCTTGATAGACTTGGAAGTGGTTCCTAGTGTGAATAAGCAGATCACTATCTACTGTGACAACAGTGGAGCAGTGGCTAATTCGAAAGAACCAAGAAGTCATAAGAGAGGAAAACACATTGAAAGAAAGTACCATTTTTTAAGGGAGATTGTTCAAAGAGGTGACGTGACGATTACCAAATTGCGCCAGTAGAAAATCTAGCAGATCCCTTCACAAAGGCTCTACCTCAGAAGAGTTTCGATGGGCATCTAGAGAACATGGGCATGAGAGATACGACACATTTGCTATAGCGCAAGTGGGAGATTGGTAGGATTATGCTCAACAGCAAGAGTGTAATATTGTAATTGACAATCTTTTTCATATTAATAAAGTGATTTCTGGTTTAACAACTCTTATAGCATTTATAGTTTAATATTATAATTGTCAAAGAAAATAATCATAAGGTCTAAAGACTATAAGAAAAGAAGAATTGTTCGTACATCTGGATATGTATGATGAAGACACAATTCTTTAGTTAGTCTTGAATAATGTTCACAACTTAAGTTAAAGGTTGGGCACCTTTATCTTGTTAAAGTTGTAGAATTCTTTTGCTAGCATTTGAGTGGGATCAAATGAGATATGATGAGTCTAAAATCATCGGAGTGTCTTCGAGTGAAAGAATCTAGTGCATTGGGTGCATTGAACTGGATCACAATGAAAAGCTTTATCTGGAACCGTCAATAGATAATAGTTTTTTCATTATCAGGACAATCGGAGAGTCTATCTTAATCCTGAGATAAATGATGGACTTAGGGTTGCAAGTGATATCATTTGAGTTATCAATGAGTACGATTATATAGCATAGTTTATCCTCGATAGTTTGGTGATATTCATTTGTTAATCGATAGAGGACTTCATTTATAGATATGGACATCGTGGCTCCATTTATTAAATGAGAGTATAATATCATCATATGGATGTTTTGAGATAATTGGATATTAAATCTCAACGTTGAGTTTTCGATAGTGACTATTGAAAACATGGTTTCTGGACAAGTCAAAATATCTAAGTTCAAAACGTGGTCATATGAGTAAATATGGTAACTTGGAGAGTTATAGGCGGTCTATGACTCTTGGCGATTACTATATTAATCACGAGGATGCCCTATCTCCAATATGATTGTCTAGGGTATGAATGAGGAACATCTTCTTATTCTATCTTTATTTAAGAGTTCAATTTTAGCTCTTTAGTGGAATGAGTTAAAATTAATGGATCAGACCTAAGTGAATCATTTGTTGATTGTGATTAGGTTATGTCTATTGAAGCTTAAATTTAGATAGCCTGCCAAGATCCCCAATCCACACGGACTTGTATGGATCACTTGATATACTACCGGACCAATTTATGGGTCTATCTAGAATTGCATTTAATATTAAGAATATAATTTGCACATTATTTACTTAATGAGCTGATCAATTATATTAATATATTAATGAAAGACATGTGGGATTGTTTCTTTTAGTAAGAATGGGTCTGGTTCACATGTGGGCTTTTAATTAAAGTCTAATGGATTAAATAAAATAAGAAAAATATTGAGCCCATATATACAAGGTGTGGGCGGCAAGGCTAATTATTTAGTCAAAAATATTATTTTATTTTATTGTTTGATTAAATGAGAATTAATTTATTATTAATTATTTAATTAAGAAACAAATCTTTTTCTGATCAGGAAATATATTACCTAGAATTATACTATTGGTAGTAGTATACTAAAAGTAAAAGACTTGTTTGGTAAGAAAATAAATAATTAAGTTTATTTATTGAATCAAATAAGAAGTCTTTAATTTTGTCATAATTTAATACTACACTATAGAGTTGGATTAGGGTTTGGGTTCTCAAGAGTGTAATAATTTTGGTAAAACCTAAATCCTCTTAGAGTGAGGATTTCGGTCACACACAAACTCTCACAAGAGAGAATGCGGCAACCCTAAAAGAAAATAGGGTTGAATTTCGGTCACCCTATATAAGGGAGGTGATGAAATTTGGCCACCCTACTACTTGCTTTGCTTGAGATTTTTCTTTTGCTTAGAAAATAAATCCTAGTCTAGTGATTAGTGTGTGTAAAATTCGGCCAAGACAAAAAGAGAGAGAGATTATTCTTTCGATAGTACACTAATTGATTATACATTAATAGGCTTGTGTGTACAACTTCGAATAAGGTTCACGCGAGTTTCGATCATTAGATTGAGAACTCAAAGTGACCGGAATAATCTTTGTAGTTTTTTGGTTGTTTTGTGACTAACAATAAGAATAATAAAGTTTGTTTGTCCATTCTCAGTTACACAATTCAAAGAAAAGGGAGACCACGCTCCTAGGTGATTCACGTTCGTGCTAGGATTGAAGATCTTGCGGATTACCATCGACGTAAGTCAATCGGATCACGCGACAAAAGTTATTCTTCTTTTTGTTAGTTTATATGTATGTTTAATTTTAAAGGGTTAAGGTTCATCAAAGGAAAATTTTTAAAACATACTAAATCGATTTTAGTCTCGCTTCCGCTGCGTTGACCGGTATTTTTCCCTACATAGTCCTAACACCCTCATTCACATCTCCAATAACATCCTCTTTGTTATGGAGTCTTCTAACCCATGGAGCGGGTTCATTAGAGTCCAAGAGAGGGACTCTAGTAAGAGGTTGTGTAACCTCATTATTATCATTGGATGTCCCAACATTGGGAGTCACCACAACCCTCTCCAAAGGAGAGTCATCATCTAAAATATCCTCCTTCTCATGGTCATTAGACTTGAGCCTTGTATCATTAATGACAACATTAGATGATTCCATGACGGTTCGAGTCTTCAAGTTGAAAACTCTATAAGCTCTACTATTCAAGGCATAGCCAATAAAGATACCCTCATCACTCTTAGCATAAACTTGCCAAGTTGATCACGGTCATTTAAAATGTAGCATTTGCTTCCAAATGTGTGGAAGTAGCTAACATTAGGCTTCCTACCTTCCATAACTCATAGGAGGTATTTCTAGATCCGGGCCGTAGGAAAACTCTATTCCCTATATAGCAAGCCGTATTGATGGCTTCGGCCCATAGGTTCCTAGGAACATTGTTGCTAAGCAACATCACTCGGGCCATCTGTTGAAGGACCCTATTCTTCCTCTCAACAACTCCATTTTGTTGAGGTTTCCTAGGAGCCGAAAACTCATGGGAGATGCCTAAGCTATTACAATAGCTTTCAAAAGAGGCATTCTCAAATTCCCTCATGGTCACTTCTAATCCGTTTAATGCTTTTAATATTAGAATTTATTTCATTGTATTTTAGTACAAAGCATTTTAAACTTATCAAAAGTTTCGATTTTTCTCTAAGAAAATATGTCCATGTAAATCTAGAGAAATCATCAACACAAACAAAAATGTATCTCTTTCCACCTAAACTCTCGGTTTGCATAGGACCCATGAGATCCATGTGGAGAAGCTCTAGAGGCTCATTGGTGGAGAGATACTTGCCCTTTTTGTGCATGCTTTTGGTTTGTTTTCCTTGTTGGCAAGGTCCACAAATACCATTGGCTTTCTTCCCAAGCTTAGGGAGGCCACGCACACAATTGAACTTTCCAAGGGTTCTCAAATCCCTAAAGTTCATGTGGCCAAGTCTTTCATGCCACAACTCATTGCTCATCCATGGACACATTGTTTGAGACTATTCTAGCTTCAAGACAATAGCAATTGTCGCTAGATCTCATACCTTTCAACAAGGTTTGTCCATCGGGCTTTAGGATTGAGCAATCATCTTTACTAAACAAGACAATATCCTTCATCACTTAGATGTGAAATGCTTATTAAATTGGCTTTCAAGCCAAACAAATAAAGCATCGATAAGGAGGGTAAACCGGGAACGGAAATGGTCCTTTCCCTACAACTTCTTTTTGGATCCATCACCAAAAGTGACATATCCTCCTTCCTCCATAATAAGAGTCTCGAAGAAACTCTTGTTTCCCGTCATGTGCCTAGAGCACCCACTATCCAAATACCAAAAATTAGAAGAATTTCCTTCAAGGCTATTTGAGCAACATGGCAAACATTTTCATTCTTTCTAATCCACTAGAACAATTTAGCTTTCTTAGTGGTCTTTGGTACATGGGTTCTAGATTTCTAGGATCATGCATAATAATATTATCATTCCTAGGAACATGCATCATGCTCTTTTCTTTTTCTTCTCTATCATGCTTCTAGTTTTGCACATTTTTAATATCGAAAGCATGTGGTCTAATATGACCATCAAATCCACAAAAGTGACATAGAGTAAAATAAGGAATCATACCTTGTCCTTGTCTTTGTCTTTGTGTGGATGAATGGGTTCAATCCTCTTCGTTGTTGAACCGGTCTAGATTGCTTCCAACTTGAGGTTGCATGATAGGCTCTTTCCTTTGTGAGCCATTGGAGGAATGTTGGCTTGAGGAACCCTAGGGGTTGAGCTTGAGGTTGCCTTCTTGGCCCCATCTTCACTTGTGCATTTGAACTTTGTCCTACTTCTAACTTCTTCTAGGAATTGCACATGAAGTTTCTTCTTTCTTGTTCAAGCTCTTGACAAATACGGTCTTGTTAGAGGTAGAGATCTTCTTGCCATCTTCATACCCAAGACCCCTCTGTCACATGGACTCTTTCCAACACCAAGCATATGGTCAAGCTTCTTGGTGCTAGAATCCATCCTAGTCATAGATTCTCTACTTCTTCAAGCTCCCTCTTTAACTTCCTCATTCCTCCTAGATAAGACTAACTCCTCTTTTAGCTTATCTTCTATCTTCTTGAATTTTTCCACTTGTTCACTTAAGTGGTCATTTTGAGATAAACAGAAGATTTCTTCTCTCAACATCTTGATCTTTCTTGTGCTCTTGATTGCTAAATCATTAAACTCGGCATGGTATTTAGCAACTCCTTTTTCTCCACAAAACCATTTATGGAGTTAGAAGAGGAATCACTTTCTTCTCACTTGAGTCATTTTCCTCTTGACTCATTTCCTCTCTCTCACTAGCACTTTTGCTTTTATGGGAGGAGGCAAAAGCTAGGAGATTAGCCATGAGCTCTTCATCATCCGAAGACTCATCTCCCTCAAGGAGTCATCACTACTTCCACTCCAAGTGGGCCATCACTTTCCCTTTTTCTTCTCAACATGATTTGCACATTTGGGGGCAAAGACCTATGCCACCACACTCGAAACATCGGACCCCTTTCCTTTCGGTCCTTTCTTGCCTAGGTTAAACTTCTTGAAAGAGCCATTTTTCTTCAAATCTTGACCTTTTGATCCAAAGCCTTTTCTAAAACTTCATAACCTTGTTGAACCTTTTTACAAACAAGGCAAGGTCTTCATCCGAGTCAATCTTCTTTTCCTCATTTTCATCCTTGGAGGTTTTTAAAGCAATTCCTTTTTGCTTTTTAGTGGGTGTGGAGATAGGACCTTTCCTAGACTCATAAGCTAGAAGTCTCCCAATCACCTCACTCGGCTTCATATCCTTATATCCACTATTTTCTTCTAAAGCCGTCACCTTCGATTCGAACCTATCGGGTAGAGATCTCATAATCTTTTGCTTGATTCTCCTATCCGAATATGATCACCAAGTTGATGACTTTGGTTACTATGTCCATCAACTTGATCTCAAGTCGTTGAAGCACTCATTCTCCTCCATCTTAAGCATCTCGAATTGAGTTTGGAGGACTTGAAGCTTAGTCCTTCACCACTTCGGTTCCCTCATGTGCAATCTCTAGGATGTCCCATGCCTCCTTAGCTATCCTAGTATTTTGAATCAATTATATTGATTTTCATCCATTGCACATAGATGGCATGCATCGCCTTCCTATTCCACTTTGAAGCCTCAAACTCTTGCGCATTCCATTGCACCTTAGGCTTTAATACTTCTTCTCCTCCATCCCGGGAGTCATCTTGGGTAGATCATATCCGTCTTCCACCGCCATCCATGCACGGTCATGAATTTGGCATATGCAGGATTCCATCTTCCCTTTCCATTGGGAATAGTTCAATCCGGTAAGAAGTGGAGGCCTTGTGCTAGAAGCACCTTCGTTGCCACTACCATTTCCACCGTTTCCACTCATAGTGTTTATGAATGAATAAAATGAATGCAAATGTATGAATGATCAAAAATCACACAAAATGCAAACACACCAAAATAAGCAAGGATCACCTAAGTATATCTAGGAACCCGCTCTGATACCAATTGAAACAATTATAGCACGGTGTGTTAAAACTATCTAGAGGTGGGGTGAATAGATTTTAAACTTATTACCCAATTTTTTTGTTAAGTCAAAATTACGAAATTACCCCTAAATAGATAAAGCAATAAAGCAAGTATAAAATGCGGAAATTAAATACACTTGATTTTTACGTGGAAACCTTCACGGGAAAAACAAGGGCTAGTAAGTAAGCCACACTCGAACCTCGAATCCACTAAATGTGTAAAACGATTACAACCTAATCCCGGAAGTAATCACACACCTACCTAATCTCGGTATGAGTGAACCTAGTCCAATTTGCTTGCGATCTAAGCAACCTAATCCCGGAAGCTACACACAAGACTTACTTTCTCAATGAAGAGAATAACACCCTAAGTGAATATATGAATATCCAAATGCAACATAGAGCAAGGGAAACCGTATATGCTTATCTAAGATGATGATTTGCAATTAAAGCAATCCTAGATATTAAAAACTAAATGATATGTCAAATAGTTTAGCTAATCAAGATTAAGCACAAAACCTAATTAGCTATCACAATACAACACTCAATCATGTCAACACAACAATCTCTATTTTGAATATTAGATTTTAATCTAAGAACAAGCAAATAATAAAAGAGATGCCTTGATAAATAAAACACTAATTATAAATGATAATAGTGAAGAACATACCAATAGAAGTGTGTTGACCAAGACCCATGCAAGTAAACATCCTAACTATGCTAGAAAATGTTTAGATGATATTTTGATGCATATGAAATGGGTTTTGAGAGTTAAAGACAAGTTCTTGGGAGTTTCTCTCTTGAATATATTGTCTCTCAAAAGTGTGTGGCTTATAGAAAAATGAAGAAGAAAATATATATATATATTAGGTTGAAAATCAAAGCTATACCGTTTTAGACTATTGATATATATTAGATAATATCAAACACAAAACTGCACAAATTATATAAATATATATATTAGGTGTTGCAAAAGTAGAGGACACGAATATACATAATATATATATATATATATTAACAAAACAAAAAGGCACACATATCTATATATACTAACACGTTTAGATATTATATATAAATATATATATATATTTTTTAACACACAAACAAACAAAAGACAAAAACAATTAAAACAAAGAGAAACTGCAAACAGGATGCCGTGTGAGTCCCCGTGCATGTAACGCGGACAGAGACCCATTTTGGGCGTGGGTGTGGCGTGGCACACGGGGCTGTGTGTTGCAATTTAGCCATGAGCTGCACGCCCCTCACATGCCACCTCTTTTTGTATGGCAATCATGACACACAAAGCCGACTTCCGTTCCGAGTGATCTTCAGTCCAGTTCTAACCTCGGAACTCAGAATTCAATTCCGTCTTCGGAATAGAAACCCGGACTCAATCATAAATATGGAAATTATATAACTTTCCACTTTAAGCTCGAAATTGAATTCCAGTTTCCGATAAAAATACGGAATGTCCCAAATATCTCGAAATCATCCGAAACATATAGACAAGTCTCCGAATCGCTCGGAACTTATCTATGGACAAATCTACACATAAAAATATAACAAAGAAGTGCAAATATGGAATGTGACAAGTGAAAGAATGCACACATATGCAATGTATGTTAAGTGTGTGTGCGCAACTAATCTCTTCAAGACAAGTAAGCACATAGAAATTTACCTTCGGTGCTTATCAAGACGAGGTCTTCAAAAGGGCTTCGAACAATAATACCAACTCCTAAGCTACCCTTACAAGACCCCAACATGTGGTTTGTCCACGAAATGAGCTAATCAACAAATGGGAACCTTACATTTTCTTCCTCATGCAACTCCTTGATATATATAGACAATGCTTAAATGATTACATGCTTATCTTGTCTATGTATGAATGTTTGATTTATTTGTTGTATGTAAAGCTACCTTAAGGGACAAACATGAGTTTGTTTAAAGGGATTGAAAAAGGCGTAAAAACCTATTCACCCCCTCTAGGTATGCTTTAAGCAATTTAACTACGTTGT
>CM059874.1:9883162-9956127 GCA_030490815.1 Acer saccharum | reverse complement strand
ATTTCACCTTCTAAGATTGGAACATGAGTTCTTTTGTAATTGTTTGTAATTGGTTTACTATAGGTGTAAGTTGTAGTGCTTGGCTTTAATGCATCTGGTTAGATGTTAAGACCTGTATACACTTCATCGTACTTATTATGCTTCCTTTTTGAGCATTTTATAACTTTAAATCGCTGCTGCTAGACTGTAAATTATGCCAGCGTGTTTGGAAGTGAATCAGTAATTCTGTCATGTTGAAACTGCTGTTATGGTCAACATCAATTGATGTTCCTACAAACAATAGCATCAATCATAAATAACAAGCATCAAATCACTTGATGGGACATCGTGTCCTGAATAGATTTTGAGTCATTCCTTCCCACCCCCTGAAAGGAATCTTACAACTCAGCGTCTTTGCCGTATCCAACCAAAATAGTTTCATCTTCAGAATTGACAGATAAGGATAGGTCTCCACTGTCTGCTGAATCTAAACGAATAAGCTTGCTTTAAATTTTTGCTAATGTCTTTCCATCTTCTCGAATATATTTTACCATTGCAAGTATTTCCTCTTTATCATTTGTGTCTGATAGGATACTGAACAAGCGTGCTTTGCCCTTGGACGGTTAAACCATTTTAGCAGACTAGCAGAGCTTTCCTAGGGGCTAGGCTAGCTAACAACACAACACCACAGTAATGATAATGGTTTTACATGGATTGTGGACCTAACATGCAAATCAACATGCTAACAATTTACAAAAAACTATTAGATTCCCTAATAATTCTTTGATTCTGTATTTCAAAAAAGTATTCATATGGTGGGACATTGTCAGTAAAACTAGTAGATTTAACCATACTAATAATAATTATATAATAGCAGTATAGTCCATTATAATAGTAATAAAAGTTAGTAATTTAGGCCATATTACTAGGTAGAGAAATTATCACATGAGCACCCCTCTTTTTAATAAGTTAAGCACCTTTCTCTTTTGGGCTAAATGACAAAACAATTTAGTAATAACTAGTGACCAAAACATTGTGCTGTAGATTATACCATGGATTATATATTTGTGACACCACTCGTCCAAGTTTCTCCCGATAAGGTTTCTATATTTGTGCGGAAGATATAAAAGGAATTGACACTTTATCGTTTAAAATAAATTTTCAAACTTAATGTTCTCATTTAAACCATTATGTTGTATGCATATGTCAAAACTCAAAACACCATCTATGGTAACGGTTTAAACCATAAGCCGCTTTCGTTAGTAGTTAATTGATTTCTTTTCGGGGATGGGATGCTTACATAGTTACATTGTGAAAATTCTGCCTTCTGATCGTTTATTAATGCATGTACTTCAAATCAGTTGAGTTATGATGGTGATGGACTTTGGGAATGTATCAATTGGGAGGGGAATAATATGGATTATGAATGAAGAATACATGGAGATCCCTCTTAAGAGATTGACGTCGTGTGCAATTGCATTTGTAGGATATTGCTATCCAATGGAGTGGATGCAAGTTCCCTAGAGAAGTGTCCAAAACATATGTTTATCAATTACTATGTTTTTGTGGAATATATGATTTTATAATTAAAATTTACTATGTGGAATATAAAGTTTCCTTTTGTTTCTGATATAATAAAGAAGTTATTCATAATTCAATGTTGTACCATTTATCTCAAATTTGGTGATGTGGAGTGTTGTAATGTTGGTTCAACTAGAAGTGTCTATAATGTTTTATCTTATCATTCTATGCTTGAACTACATCTTTTATGCCAGCAGAAAAATTAAAATGTAGTGATGCAATTATATAATCAGATTAAAAAATTCACTAGTACTATTATTACTTTTCTTTTTGTGATACTTATACACATTCATGCTAGAGCTGTTTTCTTTTTATGTTTATACTTTTTGAGCATTTGATTATATTGTACTAACAGGAGTAAGTCCTCTGTCTACTTTGACAATTATTGCTTATATGTTTGTATTTACCTTTCTGCAGCCACAGTTCAGGCATACTTCAGATTGCATAAGCCAGTTTCACAGCTTTTCTACACATTGAAAGACTAGAGTATGATATCTATGAGGAAATAAGTGTCCCTAACACTAAGGTTTTGCTTCAGGCTTCTGCTATTTAATTATGAAACTGATTGTTGAATTTTATTAAAAATTAATCTAAAGTTGTTTACTCTCAACAGGTGGCCATTTTATCCATGCACCGATTGGGTGTTTCTAACTGGACCGGTGTGGTATTTGGTGTCCTTTCTGATCCTATTAATGTTCCAATAAATCCAGTGTCTCTAAGTGTGCTGAGATCGTCTTTGATTGAGCTGTTCCTTCAGCAATCCAATCTAACTTTGACAACATCAATTTTTGGACAGCCGTCTAGGTTTGAGATTTTGAAGTTTCCTGGGGGCATTACTGTAATTCCTATGCAATCTGTTTCGATTTGGCAGATATCACAGATTCTATTTAATTTTACTCTCAATAATTCCACATCTCGTATTGTGGAAAACTTTGTTGAGCTTAGGGATCAGTTGAAGTATGGATTACATCTGAGGACTTACGAGGTAAATCATTGGTTTTTTCAACTTGCCATATATATCTTAAGATGTAAGATGGGTTCCCATCATATCAGACTCATTCTTTGCTATATTTAAGGGTCTAATTATTCCTAAGGTTTTAGAAATGGTAATATAATTAATGGCTACAACTTGCCTTGCAAATTATCCAATTCCTATGTAGATTTATTCCCCATTCATGGAGATTAAAGATGAAATCTTAGGAGTAGCTTATGTACTGTCAAAGTGTCAGTACTGAACTGTCGATCTAGACCTATCTCAGTTTGACTGGTATACAGTCACCGGTAATGATCCTTTACTTGATCTGTGTAGAGAGTTTATGCTATATTTGGAAACACATCCAGACATCAAACTGGAACGAGGGAGGATCGACAATTAAAAGGTTCAAGTTGGGGGAATGGAGATTGACCTGTGACATTAGCATGATGTAAATTACGCATAAAAAATGATTAGATAGATTCATAATAATCTATGAGATGATATATAATAATAATAATAAATACTAAATTATTCTATGAGATGTAAACTTGACTTCTGGTAGTTTTTGGTTGCTAAATTATGTTCATTTGCAACTATTATGTGAAGTAATTCCTCTATATCTAGGGGGATGCACACAAATTGTTTGTTTCTTTCATGTACTTGTATGAAAGATAATTTGGATTTATTTTGTTCAAATACTGCAACACTGAAGGAACACAAGAAGAAGGAACTAGACATTAGAATATAGTTTAATCAGTATCCTAATCGCTAATCATTTGAAGAGAGCTACTTTTAGATAGAACATTTTATAAGGAAAGAATAATAATTGAAATAACTCTTGAATCACCTCCTTGGGGGTTCCCTAATTTTATTATTACTTTTGTCAAA
This sequence comes from Acer saccharum, assembly GCA_030490815.1. Taxonomy (NCBI): domain Eukaryota; kingdom Viridiplantae; phylum Streptophyta; class Magnoliopsida; order Sapindales; family Sapindaceae; genus Acer; species Acer saccharum. The sequence continues at coordinate 9,952,703 of CM059874.1, read as the reverse complement.
TTTCTCACATGCACGCAGAGAGGGAGAGAGGTTGAATTTGTTGGGGAAGGTAGCAAAAGAAAAAAGAGTCTTACAAACATGAAGTAGGGAGAATGAAAGAAAAAACTGAATTAAGAAAAATAAATTTCTCTACTACTCGCAATGATTGGTTCACTGGCCTAGTCCGGCTGTTTTTACCTGCTCTTCTTAGGATGATTTTTGAGGTAGTCCCATGGTGACCAGGCTTGGTCCAGTGGTTCAGTGGTTCAACTAGCTGGTCTGGTCCAGATTACATAACAACGTGTTGTATGAATATGGTAACTGGTTGCTGCCTTTTTGGATAACTTGGACATGGTACCATGTTCTAACTCCTCATCCTCCTCTGATGCAGAATGTTTATGTGCAAGTAACAAACACATTTGGCTCCACTATATTTTCACCAGTCACTGTTCAGGCTTCAGTGATGTCAGATCTGGGGGGCCTTCTGCCACAGAGATTGAAGCAGTTGGCTGAAACAATCACAGACTCTCCAGCAGAGAATCTTGGCCTTGATAACTTGGTTTTTGGTAAAGTCAAAGGCGTTATTTTATCCTCTTATCTTAAGCATACACTTCATGCAACTCCTCCTACTCCTTCACCATCTCCAACCCCAGAACCGTCAATTTCCCCATATCCTGCCCTTTCTCCTACCTACTCTCCAGCACCCTCACCTAACATTCATCATCTCCCTCCTTGTTTTGGTAGTGAAGCTCCTTCTCCATCTGATCATAATAACCTGTATTCGCCAAGCCGTAAAACTGGTCCCTCTCCTGCACCTTTGGATGCAACTGCTTACCCTCCTTGTCCATACCGTTGTCCTGTAGTTCCTCCAAGCTCTTCACCAGGACCTCATCCTAACCCAACTCATTCAACTCCAATGGGTCCTCCGAAGTCGGCCCTTGATCTCTCACCATTACCTGAAGTATCTTGTGGTTCTACTCCAGACAATGACGTGGGTAGTGCAACATCCCCAGTTTCTCCATCCCTTGCACCATCTCCATCATGTAAGTTTTTACTGCCAAATTCTGCTGTGCATACTTCTGTTCATGATGTGTGCATATACCTTGCATATCCATATCTTCCTGGGTATTGCTAATTTTAACATATGGTTTGTTCAGCAGTGAAGGCTTAGAGCTGAAATTTATTTGCAATTATTATTGGTTCACCATTACAAAATCTTATGTTGTAGTATATAGTTTATTATACCACTTGGTCCCTCAATTTATATTCAAGTGCTTAGATTGTGGCCCTCAATATTTGTTTTGGCACTTTCCAGTTTCCTGGCTGCTGATACCATGTTTTTCACAGACTCTATAATCTATATGATGAATTATTTGTTTTTTTTTTTTTTTTTGGAAATATTATGTGTTATTTTGTCTTTTTAGTACTTATTCCTGCTGTTGTTACTGGAACTAGTATGATGATTTGGGCATTGAAGTAAATACATAGTCATTGACATGTATGATAAGGCACACAAATTTAAATATGTTAGCGCCGAGTGCCGACTAAGGTGCTTAAGAGTCTTTTTGACCACTTTCCTCTCTACATGGCAGTTTTGCCTGTTTTACTTGTTATATAATTGACCTTGCTTAAATGCTAATTTTTATTTATTTATATTTTATATAAAGCATTGAAGTATCCTAGTTGTGTAGGGGCTGTTCGGTGTCATTCCAAAGAGCTATTTCTCGGAAAGTCATTTCCAAAGAGCCATTTTTTCGTTTTCTGAGTTGCTAATTGTTGAAAATTTCCTCTCAGGTCTGCTAATTGTTGATTTTGGTGACTTTGTTGGTCCCACATCTATAGTTGTGTTATGCCCATGTTACATATATGATATATTGTTATAAACATTCATTGCTTCCGCCTGATTTCTTGTTATGTTTTTGTTGATTAATGATAAGTATGCCGGTTTCTTTATTATGTAGTCAATAATTGAATATTTGTAGAACTTAAAAGTTTTCTCTCAGTATGCTGATTGTTGAGTTCTGTGACTTTGTTTCTCCCACACATTTAATTTGCTTATGCTTATGTTACATAGCTTGTTAAAGACATTCCCCGATTTCGCTTGATTGGTAGTAGTCATTCAAGCGCACAATTTCAGGATGTCAAGGAGTTTAAAGGGGGTGTAAGTTTTCAAAATGTGGGTGGTTAAGGAAAGTCAAATTGTTTAACTTCATGTTTTTCATTGTTTAACTTTAGCAATGGTGCTACATTGTGTGAATTAGCTTTAGTTCCAAGTAAATTAGGTGTGTCCATGGCATGGTGCACATTGTGTCTCGATATCTATGGTAGCTGATTTATTAATTTACCTTTATAATGTTCTCCTTTATTATCTTAGCAATGATGGCTATATATATATATATATATGGAATTATCATGATATATTTTTTTTCGGAATAATCGCATGTTTGGTTATTTCTACCCTTGTCTTCTCAGTATTTTGTATTGACATCCCCGATATCTTGGTGTCCAACTTTCAGTGTTTCAAGATTTTAGGTCAAGGGGATCAAAGGACACTAATCAAATTTTAGTTGGTGTCTGATCTTAGAAAGCTGTTTACTTATTGAAGAATTTGTGGATTGTGCAAGCAAAAGGGTTATTATTGCTAAATTGAAACATTGGTTAATACTGAATATACATGATAGAGGGTTCGAATAATTTAAAATAGAAGCAAGTTTAAATTTTTTTACTGGAAGGCATAGAGGTATCGTGGTATGAATGCAAAATCTATTCTGGGAACTTATAATCCCATTTCAACTCCATAACTAGTAGTTTAGAAAACCAGTATGCTACTGAGCCTTACCACGCCTTATGCTAGTGGTGTAAGTTTGCTTGCTCATAAACCAGTATCTCAAAACTATTCTTGATTCAAGTTGTGAATACTCTTAAGGATTTTGTATGTGAATTATTTAGAGAAGAGCAGAAAAGTGAATCAAACCAAAAAAATCTGTGGTTTTCTGGTGGAGTAAGTTTGCTGAATCCAGCTTTGTGCTTTCAGCTCTTTGATGATTAGCCAAGTAGATAATTTGTGTTAAATAATTGTGTTTTACAGCTGCAGCTGTTCGATAACTGTGTTTTACACATTTGTGTAGCCTTTCTATGCTTGAATTTGCCTTTGCCTTCATTATTGTTACTACAACTAATTGTGCTAAATGTATTGACCTGGATCTGTGCTATTGCAGCTTTAGCAGTTGGTCTTTTGAGCAGAGAGATCTGGCTATTGGGATTTTCTGGACTCTTAATCTTTCACTTCCTCTGTCGGTCAGATTAACCGTTGGTTCTCATCATACTAACAGTTTTTGAGACATTCAATGCACTGAAGTATAATGACCTTAAATACTGAGTTTTGTACCGGCGGAAATGGTAGAAGCTCTTGTGAAAAATCCTTTTTTTTTTTTTTTTTTTTTTTCACATAACTGTAAATGAAATAGAACCAGGTCAAAGCCAGAAAGGTGGCAGGCCACTCATCTCACTTATAACAAGAGAAGATGTGGGATGTTCTTCCCAAAGGGAAGAGCTTCTTTTGATAGTGTGGAAACACCAGAGAGGCAGCAGACGCATGTAGATTTCAGAAGAATCGTCACCTTATATGCAGGTTTCTTCTGATAATAGCAAGCATGTTATGCTGATTGGGATTATATAAACTATAAATTACGCAAGAAAGATGAATACTTGTATACATGGATTCAGCATTTGGATTGCAACAGTTTTTTTGTTTATCCGATCATCAGAATGCCTCTATCGAAATCAAGCCTATTATAATAAAAACTGTTCAAACAAAATTAGTGTATTATGCATCTCTGTAGTAGACTAGAGCCTTGTCATTTCCGGTAGACAGCTTCAATTGAGTTTCCCAGGCCGCCTTTTTCTGTTGATGAAATAAAAAATTGGGGCCTTGTCAGTGAAAATTCTCGAACCATCATTAGACATGGATTCATACTTCCAGGCAGGTCCTAGAAACCACGACATAGCAACTCCACCAAGCAATCCACCTAGCTGAGAATGTTAATGGGCAGAAATCATTGCTTGAAGATATCAAACAAATTTATATTACATGAACCTCAAATAAAGCACGCATCTACATGTTAAAGGCTTGACATTGAAATATCAACAAAGGTTTAAAGGGTCTCAATTTGGTGGCTGTTAAGTGATGCTAGGGAAATTGTGTACACTTCCAAAAATGTTTACATGTATCAGGCTATCAGCAGTCTGTGTAGCTGCATCCATATCTCACAACGTTCTTTCGGTGATTTTATCTAACATAAGTCACTAAAATATGTCATCTAAATTTTTACAAACGTTATGTATTTGCTGGTAAAATGTGATGCATTTTTATTGGGTGAGATTTTTCAGACCACTATATATTTTTCTATTTTCATGAAAACATGATATTGCCTGAGGTAGGCTAATTTTCCCTGAAATCCCTCAAGTAACACTCTTCCAACCATCAATATTTAAGGTCTTGAAATCTCCAAAGTTCAATGGATGAGAGAGAGAGAGAGAGAGAGAGAGAGAGAGACAGAGAGAGAGAGTCTAATATACTTACATGTCCCCAGTTGTCAATGCCTTTAAACATAAACCCAATGGCCTGCATAACAAATGTTCATTACCATTTAAAGAGTAATATACGTGGGCAAAATTGCCTGCATAACAAATGCTCATTACCATTTAGACAGTAATACAAGTACATGTCAAAAAAATTGCAGTGATTTAAATGATCCAGGACCATGTCAATTACCATGACTCATTTACAACAAAAAAAAAATTTGGAAGATCACTAGACTTCTTTATCCATTATATTTATGAAGCTTGTATGAGTCAGAATGTTTTATTTGTATGGTGATATGTTCTAATATGGTTTTATTAGAGAACAGTGAACAACTTGTTTACTTTTTCTCTTATACTTAATAATTTCTTTTGAGAAAATAATAAAAATAATATGTTTTGACTAAGTCTCTTCTGACAAAGTGGAAAAGCTTAAATCATACCATATTATAGAAAATCACTTGTGCTATGTGCTGTAGCTCTTCTCTGCCACCTTCAACCATGCCTCTATGCCTCATAATAAACACAGCCAAGGATCCAACCTATGACAAACATCAAAAGTTTGAGTACAAACACAACAAAGTGAAACAATGGGGAAAAGAAAAAGAAAACACAATGCATATATATATACACCTTATGTTTTCAGACTACATAGTGCCAGAGTTCAAATATGGTATAAAGTTGATTTATACATTCTTTGTCGAAGACTTGGATAAAAAAAAATGGAGGTCATACCACACACGTGAAATGGTTACAAATGTGTGTAATAAAGGGATATAGATAGACAACATAGCATGAATTGGAAAAAATTGCATTTAGAGCTGTAAGAGTTCTCATGGATGCATAAAAATGTGAAATCTGAGGGGGAACTTTAAGATTTCAGAAGTGTGATATTGAACCTCATCATCACTGCACTAAATTTTGATTGAAAGTGTTCAAAATGACTCACCAATCCAAAGATTGCTCCTGATGCGCCAACTGCAGGGGCCTTACAGAACTGATAACTCATTGTTGAACCTAATTTCTTGAAATAGTTGAGTCAGAATAATTGTTGGTAAAGCAATTTTATTGTTTACTGTAGTAAGTTACGAGCTGTTACTTGCAATCGCTGAGCAGAAGTAAACTGCAAGGTATCTCCTTGGACCACAGATACTCTCCACAGTTGGACCAATGGAATTCAAAGAATAACAATTAACCTATACAACATAAATTTCTATTCAGACTAACATACCCTAAAAAGAAAAAGATATTCTGAGCCATAAGGTTCAAACCAGACCATAAGGTGTGCAATATTAGCGTGTAAGAGAGAAGATGTGGCCAGCCTCCAAAACTGTCCTTTGTCAATGAGACTATTTATCTGTATATATGGTAAACAAAGTGAGGCAAAGGAAATGGAAACTTTAATATTAAACAGAACACTCTACACTTTCTCACCTTAGCTCCCCATAACATCAGCTTGCCCTGCGACGCAATTTGTGCGATATAAATTCTAGACAAGAAAAATAAGGAAAGCTGTTACACTAGTTTTGAGTGAAGACTTGACTCAAATAGGTAATATAGAATTTACAAATGTTAACACAAAAGAAGCAGCTGCAATTTCTTAATTATTTTGTAAGATTCTAATTTTATAAAACTGTAAACCCAGGTGAGAGTGGGATTTTATTTAAGATGTCACCAACTAAAAGTTGGCCAGTACCCACAAACGTTAACTATAAACAAGTTTGCTGCATAAAAGATAACTTCAGTAACTTACAAGATGTTAGCAGCAAGGATGATATTGGTCCATTGCCTTTCATTAAATGAATTTCTTCTGGATGTCTCCAAATGTGATTTCCCCTCATCCCTGGTGTTGTTTCTATTTGTGAACTGAAAATAATCGATTCCCTTGAATTGGTCGACTCTTTGGCACCATAAGTCCTTCAATCTACGCACAGGACAGAGACGAGAGAGATTCTTCTGTTCAACAAAAGGGATCAGATGTATACATTTGTTTGATGTTATATGCCATTATTATATGAATCTACCCAAACAGAGAAAGGTTAAAAGAAGGTCGTCATTTTTCATTTCAAACAAATAGTTGAAATCCAATGTCATTTGTAGATTCTACAGAGGCATAAAATAATGATCATGATATAATAAACCAAAGAGAAAGTAAGGGAAAATTAGGACCTGGAAGGATGAACGGAGAAGAAGCCCAAGACGGAGATGGTGACCAAGGCGGAGTGAGGCGGTGGTTGTGGTGGCATTCAAGGGGATGTGGACCCACTCGAAGGGCTGATGAGGGGCTGATCCCATTCTCTCTCTCTCTCTCTCTCTCTCTCTCTCAACTCTCAAGTCTCTTATTTTAAACCATTTTCTTAATTCCAATACTTTTCGACTTTTTCATTTTTTATCAACTTGATCCTCACATTTTATTTTCTAGTAATGCTTTTAAATGTTACCAATTAATCCCTGTCACAGTCAAACCCCCATTAAATATAGGACTAATTGCACAAACGTCCCCTGAGTTTAGGTATAATTGCATGTATATGGAATTTTTACCAATAATTACACAAACATCCCCTGTAATTAGTTGACTTCGTTAAATCTAACCATTGTCCACAATTTTAACCAAAAAATGACTAAAGTGCCCCTAGTTACCTATTTTATTATTAATTATATATATACTTTATTTTTTTGACAATTTATATATATATACTTAAAATAATAATTTTATACAATACTTAATTTATTTATTTAACAATTTTTATAATCCATTTTTTACATTTTTATAATCCATTTTTTTAAATAAATAAATTAAGTATTATATATAATTATTATTTTTAAGTATATATATAATTATTTTTAAAAATATATATATAATTATTTTTTTAAGTATATATATAAATTGTCAAAAAAAAGAGTATATATATAATTAATTATAAAATAGGTAACTAGGGGCACTTTAGTCATTTTTTGGTTAAAATTGTGGTCAATGGTTAGATTTAACGAAGTCAACTAATTACAGGGGATGTTTGTGCAATTATGGGTAAAAATTCCATATACATGCAATTATGCCTAAACTCAGGGGACGTTTGTGCAATTAGTCCTTAAATATAATATATTTAGGGGTCGTTTGTTTTTTCCACTTAAGACTTAATGGGTCTGAATTGAACTCATTAAGTTGTTTTGTTTATTTTTTTAAGTGGTCAAACAACTTAAAAATATATAAAAAACAACTTTAAAAAAAAAGTAAGAAATCCTGACTTTTAACTTAATTCCAAATCACTGAATTATAATTAAAATATTTTCTTCCAAGTCTATCCTCCAAAAAAAAGATATAGTTTTAAATTTATCCTAATTTGAGATGGTGTAGAATTCTTTCTTTTAACGTATTTCTTATTTTAAAAGGTTTTTAGAAAGAAAGGAAAAAAAAAAAAAAAAAATCCTAATCACTTCTCATATTGAAATCTTCCTGGGATTAAACAATTGAATTTCACTCTTATCAAATCCTGGTAAGAACTCTTTTTTTTTTTTTTTTCTCTATCTACGTGTAGTGGCAGTTATAGAACTCTTAAACATAATCTAGAATGATAATTTGTTATGATTATCATAGTTGCAGTTATATAATTTATCAAATATTCTTTTGTGGTTGCATCCGATATTGAGTAGATTTCGTGGCTTGAAGAAGTTATAGAATAATTGTTTATTTATATATATATATATATATATATATATATATATAGGTGTACCGGTGTATATAATTTAGGGACCTATTTAAAAAAAAAAAAAAAAAAAAAAAAAAGGGTTTCTAGTTGCATATGATCCAGGAAACAAAAAAAGGTTTCCAGAATTATATACTGGATATTTAGACAATATGTAAAATTAAATTTGAGCTTTTTTATTTTTTACAATAAATTGAACTTGTACTTTGTTTGTAGAATAACATGCAAAATTATATTACTGGATGAATTTTTTGTTTTGTTAAATTAAACTTTGTTTGCGGAAGAACATGCAAAATCTTATAAAGAGTGTTTCATGTTAAATTACTTCTTTTAATTAGTATGGATATAGTTGTAAAATTACTTCTTTTCAGACAATTTTATTTTTAAAAAACAAATATGTTGACAGTATATTCAGACGTGAGATAAAAAAAAAAAAAACATGTCATTCAGATTCAGGTTTCAGTCACTATTCAGTCTTTCAGTAAAATTCAGGACTATTCAGTTTTCAGACAAAAAAACAAACGACCCCTTACTCTAGATTAATTTTTTTAGTAAAATTAACTTCTTTTTTTTTTTAATATATCTAAAAGCGCCTGGACTTGATGAATAGTATAAATTTGGTTTTCAGAAAGTTCATTAAGGAATTCTATGTAAACCGTAAAAAATATTTCATAGTTTGCAAAATCTGTTAGACTTTTTTTATTCGGAAGGTTGTTGATGAATAATATAAATCTTGTTTGTTATAAAGCTCGTTAAGAATAATATTCTATGTAAACAACAAACATCTAATTTCGTGTTTTTTTTTTTTTTAAAAGGTTGGACTAAAACAACTTAGGGGAGCGTCGGTGTTTTTTTGCTGTTTTTCTAAAAGAAAAACGAAAATGAAAACAATATTTTTTGTTTTAATTTCAAAATTCAAAAACGAGTCCGGTAAAATATGCTGAAAACTGTATTCTAAATATAAAAACACTAAAAACGCATTCCATAGGTTAACTTGCCAAATATCAAAAATCGTCAATAATTCATCCCAAATATCAAAAATTGTCATTATTTTTTTATAAATAAAATTAAATGTAAAGAATTTAAAATATTTCAAAGGAAAAAAGAAAAAGAAAAAGAAAAAGAGAGGAAAAGGAATTAAAGACAACAAGGTTATGAATGCTGGGAAGTTAGAATGAATTTACCCTTTTTTTTTCTTTTCTTTTTTTTAACAGGCTCTTAGGGTTTCAGAGCGGCACTGTTCACAGGTGATGTGGTGACACTGTTCATGGGCGGTACTGTAGCGGCACTATTCATAACACTATAGCAAACGGTACTACTGTAGCGGAGCGGGCACTGTTCATGATACTTTAGTGGCATTATTCATGCACTGTTCACGGAGTACTATAGCGGAGCGATGGCACTGTTCATGAGTACTGTAACGGGCAGTGTTTACATACTGTAGCGGTCACTGTTCACGACACTATACGGCACTATTCATGTGTGACGCGGTAACATTGTTCACAATACTGTAGTGGCACTGTTCACAAAAAATAAAATAAAAATAAAATCGTTTGCTTGTGCATGGCTATTAGGGTTTAGGTGTTTCTAACTCCATGGATCTGATGAGCATGGAGGCTTCTTCCTTGCCTATGTCATCTATTAAGGGCTCTCCTTATGTGGATCTTTTTAAGGCTGCCCCGATTCAAGTGGAAAATGTTTTCGGTCCTACAATTCTTTCGAAAAGGATGGTTATGTGGCTGTTTGGGTGGATCCCTCTGCTTATAAGTCTAGATTGGAGGTTTGTAAGTTTTCTCTCATTGGTCGGGTTGTCCTTTCAAGTGGTGAGAAGCCTTGGAAGTTGGTTGATCTTAAAGCCAAGCTGCAGTCTATTAGGAAGTTGAACTCTATTTGGAGGTTGATTTTTTTAGGTAAGGGGTACTTTCAGATTATGTTGAATTCAAATGCTGACAAGAATATGATTTGGAGTTTGGGGTCTCTTAATCTTAAACCAAGTGTTTTACGGTTTCAACCCTTTAACCTGGCATTACATAAGTCTTCAAATGCTCAGTTTTGGGTCCGTTTTTATGATCTGTCATGGGAATACTAGCATCCGAAGATTATTTCCGATTTAGCTAGAGGGATTGGAGTGCCTTTACGGTTGAACAAGGCTATTATGGAAGGTGATTTTGGACATTTTACACGTGTTCTGGTGGATAATGATATGTCTATTGTGCCTCCGTCTTCTTTGCTTCTTGAGAGGGATGATTCTCAAAGTTCTTTCATTTCGATGGAATATGATAATCTATTGGCTTTCTATTCTACTTGTTCCTCCATTGGTCATTTTCCCAATGCTTGTTGTTGGAATAAGTCCGGCAAAGGGATTCCTGTTAGTTTTAGTAAGCCCAATTCGGCTAGAGATGGTCCGGCCACGGTTGTTACTAATAAGGGGTTTTAGGTTCCCTACAACTGTGCTTCTAAACTGGTTTTCCTCAGACGGAAGTTCCGATTTCTAATGTCTTTATCACTATTCATTATGATTTAGGGTCTCTGGATTTAGTTGTGGTTCATTCTTCGACAGGTTCAGATCTGATTTTAGGTATGGTTTCTTCTGCTAGTCTAGCTAATTTGCCAGGTTTAACTTCTTTGGTGGCTCTTGATCAAGCCAAATTTGGTATGATTTTGGTCCTCATTCCTGTCTCTTTATGTTTGGTTTTCGGGCGTTTCCCCGTATTTAATAGTGTTAAATTGAGCATTGCAAGTTTATTTAGGCCTTAAGGGCATTTGTGAAGAAGAGGAGGAACTTGGCGCAAAAAGGAGCATAAAGATGTGAAACAAGGCGTTTTCGCCATTTGATCAAGATATGTCACCATGGTGACAGGGATGTGCTTCTCAAGTGCACCGAGGTCGCCACAATGTCGCCCCGAGGTCGCCATAGCGACATAAGATTTTATTCAAGAAGTTTGCAATCAGGTGTTGTTGCCATGACGACATTAAAGGATAAATGGCGACAACGTTAGAATTCTAGTGTTGGAATTCCAACGTTGGACATTGTCACCATAGCGACACAATGGCGACATGTCGCCATGGCGACATAGAAGGACAAAGGGCGACAACGTAGAACTTCCAGCGTTGGAATGTCAGCCATTCAAGAGGGGTATTCTTGTACTTTCATGCCTATTTCGTACCCTAGCTTTCCAACCTATAAATATATCACATTTTCTCCTTTGAAAATACATTTGTTCAAGCAAGAAATTCCTTCTTCCACCATTCCTAATCCATCCATTTCTCCTCTCCAATCTCATCAACAAACAACTAGACTACCTCACCTAATCATTCCTCTCTTCCCATCTTCTCCACCCATTTCCTTTGTCACTCTTCATATAACTTCACCTATCTAGACACATCCTCTTCTCCCACTCCATATAACTCCCCGGCAGCGGCGCCAAAAATTGGCTAGTCTCTTTTATGACTCTCACAATAGAACGAGGTCGGAGAGTAGTGTAATGATGAAGTGAAGTTCGTTCCACGGGGATCGAGTAACCGATTACCGAAATTGATTAGCTTGAGTGCTATTCAAACAATCATTAATGAGGATTTACAGATTAAACAAAATAAACTAAAGCAACCTAATTGATTAATACTAAAGCAAAATGGAGTAACGCGAAAATAAACACAAGTGTGATAATATAGAGAAATGTGCTAGGACTTGACTACACCCCACTCCATGTTGACTTCCGTTTTAGACTCAATTATTCAACCATAACATGCTCATGCAATTCATAGATTCATGCACCCTTTTGTTAGGATTATGCTCAATAGCAAGAGTGTAATATTGTAATTAACAATCTTTTCCATATTAATAAAGTGATTTCTGGTTTAACAAATCGTATAGCATTTATAGTTTAATATTATAATTGTCAAAGTAAATAATCATAAGGTCTAAAGACTATGAGAAAAGAAGAATTGTTCATACATCTGGATATGTATGTGGTAGACACAATTCTTTAGTTAGTCTTGAATATTGTTCACAACTTAAGTTAAAGGTTGGGCACCTTTATCTTGTTAAAGTTGTAGAATTCTTTTGCTAGCATTTGAGTGGGATCAAATGAGATATGATGAGTCTAAAATCATCGGAGTGTCTTCGAGCAAAAGAATCTAGTGCACTGGGTGCATTGAACTGGATCACAATGAAATACTTTATCTATAACCGTCAGTAGATAAAAGTCTTTTCATTATCAGGACAATCGGAGAATCTATCTTAATCCTGAGATAAATGATGGACTTATGGTTGCAAGTGATATCATTTGAGTTATCAATGAGTACGATTATATCGCATAGTCTATCCTCGATAGTTTGGTGATATTCATTTGTTAATCGATAGAGGACTTCATTTATAGATATGGACATCGTGGCTCCATTTGTTAAATGAGAGTATAATATCATCATATGGATGTTTTGAGGTAATTGGATATTAAATCTCAACGTTGAGTTTTCGATAGTGTCTATTGAAAACATGGCTTCTGGACAAGTCAAAATATCCAAGTTCAAAACGTGGTCATATGAGTAAATATGGTAACTTGGAGAGTTATAGGCGGTCTATGAACTCTTGGCGATTACTGATATTAATCACGAGGATACACTATCTCCAATATGATTGTCTAGGGTATGAATGAGGAGCATCTTCCTTTTCTGTCTTTATTTAAGAGTTCAATTTTAGCTCTTTAGTGGAATGAGTTAAAATTAATGGATCGGACCTAAGTGAATCATTTGTTGATTGTGATTAGGTTATGTCTATTGAAGCTTAAATTTAGATAGCCCGCCAAGATCCCCAATCCACACGGACTTGCATGGATCACTTGATATATTCTACCGGACCAATTTAAGGGTCCATCTAGAATTGCATTTAATATATTAAGAATATAATTTGCACATTATTTATGTAATGGGCTGCTCAATTATATTAATATATTAATGAAAGGCATGTGGGCTTGTTTCTTTTAGTAAGAATGGGTCTGGTTCACATGTGGGCTTTTTATTTAAAGTCCAATGGATTAAATGAAATAAGAAAATAATATTTGGCCCATTTATTTTAAGTGGGGCGGCAAGGTGGTTTTTAACCTAATATATTATTTTGTTTCATTGTTTTAATTAAATAAGAATTAATTAATTTATTAATTAATTGTTTAATTAAGAAACAAATCTTTTCTGATTAGGAAATATATTTCCTAGAGTAATACTATTGGTAGTAGTTTACTAAAAGTAAAAGACTTGTTTGATAAGAAAATAAATAATTAACTTTATTTATTTAATCAAATAAGAAGTCTTTTTATTTAGTCAAATAAAAAGAATAAAAGATTTATGAATTAAATTAAGGTTTGAAGTCTATTCTTTTATGGAAATTAGGGTGCAACACAAACTCCTTTTAGGAGTGTGATTTGCGGCAACCCTAATAGAAAAAGAGAGCAAGATTTCGGCAACCTTAATAGAGGAAAAGAAGGAAAGAAAATTTGGCCACCTATATATGTGTACTTATAGAATTCGGCCACACCTAATGCATTGTGCTTGAGAGACAATTTTTCTTCTTCTTCTTAATTCATAGAGAGCATTATTTTATTCTACTAAAAACATAAAAGAGTGATAGATTATTCTTTGATGGTACACTATTTGCTTGTTCATCAATAAGCTTGTGTGTACAACATCGATTTAGGTTCACGCGAGTTTCGATCATTAGATTGAGAACTCAAAAGTGACCGGAATAATCTTAGTCTTCTTTTGATTGTTTTTGCGACTAACAAAGAAAAGAAAAGTTTGTTTGTCCATTCACAGGTTTGCAATTCAAAGAAAAGGGAGACCACGCTCCTAGGTGATCCACGTTCGTGCTAGGATTGAAGATCTTGTGGATTACCATCGACGTAAGTCAATCGGATCACGCGACAAAAGGTATTCTTCTTTGTTAGATAATATATATGTTTAATTGATTAAAGGGTTTAAGGTTCATAAAAAGGAAAAATTTTAAAAGTTACTAAATCTATTTTTAGTCTCGCTTCCGCTGCGTGTACTACGGTATTTTCCCTACAATTGGTATCAGAGCCTAGGTTGAACCCTTTTAATTAATTAACATATATATATACGTGGATCGATTTCTTTTTATTGTGATTATGCATGTTTAGAAAGAGATGGCACTCTAGGTATTCGCATATATAATTACATGTGATGTATGGATTTATATATGTTTTATGTGAATTGTTGTTGCTCGATTTTGGTCCTAGATTTTCAATGTAATTTTTGTTTCGGAATTGTAACAAGAAGGGTGGCCTATTATCGCCATAATTCCTTCTTGGTAGTTGATAGGTTTTATTTTATTTTTTTTAAAAAGGTGCAGTATTTTTTTTAAGTTTACTGCTGCAGTTTTTTTTTTTATTTAATTTTTAGTGCAGTTTTTATGTGTAAAAATACTGCAGTGAATAAAAAAAAAAAAAAATTTAATACTGCAGTATTTATTATTTTATACTGCTGTAATGTATTTGGGTGTTGAATATTCGAAGACACGAAGAAAAACGAAGCAACAGAAACCGAGAACGAGCACCGTGCGCACCCTAGGAGTGGATTGGGCTGCGCATGGCAAGCCCAAACCTTGGTGGGCTGCGCATGGCAGCCTTGTGTGGCCTTATGGGCTGCGCATGGCAGCCCCTTTGTGGGGTTGTGGGCTGTGCACGCCCATGGGAGAAGGCCGAAGGATGAGCGTATGGTTGATGGGCCACTTGAAGATCTTGTATTCCTAAACAATTATAATTTACTTGTTTTTCTAGGATGGGCCAAAATTGTTGCTATTTAATTTATGTTTAAATATTACAATATTTGTTATTGTATGATAACATGACATATAGAATAGGAGTGCCACTCATATATCTCTTTTGGTATGAACATGCATTGAATGATTTAGGTATCTAAATTGGCATCTAGATAACTTGGTAAATCATTCTTTGGGATTTAATCACACGCCTTAAATAATTGAGTGGGAGAAGGTGTTTTTGTAACACCTATGGTCTCCAAGGTTAGTTGAGCTTTATTATTTATTGGTAATCCCCCCAAGGGGCGTCCATGAATGGAATTTAGCAATATACTTTCTTACAAGGATAGACTAAACAATGGACTCAAACAAGATCTACTCCCCAAGGAGGGATTTTCGTGAGAGAAAATTGAGGGTCGATATCTTGGTAACACACTGAATGTAATTTTATTGATATCCTCCCAAGAGTTCTTGTCAATAAAATTGCAAGGCTAAAATTGAAAACGCTGGTTGTTATGTTAACAATTAGGTGGGACCTAGTCTAACTAGTAAATGGTGCGAACTCCCAAAGGAGGCGTAACATTTATGGGTGTTGGATCACCGTTGAATTTTATGATTGAGTTATTTATTTAATTCAAGATAAATATTTAAAAGTGCTTTATCATGATTATTTACTTATATATGATTTGTTTTATTCAGAAATCATGACCCCATCCCTAATGAACATCTTAAAAGATAATATTTTAACCGGAGATAATTATGTCACATGGAAAAGGAAAATTGGGTTGTTGCTGCAAACTGAAAAACATAAGTTTATTCTATCTGCTCCTAAACCACCTGCTCCTACTTATGAATCTCAGATTCATTTGGTTGGTAAAGTTGCTACTGTTAAGGCCCGTCAAAAGGTCAAGGAACAACAGAAGAAAAAACAACTTGGGCCTATCAAGAAGGAGACTAAGAAAGTAACCAAGATCAAAGGGAAATGCTTCCTTTGTGGTGAAAAGGGACATTGGAAAAGAAATTGCCCAAAGTCCCAGAACAAGAAGGAACAAGGTAATATTAATTATCTTGAAACATGTTTTCTGGCAGATTCTACAGATTCTTGGATCATAGACTCTGGAGCCACAAATCATGTTTGCTATTCCTTACAGGGGTTCCAAGAAAGGAGAAAGTTGAATAAGAATGAAATCAATTTGCGCTTGGGCAACGGAACGTTATTGTCTGTAAGTGCAGTGGGAGATATTAGAGTTTATTTGGATTCTAGAAGGCATTTAGATTTAATAGACGTTTATTATGTACCTCAATTCAAGAGGAATTTAATTTCAGTTTCTTGTTTAAATAAATTTGGATATTCGGTTACTTTTAATAAAGTTTTTATTATTAGTAAGAATGACAAAATTATTTGCCAAGGTACATTGGAAAACGGTCTATACTTTTTGCATAGAAATATCTCTCACTCGTTAGACACAGAATTAACAAAACCTAATCATAAAAGAGTAAAATTATCAATAGATAAAACCTACCTTTGGCATTTACGCTTAGGTCATATTAACCTTAATAGGATTAAAAGATTGGTAAGTGACGGACCTTTAAGTGACTTAAAGGTTGATGATCTACCAACTTGTGAATCTTGTTTGGAAGGTAAAATGACCAAAAGGACGTTCTCTACCAAAGGTGCAAGAGCCACTGAATGTTTAGGATTGATACACACTGATGTATGTGGACCTATGAGCATTCAAGCTAGAGGTGGATATGAGTACTTCATCACCTTCACAGATGATTACTCGAGATTTGGTTATGTGTATCTCATGCGACATAAGTCGGATGCTTTTGACATGTTCAAAGCATTCAAAGCTGAAGTGGAAAATCAGCTTGAGAAACACATAAAAATCTTGAGATCTGATCGTGGTGGAGAATATCTATCTGGTGAGTTTCAGCAATATCTTATTGATAATGAGATAGTTTCTCAGTTTTCTGCACCAGGTACACCTCAACAGAATGGGGTAGCAGAAAGGAGAAATAGAACTCTTTTGGATATGGTTAGGTCTATGTTGAGTTATTCAACACTTCCTATTTCTTTTTGGGGATATGCTTTACAAACTGCTATATACATTCTAAACGATGTACCATCTAAGTCCGTTCCTAAAACACCGCATGAGTTGTGGACTGGGCGTAAGCCTAGTTTACAACACTTAAGGATATTTGGTTGTCCTGCGCATGTGTTAAAAGGAAAGACAGAAAAGATGGAGTCCCGTTCGGAAACATGTATATTTGTAGGGTATCCAAAAGAAACTAAAGGATATTATTTCTATAGTCCTTCAAATCTTAAAGTATTTGTTTCGACAAATGCTAAATTTCTGGAAAAGGACTATATGAATGATTTTGTGCTTAGAAGTAGAATTGTCCTGAATGAGATGTCAGGAGATACAATTCCACGAGAGGTTACACAACCAAACCCAATTGTAAGTTCCGATCCAACACAAGATCAACAACCTACCATTCCTCGTCGTAGTGGGAGGGTTAGAACACAACCCGAAAGATACATCAGTCTGGGAGAATCAATGGAGAATCTCCCGGACGACGATGATCCCTATACGTACAAGGAAGCTATGGAGGATGTTGATAGTCGCCATTGGCAAAAGGCAATGCAATCTGAGATTGAATCTATATTCAATAACAAAGTCTGGTCCCTTGTAGACTTGCCTAAAGGGATAAAACCCATTGGGTGCAAGTGGGTATACAAGAGGAAAAGAGGTATGGATGGAAATGTGGAAACCTTTAAAGCTAGATTGGTAGCTAAAGGGTATACACAGAAAGAAGGTATCGATTACGAGGAAACCTTCTTTCCTGTGGCCATGCTTAAATCCATTAGGATACTCTTATCCATTGCAGCATCTTTAGATCTAGAGATTTGGCAAATGGACGTTAAGACAGCTTTCCTTAATGGAAGTCTTGACGAAAGCATCTACATGATGCAACCAGAGGGATTCATTGAAAAGGGCCAAATGGAAAAGGTATGTAAGTTGCAGAAATCCATATATGGATTAAAGCAAGCATCCAGATCCTGGAACATAAGGTTTGATCAAGCTGTCAAAGGTTTTGGATTTATTCAGAATCCTGACGAACCTTGTGTATACAAAAGGATTAAGGGCGACAAGTTGGTTTTTCTGATTCTTTATGTTGATGATATACTACTCATTGGAAACGATGTAGGTGTATTGACATCAGTAAAAGAATGGTTAGCAAAACAATTTGATATGAAGGACTTAAGAGAAGCAAGTTTTATTCTAGGTATCCAAGTAATAAGGGATAGAAAGAATAGAACGATTGCATTATCCCAAACTTCATACATAGACAAGATCTTGTCTAGGTTTTCCATGCAGGATTCCAAGAAAGGTATGTTACCTTTCAGACATGGAATCAAGCTTTCTAAGGAACAAGTTCCTAAGAATGAGCATGAAGAGCAATTCATGAGTAGAGTTCCATATGCCTCGGCAGTTGGAAGTCTCATGTATGCAATGCTCTGTACTAGACCAGATATTTGTTTTGCTGTTGGCATAGTTAGCAGGTTTCAATCGAAACCTGGTCTTGATCATTGGACGGTAGTCAAGCATATTTTCAAGTATCTCAAGAGAACGAGAGATAATATGCTTGTATACTCTGGAGGGGATTTGATTCTCGTTGGGTATACAGATTCTGATTTCCAATCAGATTCTGACTCCAGAAAATCCACATCAGGGGCTGTGTTTACTATTGGAGGAGGAGCAGTTATATGGAGGAGTATCAAGCAATCTTGTATTGCTGATTCCACCATGGAAGCTGAGTATGTTGCTGCATGTGAGGCTGCCAAAGAGGCTGTTTGGCTCCGCCAATTCTTGATTGACTTGGAAGTGGTTCCTAGTGCGAATAAGCAGATCACTATCTACTGTGACAACAGTGGAGTAGTGGCTAATTCGAAAGAACCAAGAAGTCACAAGAGAGGTAAACACATTGAAAGAAAGTATCATCTTTTAAGGGAGATTGTTCAAATAGGTGACGTGACGAGACGATTACCAAAATCGCGTCAGCAGAAAATCTAGCGGATCCCTTCACAAAGGCTCTACCTCAGAAGAGTTTCGATGGGCATCTAGAGAACATGGGCATGAGAGATATGACACATTTGCTATAGCGCAAGTGGGAGATTGTTAGGATTATGCTCAATAGCAAGAGTGTAATATTGTAATTAACAATCTTTTTCATATTAATAAAGTGATTTCTAGTTTAACAAATCGTATAGCATTTATAGTTTAATATTATAATTGTCAAAGTAAATAATCATAAGGTCTAAAGACTATGAGAAAAGAAGAATTGTTCGTACATCTGGATATGTATGTGGTAGACACAATTCTTTAGTTAGTCTTGAATATTGTTCACAACTTAAGTTAAAGGTTGGGCACCTTTATCTTGTTAAAGTTGTAGAATTCTTTTGCTAGCATTTGAGTGGGATCAAATGAGATATGATGAGTCTAAAATCATCGGAGTGTCTTCGAGCAAAAGAATCTAGTGCACTGGGTGCATTGAACTGGATCACAATGAAATACTTTATCTATAACCGTCAGTAGATAAAAGTCTTTTCATTATCAGGACAATCGGAGAGTCTATCTTAATCCTAAGATAAATGATGGACTTATGGTTGCAAGTGATATCATTTGAGTTATCAATGAGTACGATTATATCGCATAGTCTATCCTCGATAGTTTGGTGATATTCATTTGTTAATCGATAGAGGACTTCATTTATAGATATGGACATCGTGGCTCCATTTGTTAAATGAGAGTATAATATCATCATATGGATGTTTTGAGGTAATTGGATATTAAATCTCAACGTTGAGTTTTCGATAGTGTCTATTGAAAACATGGCTTCTGGACAAGTCAAAATATCCAAGTTCAAAACGTGGTCATATGAGTAAATATGGTAACTTGGAGAGTTATAGGCGGTCTATGAACTCTTGGCGATTACTGATATTAATCACGAGGATACACTATCTCCAATATGATTGTCTAGGGTATGAATGAGGAGCATCTTCCTTTTTGTCTTTATTTAAGAGTTCAATTTTAGCTCTTTAGTGGAATGAGTTAAAATTAATGAATCGGACCTAAGTGAATCATTTGTTGATTGTGATTAGGTTATGTCTATTGAAGCTTAAATTTAGATAGCCCGCCAAGATCCCCAATCCACACGGACTTGCATGGATCACTTGATATATTCTACCGGACCAATTTAAGGGTCCATCTAGAATTGCATTTAATATATTAAGAATATAATTTGCACATTATTTATGTAATGGGCTGCTCAATTATATTAATATATTAATGAAAGGCATGTGGGCTTGTTTCTTTTAGTAAGAATGGGTCTAGTTCACATATGGGCTTTTTATTTAAAGTCCAATGGATTAAATGAAATAAGAAAATAATATTTGGCCCATTTATTTTAAGTGGGGCGGCAAGGTGGTTTTTAACCTAATATATTATTTTGTTTCATTGTTTTAATTAAATAAGAATTAATTAATTTATTAATTAATTGTTTAATTAAGAAACAAATCTTTTCTGATTAGGAAATATATTTCCTAGAGTAATACTATTGGTAGTAGTTTACTAAAAGTAAAAGACTTGTTTGATAAGAAAATAAATAATTAACTTTATTTATTTAATCAAATAAGAAGTCTTTTTATTTAGTCAAATAAAAAGAATAAAAGATTTATGAATTAAATTAGGGTTTGAAGTCTATTCTTTTATGGAAATTAGGGTGCAACACAAACTCCTTTTAGGAGTGTGATTTGCGACAACCCTAATAGAAAAAGAGAGCAAGATTTCGGCAACCCTAATAGAGGAAAAGAAGGAAAGAAAATTTGGCCACCTATATATGTGTACTTATAGAATTCGGCCACACCTAATGCATTGTGCTTGAGAGACAATTTTTCTTCTTCTTAATTCATAGAGAGCATTATTTTATTCTACTAAAAACATAAAAGAGTGATAGATTATTCTTTGATGGTACACTATTTGCTTGTTCATCAATAAGCTTGTGTGTACAACATCGATTTAGGTTCACGCGAGTTTCGATCATTAGATTGAGAACTCAAAAGTGACCGGAATAATCTTAGTCTTCTTTTGATTGTTTTTGCGACTAACAAAGAAAAGAAAAGTTTGTTTGTCCATTCACAGGTTTGCAATTCAAAGAAAAGGGAGACCACGCTCCTAGGTGATCCACGTTCGTGCTAGGATTGAAGATCTTGCGGATTACCATCAACGTAAGTCAATCGGATCACGCGACAAAAGGTATTCTTCTTTTGTTAGATAATATATATGTTTAATTGATTAAAGGGTTTAAGGTTCATAAAAAGGAAAAATTTTAAAAGTTACTAAATCTATTTTTAGTCTCGCTTCCGCTGTGTGTACTACGGTATTTTTCCCTACAATATTAACCTACAATCTTGGTCAAGTAGAGTAGATTACACCCAAAATCATACCCAAGCCTATCTTTCAATTACTCGGAATATATGAATGGGTTCATTAAGTTTGGTGGCACACTAATGAATCCTATACGCTAGCCTAAGTGGGTATACTTTTCTAGACATACATAGAGAACATTTTGTCGAGCAAGTGGTGTGCGTCTCCGGTCGGTACATAACAAACCACAAAAGAACAATTAATAGGAGATCAATCTATCAATATAAACACTAAGCATACCAAAACATCCATACAAACTACAAGTTGCACATAAATGGGTAAATAAGAATCAATATAGATATATAGTCATTGGGTGGGGTTTCATCAAATCCTAGTACTAAGTGTTTAGCTCATATCACAAAGAGTAGCCATACAAGAGATAACTTCAAATGAATACATGGCTAACAAAAAGAACATGAAAAAGAGAAAGAGATAGAAGAAACTATTTGGAAAGGCTCCCTCTTTGCTTTGCTCTTCCTCTTCCAAGCTCCTTCAACTCTAATCCGCCCAAAAGATGAATAGATGGAAGTGATGGTAAGGTGGAGTGATAAGTGTGTTTTTGATGTTAAGAAAGGAGGGATCTTTGTGGATTTCAAAGGATGGAAGTGGTGATGTAAGGAAATGGATAAAAAATGTTCTTGATTCAATTTGGGAGAAGAAGTTAGTAAGTCTTCAGAGAAAAGACTGTAGAATATATAGGGGAGCTAATTAGGGTAAGGGCAAGAGTGTAAATTCCACGAAGAAAAGCAATTTCTGGGCGAAGGGCGAGCTTGGTGAGCTCGCCCTGGGGTCGCCAAGAAGGTGAGCATTTCTGGACCCGAGAGGATAGCGAGGTCGAGGCGATCTGCTTGGGCTCGCCTTGGGCTCGCTTGACTTGTGACGAAAAATCCTGAGAGCTTAACGAGCTCGGGACGAGCTGCTCGAGCTCGCCTTGGGGTCGCCTGAATTGGTGACAAGCTGATCTTGGCCTGAGAGCATAGCGACCTCGAGGCGAGCTGCCTGAGGTCGCCTTGGGGTCGCCTGAAAGCAGGAAATTCTGCTTCTTGCTTCTTTTTAGCACCTTTTCCAGCGAAAGACTAATAGAACATTTTGCCCCTGCACAACTAATTTAAAGCGTTAGAACCACGGCTTTTACTCGAGAAACGAACACAAAATGATAAGAAATTGGGGCTACACTATGTGTAGAACTAAAGCAATCACCTATCTAGACACATCCTCTTCTCTCACTCTTTGCACTAGGAGCATCAAAGGAAAGCAAAGATAAAGCATTAAAGAAGGAGGCCCAAGGGTGTTTTCCTTATTTATTACTTTCTTTTTATTTGATTGTAACTATGTGTAATTAAATCCCTAATATCTATCATTAATTGTTAAGACCATTCTCTTATCTAGTATTGTTGATGTTGGATTTCTATCTATTCAATTTCTTTATATTATTGTTATTTACTTTTCTAGTTTATTATATCTTAATCAATCAAAAACCAAAAATATGATTTATGTTTTATGCACCTAGATTAGACTAACTTAGATTATATCACAAATTGATTAATCTAACCTAATCCCTGTGGAATGAATCCTTACTTACCGTTTTACTAATCTTTACATCCTAAAAGGATTTTCTAGTGGTAAAATTGGTTTTCTAAATAAACACATAAAAACATCATTTTGTTGTGCACAAACGGCCACATCAGCTCCTACTACTTCGGTGGTGGCTGCTCAGGTCTGTCGGTCCCAGCAAGTAGGGTGAAGTGAGGATTCTCTTATTGATGTCCCTATTCATTCCTCCAAAGTAGGAGCAGGGCCTGTTTCTTCAGAGGGCCCCTCTTCGATTTTTGATGTTTCAACCGGTGTCGTTGTCTCGATCTCTTCAACTGTTTCGATGGTCGGGCAGGGGTGGAAGGTTGGTAGGGATTCTGTTCCATTGGTTTCTTTTGCTCAATCAGTAGTTTCGGTTGATGAGTTGGACGATAGAGCGGGTACAGTTTCTCATTCAGTTGAGATGGTTAATCGGGTTGTTTTGAAGAATGGATCTAGATTTTCATGTTCCCCTATTTTGGCTACGAACTCTGATGTTCGGGTCCAGGGTCCTGAGCGTCCACTGTCTGATTCCCAAGCTGAATGTCGCATCATTGCTGATTCTTCTTGGGCTGACCAGGTTGAGGAAGAAGAGTTAGATAATACTACTATTACTCGAAGGTCCATTAGGATTGCATGCAGACTGGCTTCTTATAAGTCCGAGTCCCGGGCTTTTTCGAGAGTTTCTAATGATTAGTGTCCTATGTTGGAATTGTCGTGGGATTGAGAATGGTTCTATGAGGCGGATTCTCGGAGATCTATGTTGACTGTATGGGTCGGGAGTCTTTTCGTTTTTCTTGATGTTTTTGTTTTCTTGTGTGGCTTGTGCGCCACTTTTCTGGTTGAGGATTTGCTCCCGGTGTTTTCATGGCTGGTTTGGCATATGCTACTCTTTGTTCTCTTCTTTTTTATTTATATAGTTTTGGTTTCTTAGTTAAAGAAAAATATATATATATATATATATATATATATATTAGATGAATAATACGTTAATACGTAATAAAATGCATTAGTCATTAAGATAATATATATATATATATATATATATATATTTCATTGCAATTCTTGATAGCAAAATAATCTAGCCGCTATGGTTCTATTGTAATAGTTCTTGTAATATTTCAAAAAAAAAAAAAAAAAAAAAAAAAGTGGTCTACTGGAGGCATTTAATTGAAAATGGATTTTGTTTGGTCTCAAGATGTTGCCTTGGCCATTGTTTCAATGAGATCGATCCCAATGGGGGTCCAATCATTGACCCCTCAAAAGTATGGAACTGCGCAGTGGTTCTTCATATAGACCTTGGACGATCATGTCTTTTCACCGGATGTTCAAGAAAAGCTTGTGAGAGAAAACCCACAAGGACTCTAGGAGTGTACAAGATCAAAGGGAGTGACCACTGTCCTTCTCCAAGCCAGTCACTACACAAAATACTAAACTTAAAGTTTGAGAGATGGTTTAAAAAAAAAATATTTGGTAAATCTTTCTTTCTACAGATGATAAAGTTCATAGACTATTATATGTAGAAAATTGTAGACATTTTTTGTTGTAATTTATTTCTGATTGTGGTTATATATAGGAATTAGGAAGGAAATGTGTTACTTTTTTATAAAAGCAATATCTAAGTAGTTTGTCTTTTTTCCATCTAACCGTGGTGGACTGATAGCTTGTCACACAATTAATCATGACCATTATTGGTCGATTCATGATCACTAACACTCACGATTAGTGTTGTAAAAATGGACCAGGCCTAAGAGGGTCGGTCTGTATGGCCTGCCAAGAAACATGGGCCGAATTAGGTCTGGTCCGCGGAGGAGGCGTTGCGGACCAAGTCCGACACGGTGATGTGCCGCGGAGCGGGCTACAGGATGACGGTCCGCCGGACCGGCCCACCACGGCAATTGGATCTGGCGGGTCACAGGAGGTGGACTGATCGCCGGACCGGTCCGGCAAGCCGGCCCAATTCTTCTATTTTATATTTTCACCCACGATTTTAATTTTTCTATAAATACCCCATCCATTCCATTTTTCAATCACTTTCTCTCATTCTCTCATTCTCTCAATCTCTCTCCATTCTCCAAATCTCTACACATTTTCATTCAATTTCATTGTTTCTCTCTCTCTCTCTCTACATTTTATAATACTATTATACTAATTTCCTATTATCTACCTATCTATTGTTCTCTTCATTTTCCACCAACACACAAAACTTTGAAGGTACATTTTTCTTTAAATGTTATTATTTCTTTATGTGAGTAAATTTATAATGTTATGTAAACACTTTAGCTAAATTTTTAAATATTTTTGTTTATTTAGAAAAAAAATTTAATTTTTTTTAGTAGTTAATTAATCATTATTATGTGTACTTGTGTAGTAGTTAATTTTAATATTTTTGTGTTAGTAATTAGTAAGATTAAATTTTTAAAGTGTAGTAGTTAATGTAAATATATTTTGTTAGTAAATTATGATTTATAAGTGTAGTAGTTAAATTTAACATTTTTAAGTTAGTAAATTTATGATTTGTAAGTTTAGTAATTTATTTTAATATATTTTGTTAGTAAATTATCTTATTATATGTGTAGTAGTTAATTTTAACATTTTTTAAGGTAGTAAATTTATGATTTATAAGTTTAGTAGTTTATTTTAATATATTTTGTTAGTAAATTATCTTATTATATATGTAGTAGTTAATTTTAACATTTTTTAAGGTAGTAAATTTATGATTTATAAGTTTAGTAGTTTATTTTAATATATTTTGTTAGTAAATTATCTTATTATATGTGTAGTAGTTAATTTTAACATTTTTAAGTTAGTAAATTTATGATTTGTAAGTTTAGTAGTTTATTTTAATATATTTTGTTAGTAAATTATGATTTTTATGTGTAGTAGTTAAATTTAACATTTTTAAGTTACTAAATTTATGATTTGTAAGTTTAGTAGTTTATTTTAATATATTTTGTTAGTAAATTATCTTATTATATGTGTAGTAGTTAATTTTAACATTTTTAAGTTAGTAAATTTATAATTTGTAAGTTTAGTAGTTTATTTTAATATATTTTGTTAGTAAATTATCTTATTATATGTGTAGTAGTTAATTTTAACATTTTTAAGTTAGTAAATTTATGATTTGTAAGTTTAGTGGTTTATTTTAATATATTTTGTTAGTAAATTATCTTATTATATGTGTAGTAGTTAATTTTAACATTTTTAAGTAAGTAAATTTATGATTTGTAAGTTTAGTAGTTTATTTTAATATATTTTGTTAGTAAATTATCTTATTATATGTGTAGTAGTTAATTTTAACATTTTTAAGTTAGTAAATTTATGATTTGTAAGTTTAGTTGTTTATTTTAATATATTTTGTTAGTAAATTATCTTATTATATGTGTAGTAGTTAATTTTAACATTTTTAAGTTAGTAAATTTATGATTTGTAAGTTTAGTGGTTTATTTTAATATATTTGTTAGTAAATTATCTTATTATATGTGTAGTAGTTAATTTTAACATTTTTAAGTAAGTAAATTTATGATTTGTAAGTTTAGTGGTTTATTTTAATATATTTTGTTAGTAAATTATTTTATTATATGTGTAGTAGTTAATTTTAACATTTTTAAGTTAGTAAATTTATGATTTGTAAGTTTAGTGGTTTATTTTAATATATTTTGTTAGTAAATTATCTTATTATATGTGTAGTAGTTAATTTTAACATTTTTAAGTTACTAAATTTATGATTTGTAAGTTTAGTAGTTTATTTTAATATATTTTGTTAGTAAATTATCTTATTATATGTTCATATATTTTAATATATTTTATTACTAATAAGTTCATATTTATATTTCAGGAAATGGATCCTTTTTTCCCAGACAGTTTTAACATGCTGAATGATGATCTTGATCTTTCAGAACAAACGGAACCCCAAGCGGGAGCTTCCTGTTCTACCACTACTGGTACACCAACATCACGTCCCAAAAGATTGACATCAGATGTTTGGCAGTGTTTTCAAATAGTACAAATGAGACTCCCAGATGGGTCGACGGGCCTCAGAGCTAAATGTAAGTTTTGTCCTAAGGACTTTTCCAGTAGTAGGAATGGAACCGGTCATTTGAGAAGGCATATGTTGAAATTCATGCCTGCACATGGACAGGTAGACACTACAACCCAAACACAACTACAACGGCACCCAGATGGGTCCGTTACTACGTGGCGGTACGATCCCGAACACGCTAGAAATTGCTTGGCACTATTCATTGCACAAACTGATCAACCAATCAATTTTGCTGACAATAATTTTTTTCAAGAGTTGATCACATCTGCATTCTGCCCCCAATTTCAACCTGTTTCTAGAACTACCACTAGAAATGATTTGATAAGATTGTTTGGATCAGCTAGAGATGACTTGAATACTGAATTACACAGTTTAAATGTCTATGTTGCATTAACCTCTGATATTTGGAACGCATGTTCGAAACAGGACTACTTATGTGTCACTGGACACTACTTAAATTCTGATTGGAAGGTAACAAAAAGAATTCTTGGTTTTCGTCCTATGGATTATGCACACACCGCTGAAAATATTTTTAATGTCATTCTTTCTGTTTTAGAAACATATGAAATCACAAATCGCATCCTTTCTATTACATTAGATAATGCATCTGCAAACACTAGTTCTATTGCATTGTTTGTTGACAGAAATATCCCACAAGATGGAGGTTATTTCTTCCATCAACGGTGTGCATGTCATATTATAAATTTAGTTGTACAGGCTGGTTTGAAGAAAGTAAGCGACCGTGTAGATCGCATCAGAGATGCCATTTCTTGGATTGGCAGCTCTAATCCTAGATTCCAAGAATTCCGTAGACATTGTACATTAAACAATCTACGCCCCCGACGATTCCAAACTGATATGCCAGTAAGGTGGAACTCTACTTACTTAATGCTGGAAAATTGTTTGCCATATGATACAACTATTTCAGGTTTTTATAACATGGTTTTTATAACATGAAGCTGGCCGAACTTGGCCGTCCACAATCACAAGCACTTACACTAGACGATTGGTGTGTGGCAAAGGTATTTGTTGAATTTTTAAAGATTTTTTACGATGCCACTGTAACTCTTTCCGGGGTCTATTACCCCACATCTTGTGAGGCAATCCATCGAATAGTGGAAATGTCTGAAGCTATAAACAATTATAGGGAAGATGAACATTTAGGCATTGCAGTTGTTGCCATGGAGGCAAAGTTGAAAAAATATTGGACTACCATTCCTTTACTTTATGCCTTGAGTATTATAGTAGATCCTAGGGTTAAATTATCTGGTTTAGAAGTTTTCCTTGAGGTTATTGGTACTAATTTGGAAATAGATTATTCAGAACAGGTTACTGACATTCGAAACAAGTTGTTCGAAGTTTTTCGTATTTATGAGCGCAGGTTTGGTGGCATTGAAACCCAACCATCAGCAGAACTGGAGACACAGTCGAAGCAAACAAGTTGGGCCATTCTCAAACGCCGAAAAAAGCACAAATCAGCAAGTACTTCTTCAACCCAAAGATCTGGCCCATCTTCTTGTGCCGAACTGAATAGGTGATTGGATGATTTACATACCTATTTGAGGTCCCCATTTCCTAGATTTTGTACTCGTTGTCGAGTGTGTTTTTGTATATAATGCATTTTGTGAGCATTGTGTAGGTTATATGCTCTAAAATAAGGTGTTGAGCATAATTGAAGAGTTTTGGAGGTTAAAGGGCTGAAATTGAAAATCTTAGTGCAGAGCTTTCAACTTTCGGGGGCCATATCTCCCTCCTCCGATTGAACTACGTTTTGTATAACCTATTTCGGAAAGCCCCACGAGTCTACTTTCCAACGCTTTTTACGGATAGCGATTCCAAGTTCTCTAGAGGAAGTTATGGCCATTTTCGTAACGGTGCGTGAAACTGGAAAACTTCACCCGAGAGAGATGCGAGCCCAAGGCGAGCTCAAGCAGCTCGCCCCTCAATGTCGCTAATCTCTCGGGTTTTCAACAGTTTTCTTCAACCAAGAGCATCCAAATCGCCCCCAGGTCGCCCCAAGCTCGCCCTTTGACCCAAAATATGTTAAAAATCAAGATTTTACCTCCTTGCCCTTGACCTAATTCATTCATCTATATAAACCTTTGATATTTTTAAACCAAAAAAAAAACTCTCTCACCAAAAAAGAACCCAAGACACCATTTTTACTCTCACCTTCCATCTTCCACAACCCATCTAGCATCCAAATCTCCTTAACATCCAAACACAAACTTCACTTCCACTTTTCCACATCCAGCATCACCCCACCTTTTTGGGCAAGAGAGAGTTGAAGAAAGAGAGGAGGAGAAGAAGATCCAAAGAAGAAGAGGAAGCTCTCCATTAGTTTTCTCTACATCCTTTCTCCTTTACTCTTTTTCATAGCCATGTATTTATTTGATTTTATCTATGTTATGGCTATTCTTTGTAATATGAGCTAAATATATATTGCTAGGATTTGATGAAACCCCACCCATGACTATATATTTATATTGATTCTTGTTTATCCATTTATGTGCAACTTGTGGTTTGTATGGGTATTTTTGTATGCTTAAAGCTTTCAAGTGATTGATCTCCATTTGAATGAATTATTGTGGTGTGTTATGTACTGACCGGAGACGCACACCACATGTTCGATAAAATGCCCTCTATGCATGTCTAGAAAAGTACACCCACTTAGGCTAGCGTATAGGATTCGTTTAGTGCGCCAACAAACTTAATGAACTCAATTCGTATATTCCGGGTAATCAAGAGATAGGCTTGGGTACGTTTTGTGTGTAATCTACTTTGCTTGACCAAGATTGTAGGTTAATATTAGGGTGCATGAATCTACAAATTGCATGAGTATGTTTTGGGTGAATAATTGAGTCTAAAACGGAAGTCAATTGAGGGTGGGGTGTAGTCAAGTCCTAGCATGTTTTTCTTTGATATTACACTTGAGTTTATTTTAGTGTTATTTTATTTCTTGCATTAGCATTAGTCATTAGATTAAATTAGTTTAATTTACTTAGTTTAAATATCATTTTTCGTTTGTTTGAATAGCATCTAGGCTAATCAATTTCGGTAATCGATCACTCGATCCCTGTGGGAACGAATCTTATTCACCATTGTGCTACTCTCCGACCTCGTGCTATTGCGAGAGTCATAAAAGAGACTAGCCAATTTTTGGCGCCGCTGCCGGGGATTGAGCGGATGATTGATATCGATACTAGTTAATCTATTGCTAATTTGAACTTTTTAATTTAGTATTTATTATTATTATTTTTTTTTTAGGATTCTATGGATTTCTTCATGCAAAACTCGAGGCCAAGCTCCCCGCCAATGAGCATGTCATCGGAAGATAAGATAATAGAGCTCTTGCAAGATGCTATAGACTCTCAACCGGAAATCGCACAGAATTTCAATGACAATATGTCACCTAGCTGGCTAGACCAATCAATAGAGACGACATTTGGAAGGAACCTCAACAACTCTTACAACCAAGATTGGAGGATGCACCAAGACTTCTCAATGAGCTATGATGAGACCAATGGCTTTGAAAAACCTACCTCATCGTGCCAACCAATGTTCAAACCATTTGAAAAAGAGAAGAAAGAGTGGCTCAAGGTGTGCGAGAATGTTTTGCATAATAATAGGGTTGTGATGTCTATGCTGGAGGAGTTGAAAGAAAGGAATGCTCAGCTTCAAGATAAAATAGAGGAAACTTCCCGAGAGAAAGAAGAAATGAGGGAAGAATTTGAGAAGAAGTTGCAGCTAATGAAGAAGGAATTTGAAAGTGAGAGTGCCTTGGAAATGGAAAAGGCAAATAAGCTTCAAGAGCTAAACAAGAAACTCATAATTGAAGTAATGGCGCTCAGAGTTGAAAATGGCACACTAAAGAAGATGAATGGCGAAGTCTCCAAACAGAGTAAAGATTTTGAAGAAAAAATTGAGAGACTTGAAGTCGAAAAGTGTGCAACATCGAAGGAATTCGAAGACCTTGCAAGGCTATTTGAAGAATTTGAAGAAGAATGTGCAAGGACGACAAGGAGGTTGCTTATGGAAAAGGAGCAAAAAGTAAAAGTTTTGGAAGAAACGAATGAAGCACTTGGTAGGAAGGATGAAGCCCTCAAAATAGCAAAAGTCAAGGAGTGTGACTACATTGTCAATTTAGACAAGGTGGAAAAAGAGGTCAAAACGCTACAAATGAAGCAACATCAAATGCTTCATAGTCACCTGCCAAGAGGGAGTTTTCTAAACCATCCTCCTACTTGCTATTTTTGCTTTCAAAAAGGGCACTTAAAAGCTCATTGTTTTAAATTCCATAAGCATGAAAAATTGAGAAAATCTAGGAATAGAAAAAAGCCGCCTAGAGTTAAGCAAATTTGGGTAAGAAAAGACTTGGTTAACCAAGTTAGGCCCGAAAGAAAAGAAAAGGGGAAATCAACTCAACTTGTTTGGGTTGTGAAAAAGGATCAATTTCCAAACTTGGTAAAACCTCCTTTAGTTGATGACACCCCTAGCATAAGTACATAATTTAGAAAAATTCTTTTTGTGCATTTTATTTTTATGCTTTATTTGTTTAGTTTATTTCTTTTGAATAATTGGTGTTCCAAACTCTTGTTGGCAATTGCATGTATTGAGTTTATGTTTATTTGCCGGAACTTTTTAAGGTGCTTAGTGCTTGTGTAGATTTTCTATTGCTTCTTGAGGAAGTATGTTGTGGTGCTTGTGCCTCAAGCAAGGTTCTTTATCTCTTGGGATGAAACAAAGACAACTTGCGAGTCTTGGAGGGACGAGCAAGCCAAGAGTGCTCATAAAAAGGGCGAGGACCTTATCCTAAGGTTGCAACATTTTGGAGTTCGAAGAGCTTGAGCACCATGTCACGTCTAGCTGAGACGTCAAACCAAGCGCTTGGTGGGAGGCAACCCACCTAGGTACATTTTTTTTTTTTTTCTTCTTAGTTTATATTTGTTTTTATTTTTTTTTACATTTTTGTTTAGAATAAGTGTGCGGATGGTTTGAGTTGTGATTAGTGCCTAAGAGGTTTATGTTGTTTGTGTCTTGAGTTCTTGCCTCTCATGCTTCGTTTATTCATTGTCCATGCATCTCAATGTCATATAAAAATTGAAGACAATGTTTATATTAGGTTTGGGGGTGTGAATTCATTATTTGAGTCATTTTTCTTTTTAGTTTTTCAAATCTTTCTTTGACCTTTACGAAAGTGCCCTGTTTTGAAATTTTGAGGCCAAATGTTTCATTTAAACTGTACCGTTTGGTGAGGAAATGAATTATCGTTTGATTTTTCGATACGGTTTCAACGATATAAAGAACGCAAAATTCTGGGTGGGGGTTCAAAAGTTATGAATATTTCTTCGACTAAAGGTCATGGGCGATGCCCTGTTTTGAAAATCTGCACATGAACCATTTTCGACGTCCGTTTGCACACTTTTCCAATTTGAATTTTTAAATGTTTTCTAAATGAAAAGTGTGCATTTTCATGTCTATTTTCTTGTGCCAAAATTTTAGAAAGTGTTATTGATTATTTTTGAAAATATGCACTAAAGAGCGGACATAGGTCGATTTCAAAAGTCACTAGTTTTTGGAATTTTATCCTCTATGTTGAGATGGCCTTTCGCATTGTATTTTTTGTGTTTTGTGTCATGTTAGGTACGCGCCGTTACGTCAGACTCTTTTGTTTCCAACATTGGGGACAATGTGGAGTTTTGGTTTGGGGGTGCGGCCTTTCTATGATTGATTTTTGCGTGTGCTTATTTTTGTGAAATTTTTTTCATATTTTTGCATGATTGTGTGTGTTTAGAGTCTTGTTCTGTCCGTTCTCCTGTTTTGAGCCAAATTTTGGAGCATTAGCTTGCTTTAATGAGATGCTTTTGGGTTGTGCCGTTTGAGGCAATTTTTGCATGTGTTGAGCCCCTGAGTCTAGGCGAAGGTCGTGCTAGTTAAAGCTACACCACATTGCTTGCACGCACTCTACCAGACTCGAAAGTGTCTAAGTAATTGGGTATCGCGCTTAAGATGTCTAGATCATTAGTAGAGACTACCCGTGTGAGGCCAGAGCCTAAATAGCGTCCTTATGAGTGTATGCTTTTTCATTGTTTCATCTTAAACACTCTTCTTGTAGATAAATAAGCATAAATTAAAAAGGACCTCACTCCATGCTTTGGACATTAAAGAGCGCCATTTTAAGAGCATCACCGTGGTTTTGCCTTTGTTTGCTTGCTTAACTCGTACCTATAGAGATGATGTAGGCAATGTGTGTTAAGTCACTACAAATATCCTAAACACGTCCCATGCCTTGTGTGTGTGCTTAAATGTCCTATCTATGTTGACCTACACACTAAACCCCATCACTATATCCTCCCATATCGTACACATCACCATATCTTACATAAACACTAGACCATCCCATTTGCTATGATTATGGCTTGTTATCATATTAAAATGAAGCTCAAGGGAAATCAAAAGGGTAAAATTAGCGTGTACTCAGGCTAGATGTGTAAGTTGTGCAAAGAATAAGGCTCAAAATATATGAAAAATTAAAAGTGCTCAAAAGAAAAAGAATAGCACAAAAAGCCTTCTAAGCTCTAAAGTGTAAAAGTTGCTAAAATATAAAGCAACTTAAAAATGAGCACAAGATGATTAATTGAAGAATTCATGCCTAGACGCTTTATTTGTGATGAGCGTACCAAAATAGAAGTTAAAGCATAATCGGTTGCTAGCCCATAATCCCATACCCACCTAGCCTCTCCACCACCATCTCACCATAACATCACTTGAACTTTAAAGAAGTCCTAATTGATCTTTAGGAGGAGTTTAGCTTGTTAACGAAGGCATCAAATGGTGTTTGCTCTTGTTCTTAATGTTCGAATCCGTTCTTGTGGTCCATTTGCATGTAAGCTTTAGCGGTTTTTCAAAATGTGTCATATGCATGTAATTTGAAAATTCTTGTGCTTAATTTCCAACCGCATATGTTAGTTGAGTGAGCCTAGGTTCTGAGTGGTAAAATGAGAGAGATCCGGAAAGGTATAGAGTCGAGGCGAAATGCTATCATAAGACTCTTGTGTTCGATGCTTTTTGAAGCTTTGTTCACTAAGAAGTATGGAATTGCAATCTCTCTTGTTGTAGCACCTTAGCTTGCATAACCCAAGCTTTTTCTTAGGGGTCTTAGCATGCATGCGTCTCAATTCGGTTCACCATTATTGCATCTCTGTCTATAGTTGGCTCAGCAGGAAAGACGTTTGTGGGTGTCGTACTGTAAACCCTCACGAGACTTCACTCGTCCCACTAGGGATCGCCTAGGGGTTTAAAAGACTTATCATGTGCATTTTATTTCTTTATGTTTTTACTTTCTTTTGTTTTATTTTTCTTTTTGTTTGTTTGTTTTGGTTTTGCTCGAGGATGAGCAAAAGATAGGTTTGGGGGTATTTGATTGGATGATTTACATACCTATTTGAGGTCCCCATTTCCTAGATTTTGTACTCGTTGTCGAGTGTGTTTTTGTATATAATGCATTTTGTGAGCATTGTGTAGGTTATATGCTCTAAAATAAGGTGTTGAGCATAATTGAAGAGTTTTGGAGGTTAAAGGGCTGAAATTGAAAATCTTAGTGCAGAGCTTTCAACTTTCGGGGGCCATATCTCCCTCCTCCGATTTGAACTACGTTTCGTATAACCTATGTTCGGAAAGCCCCACGAGTCTACTTTCCAACGCTTTTTACGGATCGTGATTCCGAGTTCTCTAGAGGAAGTTATGGCCATTTTCGTAACGGTGCGCGAAGCTGGAAAACTTCACCCGAGAGAGATGCGAGCCCAAGGCGAGCTCAAGCAGCTCGCCCCTCAATGTCGCTAATCTCTCGGGTTTTCAACAGTTTTCTTCAACCAAGAGCATCCAAATCGCCCCCAGGTCGCCCCAAGCTCGCCCTTTGACCCAAAATATGTTAAAAATCAAGATTTTACCTCCTTGCCCTTGACCTAATTCATTCATCTATATAAACCTTTGATATTTTTAAACCAAAAAAAAAACTCTCTCACCAAAAAAGAACCCAAGACACCATTTTTACTCTCACCTTCCATCTTCCACAACCCATCTAGCATCCAAATCTCCTTAACATCCAAACACAAACTTCACTTCCACTTTTCCACATCCAGCATCACCCCACCTTTTTGGGCAAGAGAGAGTTGAAGAAAGAGAGGAGGAGAAGAAGATCCAAAGAAGAAGAGGAAGCTCTCCATTAGTTTTCTCTACATCCTTTCTCCTTTACTCTTTTTCATAGCCATGTATTTATTTGATTTTATCTATGTTATGGCTATTCTTTGTAATATGAGCTAAATATATATTGCTAGGATTTGATGAAACCCCACCCATGACTATATATTTATATTGATTCTTGTTTATCCATTTATGTGCAACTTGTGGTTTGTATGGGTATTTTTGTATGCTTAAAGCTTTCAAGTGATTGATCTCCATTTGAATGAATTATTGTGGTGTGTTATGTACTGACCGGAGACGCACACCACATGTTCGATAAAATGCCCTCTATGCATGTCTAGAAAAGTACACCCACTTAGGCTAGCGTATAGGATTCGTTTAGTGCGCCAACAAACTTAATGAACTCAATTCGTATATTCCGGGTAATCAAGAGATAGGCTTGGGTACGTTTTGTGTGTAATCTACTTTGCTTGACCAAGATTGTAGGTTAATATTAGGGTGCATGAATCTACAAATTGCATGAGTATGTTTTGGGTGAATAATTGAGTCTAAAACGGAAGTCAATTGAGGGTGGGGTGTAGTCAAGTCCTAGCATGTTTTTCTTCGATATTACACTTGAGTTTATTTTAGTGTTATTTTATTTCTTGCATTAGCATTAGTCATTAGATTAAATTAGTTTAATTTACTTAGTTTAAATATCATTTTTCGTTTGTTTGAATAGCATCTAGGCTAATCAATTTCGGTAATCGATCACTCGATCCCTGTGGGAACGAATCTTATTCACCATTGTGCTACTCTCCGACCTCGTGCTATTGCGAGAGTCATAAAAGAGACTAGCCAATAGGTACCTTGAAGCACAGTTCGATGCTGTCGAAGACAAGGAAGATTTTGATTTGTTGTTATGGTGGAAGTCTTATACCTACAGATATCCGGTTTTGTCACACCTAGCACGTGACGTACTAGTTATCCCCGTGTCCACGGTGTCTTCAGAACAAGCATTCAGCACCAGTGGACGCATAATTGAACCAAGAAGAAGCTGTTTGACTCCGGACATGGTAGAGGTATTAACAAGCCTTCGGGATTGGGAGCATGCTAAAAAGAGGTTGCAAAACCAAACTATAGATAATGAACTTATTCAAAATTTCAGTAATCTATATGTTGATGAGGCTTCCGGTTCCGGTAGTAACCAGTTCCAAAACTAGGTTATACTGATACATTTACTTGTAATTTGTAATACGATTGCACTCTTTTTCCCTTACCAAGTTTTTATCCCACTGGGTTTTTCTTGGTAAGGTTTTTAACGAGGCAATCATGTAAATATGTAATACTGAATTCCATAAGTAAGAAATAAATAAATACTTCTTCATTTCATATTTTCATAACATCATGTATTTTATATTTTTTGTACTATTTTATCTTTATTCATTGTTTGAATTATTTTATCTTTATTCATTGTTTGAATTATTTTACCAAAAATAATAAATCTATCTAACTACATTTACATAATTCAATTGTTAAATTGATATTAAGTATTTTAATTTTTAATTATGTATTTTATTTTTCACTAGAACCCAAAATGAAAAAGAAATATTAATAAAATAAATAAATAAATAAATAAACATTATTGTGATCCCGGTCCGGCCCGTCGGACTGACGCCCCGTCCGGTCCGGTCCGGTCAGGTCAGGTCGGCACGCCTGAACAGTCCACCGGAAACAGGCCACGTGCCGTGCCGGACCACCGTTTTTGAAAACGGACCGGACCTAGTCCGGTCCACCAAATGGTACGGCGCGGACCAGGTCTGTCTCGTTTTCAAAAACAGTCCAGGCGGGCCAGACTATATTGGGACGGACCGGTCCATTTTTACAGCATTACTCACGATCATATCCGAATAAAAGAAAGATATGAACATCTGCATCTATGGATATTTCCGAGTGATTGGCAGATCAAGGCCTGAGCCAAATTCATGTATTTATAGTATAAACTAAATTGCCTTAAACCTAAAACTGTCATCACAAAGTTCACGTGGGGGAGAAATAGAGGCGTACAAAAAGTATAAAAGGCAAATGTTGCCAAGATACAAAACACAACAAGCTTCTATACACACAAGATTTGCTCTCTACTCAGCTAACTATATTTAGGTTTTGAGATAATTAGCATGTCAACTTGAAAAAAAAAACTAGCCAGTGTTGTAAAACAATTTGGATTCAAGTATATATTATTTTATTACATAGGAGACTGATTATGTACACAAGGAGGAATCAATTTAGATCCTAAATATTGGCTCTATAAAAAGTTATTTCCTATTCTAATTATGTACTGGAAAGGGAAGTAAATAAATGTAAATCAATACAATGATATGTACAAAGTCAAGGATCAATTCCTTGAATGTCGAGAATCTTTCTCAACACTCCTCCTCAAGTTGGAATAGATATTGATCATTTCTAACTTGCCAAGCAGATTCGAGAACTGTGGAAAGCCTAATGATTTGGTGAAGATGTCTGCTAGTTGCTTTGATGTAGAGATATGGTATGTTGTAATTAGCTCGGTTAGGACTTTTTCCCTCACAAGATGGTAGTCAATTTCTATGTGCTTGGTTCATTCATGGAACACCAGATTCGATGCGATGTGAAGAGCTGCTTGATTGTCACAGTATAACTTGACCGGTTGTGAGTGGTTAATGCCCAAATCATGCAAAATATGCCCCAACCATGTGATCTCACAACAAGTTCATGCCATAGAGCGATACTCTACTTCTGCACTTGATCGTGAAACTGTATTTTGCTTCTTGGTTTTCCAAGAGATCAATGAGTTCCCAAGAAATATGTAGTATCATGTGGTTGGTCGCCATGTGTCTCGGCACCTCGCCCAATTTGCATCACAAAAAACATTTAATTGTATCGAACTATTTGCGGAGAGAAAAATACCTTGTCCTGGTGTGTGCTTGATGTAACACGATACTCGATGAGCCGCTTCTAGATGTAGAGTGTGAGGCTTGTCCTTGTATTGACTAAAAATGTGCACTGCATATACCAAGTCAGGTCGTGTGATGGTCAAGTATATCAATCTCCCAATAAGTCTTCGATAAGATGATGGATCATTGATGTATTCTCCTTCATTCTTGCTGAGAGACAAATTTTGTTCCATAGGCGAATTGGTAGGTTTGACACCAAGGTAGCCCGTATCGTCTAATATTTCAAGTGCACACTTGCATTGTGAAAGGACAATTCCTTTGCTGGAACGAGCAATTTCTATACCCATAAAGTACTTCAATTCACTGAGATCTTTCAGTTTGAATTGTTGCATGAGGTGAGTTTTTGTTTCTTCTATGTCTTGTAGGTTGTTTCCTGCTAAAATCACATCATCTACATAGATAAGAAAAGTGGTGAAAATATTACCACGGGATCGAACAAAGAGTGAGTAGTCGGCTTTGGATTGATGGAAAGCTACACCTCTAAGTGTTGTGGACAACTTAATAAACCATTGACGAGAGGCTTGCTTGAGCCCATACAAGGATTTATGTAGCTTACATACCCTTGTCTCCCTCTTTCATTCGAATCCGGGAGGTAGAAACATGTAGACCTCTTCCTCAAGATCATCATGAAGAAATGCATTGTTAACATCGAGTTGACAAAAATGCCAATATGGAGTGATAGCCACGGCAAGGAGAAGGCAAACGGTGACAAGCTTGGCTGCCGGAGCAAACGTTTCACAATAGTCAAAACCTTCAATCTGACTGTAGCCCTTAGCCATTAAGCGAGCTTTGTAACGCTCAGTTGAACCATCCGAATTGAACTTGATCTTGTAAACCCATTTACAGCCAACTGGTTTCTTGTTTGGAGGAAGTGGCTAGAGAGACTAGGTACTGTTGACCTTGAGAGCATTTCGTTCTTGCTCCATGGCATGAAGCCATTTAAGATCACGAAATGCTTGAGCAAATGTTGATGGTTCTTTAACAACTGAGATAGAGGTGGCAAAAGCTCAATGTGCATGTGACAATCTATCATATGTAAGTACATCAGATAAGGGATGAGAAATACCTTCAGGAGCAGACAACACCGAGTTAGACAAGGGGACTGACTGAGAGAGCAAAGAGGCTTCAACATGATACTGTTGAAGGTAACCAGGTGCCCGTGTAGGACACTACAGTCGAGGTTCAGGTGTTGACATAATTGAGGTTGGAATGGATGTGGAAATTTCAAGTGGCGAGGGAGATTCATCGTCTCCGATGGGTTCAGTATTGGTGGGTGAAAAAGTGGGTGTTGGCGGTGAAAAGAATATAATGCGTGTCTAAACAACCTAGAGGGGGGTGAATGGGTTGTTAATTCGATTATTACCAAATTTTTCACATTAGTCAATATTCAAAAATAACCCAATTCAAACATACAATAAAATCAAGTATAAAGTGTGTAAGGTTTATAGTTTGTGTTGGCATCAATTCCATATCAAAACATGTTTCTCTTGTAATGTTTAGTGGTTAGTATATTGGAGAATTAAGAAGACGAAGGACGTCTCAACCACAATTCATTCAAGAAGCCGGCTTTTAAGAGATTCGTGCATCATTGGTCAACAAAGGTATTAAAGGACCTCATATCTCTTACAAGGCTAGGCACACACACACACATAGCATTCTTGTGTGTTCCTTCATGATTTAATTTTATTTATATATCACTTTCACACACTTGGCAAAATATGCTCATGCATTCATATTATGTTGATAAACTTTGTGTTTTGCATTTTCTAGGACTATGTCCGGAAACTAGCATATGTGTGTGTCTTTGTGTTTGTATGTTTCCGTATTTTTGTATTTGGACTTTAATATGCTCTATTATGATTCCTTATTGAGTTCCGATCGTTTCGGTTACTCATTCATTTAATTTCGAGTCCAAACGATGTAGCTACGCTACTTTTCGTTCTCATTCGTTGAGTTGACTTCATCGTCGTTTTCCGAGATGATTTCTCAACCATTTTTCAAAGTTGTGTAGTCGTCGTCGTGCGTGAGGGAGTCACGGTTTGTAATCCGAAAAACAAATTCAAAATCGGAGTTCAGATGCCCAAGATACGGCTGAAGAATGTGAGGGAGCGCGCGAGGGCGTAAGTGGCCAATAGGCCACGTGTGGCCCACGCCGTGGGTGAGCCGTGGGCCCCACGGCCAAAGGGGCTCTCTGCCCCCGTATGGCCCACGCGCCCCCCACGGGGCTGGGCTGAGGTGGCCCTCTTTGATTGGCCAAAAATTGCCTCCTCTCTCCTCCTTTTAAAACCCCTCCAATCCCTCCAATTCATTTTAAGAAGAAAAGCTTAGAATTCCCGTCAGAATTTTTCTCCCAAATTTTCCCAACTTCCAAACACCATAACTTTCTCATACGAAGTCGGATTTGAGTGATTCAAGTTGGAGAACATTTGTAATCAAGTCCTCTACATTTTCCAAGTGATTTGGCAGCTATTTGATCTACGTTTCTGGTGGTTGCACACAGAAAACCGAACCAGCTCGAGAATCTAAGGTAGTGTTCATATCTTTGGGATTTCTTCTTTTATAACCTTCAATTTGCTTGGGGTTTCTTCTTCTATATGTATGTTTATGTATTATGAATGCTATAGAGAAATATAGCTTCATAATCAATCTTAATCAAAAGTCTAATTAGAGACATATGTGAACTAGTTTCTTAGATTCTAGGTTTTTCACATGTTTGAGAGTTGTATTGTGATTAGATTGATATCTAGGATTATTTGTGGATTGATTGATGTATTTTATGATTAATAATCCTCACATGTGCTTAGATCCTCTTATTGAACAAATCTAAGATTAGCACATTTGATTTTGTATTTAGAGCTAATTAGGATTTAATTGATTATTCATTATATCCTTGCTCTAAATACTTGCTAGAATATTCGTTGTATACATTTTGTGATTCTAGCATTTTTTTGTTGTTTGTGTTCTAAAGTCTTGATTATATGCTTAATGAACATGCTTTGTTTTCAAGCTTTAGAAACATGAATAGAATCTAGGCTTTGGCATGTTTTAGGTGTTTTGCATGCTCTAGATTTTTGTTCATGTTTAAGATCTAGACTACTTTGTTTTGTGAACTTTGTTGCCTATGTCTAGATCTTCATGAAGTGTACCTTATCCATACATTTCATATGCTCATGCATCATTTTGTATGGTGTCATGTTTTGGATCATAAACTAGAAAAATGTACATTGTGTGCTCATTGATTATTTCTAGTTTCCATAGGATGTATTGATCATATATTCTATGTTGCATGTGTTTGCATCATTTGCATCACTTAGATCATTGCCTTGTAAAAGGTGGAAGTCTTTTGCAAAGTGAGTGAAGCTTTATGGAAAGAGTAAGGAGTCTTGACTAGGACATGTGGTCCGGATAGTCAAGCAAAAGTCTTAGCTAGGAGTGTGGTACTCCGGATGGTTGAGCTAGGAGAGCTTAATTAGGATCTTCGTGAT
Organism: Acer saccharum; assembly: GCA_030490815.1. Lineage (NCBI taxonomy): Eukaryota > Viridiplantae > Streptophyta > Magnoliopsida > Sapindales > Sapindaceae > Acer > Acer saccharum. Next base: position 9,910,903 of record CM059874.1, on the reverse strand, counting down.
CCGGATAGCTAAGCACGGAATCTTCCTAGAGACGTGAGCGTCTTGGATAGGAAGTTGCTTCCTAGAGGTGTAGGACACATCTCGGATAGGAAGTAGGCTAGGTGGTTCACTAGGCCCGATGGTAGACTAGGAGTTGATAGCTTGAGCGGATATCATGAGTTGGTAGCTTGAGTGTGTAAGTCCTTTTCGTCATAGTGAATTGCTTTGCCGGTGGTTGTGGATTCAACCCATGGATGTTTCCTCTTCGGAGGTTTACCACGTAAAAATCAATGTGTCAAATGTCTCTATCTCTATCTCTTTATATTTGTATGTATGATCTATATAACTTGTTTAAGCTCTTCATTTCCTCACATCCTTGTAAACAAGTTATTGATAAAGAAAGAGTTGTACACATTGTTGGTTGAATCAACATTTGTTTCTTGTATCTTGTAAGTGCTTGAACATTGTATCTTGTGATTCTATATCAAGGTGTAAAGCTCAACTTGGTGAGTTTGCATTGTAATATTCAAAGTACAACTTGTGGAATTTAAATTTGCTCATTATTGAATATACTTGTAAAAGAGATACATTGTTTATTGATATATGTTTTGTAGACTAAGGGTGGTGAATTGAGCATACTTGTGATAATTGTTTTCTCATAACAATCATGTTTAAGGTTAATATGTATGCTCACCAAGGTTTTGACATAAGTCACGAAAAAGTTTTTAAAACTAGTGTGTTAACCTATTCACCCCCCCCCCCCCCCCCCTTAGGTTGTTTAGCATAATCTTGTAGGTATTTTCAAAGTGCGGAAATTAAAGAACACTTGATTTGTACGTGGAAACCTTCAATAAGGAAAAACCATGAGCTATTATGCTAGCAACACACGGTCACCAAAATCCACTATATGAATAAAAGGTTACACCCTTAAGTGATACACGGACTCTTACTCTAGACAATCTCAGGCTATGGACACTATCACTTACCACTGTTGGTTCAATCCCTAGTGATATCCCCCAATCCACTACTCTTGGGGTGAGCACCTCCTACTCTACCCCCATGCCTTTTACAGTGGCACTTGGCCCACTTGCTTGTGCACTAAGCAACTTAGTCACACTAAGCAACTTAGTCACAAAGCTTATCTTTTCAAAGAAGAGATCAACAACCTATATGAATATGCAATGATATTCAATATGCAAATAATGCTAGGTTATACTAAATGCTTATCTAGAGATTTAAAATGTCAATATGAACAATCCTAGATATCAATATTGCTATATGTCATAGCATACAACTTAGCTATGTAAAGGATACCAATCCTAGATCCAATAGCTATCACAAACAATCTCAATCAATCAATGAGATAACTTAGCTAGATGTTATATAAACTTGAAATCCTAGCTATCACAAACAATCTTAATCAATCAATGAGATAACTTAGCTAGATGTTATATAAGCTTGAAATCCTAGCTATCACAAAACAACAATCAATCAACACAAATATCTCAACTTGTAAATAAATCTTAATCTAGATGCCAACAAGTCATAAATGAGATTTCTTACTAAGTAAGAACAAAAAAATGGATGAGATGGTGTTTAACTTACCAAGTCATGTGTGTTGAAGAAGACCCATGCATGAGCACATCCTAGATGATCTTAGATGATGCTTAGATGATGATTTATGCACATGGAAATGAGTTGGGAGAGTTAAATAAGCAATCTTGGTGCTTTCTCTCACTAAGGAACTCTTAATCTCTCTCTAGGGTTTTGTAGTTTTGTTCCTTGAAGACAAATGATGAGAAAAAGATGTATTTATAGTACATAGATGATAGCCCTATAAATTTCATGAATTGCCCTTAAAAAATGAGCCAAATCAAACTCCAAATGAGTGAGATATGGTCAAATTATGAAACAGGGGCGGAGTAGTGCGCTGGTCTATTGTGCTAGTATACTACCCGCGCAGTAACCCGCGCATTGGCAAATCAGCACATCAGCTCGAGATTCGATCGCCCCAAAACATGACCAAATGACATCGAAACCTTTCGTGTGATATACCTTGGAAAGGTATGGATGTATAATTTCTACTCATTTTCATAGAATGAGCTTTTGATGTCTATAGAAAAAGTTATGGTCATTAGAGTGACCAAATGTTAGATTTGGAAAACAGCAAAGATGCCCTATTTTAGTTATCACTTTAGAGATAACAAAACCAATTCAAACGGTTATGAAATTTCCGTTGGAAATGTATGGGTGTCTAGTTTGTACAGAAAGTTTCAAAACTCATTTTGAAGCTTTGTATAAAAATTTATGGTCACAAGACAATACAAAGGTCTGTTTTGAAAATCATTTAAATCATTGAAATCCAATCTTTTGAAACTAGACACTTTACTCCAAACAACCAAACCAAATCTAACACTTATCCATGAGAAGAATAGGACCTTATCAAATGGTCAACCATCATGCTAAGACAAACACACCATCGTGCAAGCACGGATGTTTCCGATCACACAAACGGAAACAAATTACTAGACACTATCACACAACAAAATCCAACAAATAGGTGCAAGTGTGAAGTGTGAAGTGTGAAGAATAAACACATATCAGAATTGAAGCACAAATGCAAGATGAATAAAACATGCATGAAGAAGTGTGTGTGTGCAACTAATCTCTTCAAAAGGCAAGTCAAGTGATTTAACTTTTGCTCTTGCTCTTGAAGTCACCGGGATGCTTGGAAGCTTGTCAACGAGAACCTAAGCTACCCATTACATAGACATCCCAAAATGTGGTTTGTCAACGAAATAAGCTAATCAAAATATGAGAAACTTACAGGCGGTGTTGGATCATCATAAATGGTGGGTTGTGTTTGGGAAAATATGGAAGGAAAAATGGCAGCGGAAGTGGAATATGGAAACACATGTTCATGCAAGATAACATCACAAGATATGAATATTTTTCCCATGTCTAAATCATAAACCCAATAATCCTTGGTGCCATATGGATATCCAAGAAATAAACAGCAAGTAGATCTGGCATCAAACTTAGTAGGACGGTGGTGATGTGAGGATGCAAAACATAAACAACCAAACACACGCAAATGTTCATATGCAGGTGATTTGTGAAAAAGAATATCATATGGTGTTTTACTGTCAAGAATTGGTGTGGGTGTACGGTTGATGAGATATGCTGCAGTAAGAATGGCATCCCCCCAAAATTGTTTCGGAAGATTTGGTTGAAAGAGCAATGCACGCTCCACATTGAGAAGGTGACAATGTTTATGCTTGGCAACTCCATTTTGTTGTGGAGTAAAGACACAACTAGTTTCATGCAAGATGCCTTTGTTAGAGTACAGTTGGGTGATGTTAAATTCCGATCCATTGTCACTAGGAATGATTTTTATGCGGGACTCAAATTGTGTTTCAACAAGATTAATAAAGGTAGTGAGAAATTCACGTGTATCAGACTTATTATATAAGAGATAAATCCATGTACAACGTGAGAAGTCATCAACAATTGTGAGAAAATATCGTGCCCCATTAAGCGTCAGTACATGATAACCACAAGCACCCCCCTGCCCGCCCCCCCCCCCCCCCCCCCCCCCCCCCCCCCACAAAAAAAAAAAAAAAAAAAAAAATGTCAATATGAATTAATTCAAAAAGTGCTTTTGTATTAGTAGAACTCAAAGGAAAAGGATTACAAGTCTGTTTAGCAAGAGGGCAAATAGAAAAATAATTAATAGAGCAAAAATTCATATTTTTGGTAGACAAAGATATAGTATGCAGACTTTTATTTGATAGATGGCCCAGACGTTGATGCCAAATGTGAGAGGATGTTGAAATAGGGGCTGAAAAACAGTAACACCCAGCTTTCTTCACAAAATCCATGTAGTAGAGCCCATCTCTCTTAGTTCCCATCCCAATCGTCTTCCTTGAACGTCAGTCCTGAATAAAACAAAACTCATTAGTAAATGTGGCATGACACGAAGAAGTCTTAGTGAGTTTGGCTACTGAGATCAAATTCAATCTGAATGAGGGAACACATAGCACATTATGGAGTACAAGTTTATCAAAAAACTGTATGGTGCCTATACAGGTCACACGAGCAAGTGTATTGTTAGGTAAAAGCATATGGCGATCAATGACTTCTATACTAGTAGTCATAAGGCTTAGGGAGCAAAAACCATATGATCAGTAGCTCCTGTATTAAATATCCAACGAGTTTCTGAACTAAGAGCATGTGCACATATTGTATCACCTGAGCGGTTGCTCATTGTTGATGATGAACTCACTTGATTGGCTACGTTGCTAAATTTGTTACGATCAAGAGGGCAATGAGAACATGGTACTACTCAGCTATAAGTTTGTAAAATTATAGTGGTACATCCATATTTTCTGGTTTAGAATCAACATAATGAGCCTTGGAAGGAAAGCTGAAGCTTGCATTCTTTTTATCTTGATGATCAATCTTGTTTCCATGAGAAGTGGTTTTCTTTAGCTTTCGACAGACATCAATGGTGTGACCCTTCCAGCCACATAAATCACACTTGAGGTGAGCTCGGAAAGTGTCAGAAGTATGACCTGTGATATTGCAGCGATCACATTTGAGGTGTGGGTTCTTTGGTGAATAGTTTTTTGTTGAAATGGCAGGATCCATCCTTGGCAGCAAATGCGGCAGCTTCTGGTGCATTTTCTATGGCCTATGAGAAAACAACTCATTGTTTCTCATCCTGAATGATGAGGGAATATACTTTGTTCACTGCGAGCAAAGGTTCCATAAGCAAGATTTACCCACGAGCTGTTGTGTAGGCTTCATTAAGTCCCATAAGAAACTTTATGGTTCGTTGCCTTTGTTGGTACTACTATAATGCTTCCGCGGTATCACCACCACAAGACGGGAGAGGGCACAGCGCATCTTTTGTATCCCATAAACCCTTGAGTTTGGTGTAGTACTCACAGATACTATTACCTCCTTGTACACGGTCATGGATTTCTTACTCAATGTGGAAAAGATGTACATTGTTAGTGTGTGAGAATCGCTCCTTTAATTCATTCCAAAGCTCATAAGTGTCGTTATTGAGAATCCATCCTTTGGTAAGATTGTTGCAACAGGTCCATTGTTTGATTTTTGCTGCCGAACTTGCAGGTGGATTTGGGATGGTGCCATCAATGAAGCCATCCTTATTTTTGATGGTGAGAGCCATGAGCATCACATGACTCCAGATGGGATAATTTTCTTGAATCAACAATTGAGTCACAAGAACAAGACCGGGTTGGTCTGAGTGATGAAGGTAGAATGGATCGCTTGGATCATCGTACTTGATTGTCTGAAGCTTTGGTGCCTTAGTTTTCTGTGGAGTTCTCTCGTCATCCTTTTTCCATCGTCATTGGAGGTGAAAGATGTGACGGCTTAGAGTTTGATTTGATTTACAAGAGGAGCCTTATTGCTCTGATACCATGTAAAACAATTTGGATTCAAGTCTATATTTTTTATTACATAGGAGACTGATTATATACACAAAGATGAATCAATTTAGATCCTGAATATTGGCTCTATACAAAGCTATTTCCTATTCTAATTATGTATTGGAAAGGAAAGTAAATAAATGTAAATCAATACAATGATATGTACAAAGTCAAGGATCAATTCCTTGAATGTCGAGAATCTTTCTCAACAAGTGTTTCTTGTGAGTATGTGATTTCAAGCCCAAAAAACTAATTACTAGCAAGAAATCTGGAAACACTCTTCATTTAGAAAGCAATTGAGAAGATTGCAATGACCTCTCCCTAGTCCCTATTGGTGCACTTGTTGATTGAATAATTGGAGTCACCTCCACATATGCTCCCAACAGTCAAACATTCACATTTATTGCGCTTGCACCCGGTTCTGTCTCCACAGAAGCAACAAACTCTCCTATTCATACAATGGGCTTCCTTATTCATACACTGGGATACCGAGCAACTGCAAGAAGTCCAACATTTGTTCGTCAAACATTCACATTTATTGCTCTTGCACCTAGCTCTGTCTCCACAAAAGCAGCAAACTATCATATTCATACAATGGGCTTCCTTATTCTTACACTGGGATACCGAGCAACTGCAAGAAGTCCAACAGTTGTTCCTAGTTGCAAAGCATTTGCATGTCTGGCAAAAAGTTCTTGATCCACAGGAGCAGCACATTGTTGCTCCATGCTTGCCCTCTCCCTGAATATATACAAGCTAATAAGCAAGACAGCTTCCAAACTTCAATTGACACTAAAAGACCAAAATCAAAACACAGCATTCACTTTCTTGTATCAAATACAATCACAATATAATAAGAAACATAAACAAGCACTATAAGCAGTTCACTGGAGCTTGAAATTGAAATAACCATCAAAACAAATTATACTCAATACATGCAATTGCCAATAAGAGCTTGGAACACCAATTATTCAAAAGAAATAAACTAAACAAATAAAGCATAAAAAATAAAATGCATAAAAAGAATTTTTCTATATTATGTACTTGTGCTAAGGGTGTCATCAACTAAAGGAGGTTTTACCAAGTTTGGAAATTGGTTCTTTTTCAGAACCCACAAGTTGAGTTGATTTCCCATTTTCCTTTCTTTTGGGTCTAACTTGGTTAACCAAGTCTTTTCATACCCAAATTTGTTTAACTCTAGGTGGCTTTTTCCTATTCCTAGACTTTCTCAATTTTTTATGCTTATGGAATTTAAAACAATGAGCTTTTAAGTGCCCTTTTTGAAAGCAAAAATAGCAAGTAGGAGGATGGTTTAGAAAACTCCCTCTTGGTAGGTGACTATGAGGTCCATGGTGTTGTCTCATTTGTAGTGCTTTGACCTCCTTCTCCACCTTGTCTAGATTGACTATGAAGTCACATTCTTTGACCTTGGCTACCTTGACGGCTTCATCCTTCCTACTAAGTTCTTCCTTCGTTTCTTCCAAAGCTTTCGCTTTTCGCTCCACTTCCATAAGCAACTTCCTTGTCTTTCTTGCATATTCTTCTTCAAATAGCTTTGCAAGGTCTTTGAATTCCCTTGATGCGGAATTCCTCTCAACTTCAAGTCTCCCAACTTGTATTTCCAACTCATTGTTCTTGTTGGAGACTTCTCCTACCTTCCTCCGAAAGGTACTATTCTCTTCTTTGAGCAAGTTTACTTCAAGAGTGAGCTTCTTGTTTTGCACGTCAAGCTCTTCAATCTTCACATTTCCCAAGGCCTCCTTTTCTTCCAACTCCTTCATCACGAGTTGTATTTTTCTTTCCAACTCTTCCTTCCCTTGGGAGGTTTCTACCAATCTCTCTTGAAGTAAAGATACTTTTTCCTCTAACTTTGTGCTTCGCTCTTGGGTCTTTGGCGGTCCTTCTTCGGTTTCCGCACCCTTCTCAAATACTTGTACAAGAGCGTGTACATGGCTCCTTGTCCTCCCTTGCTTGGGATATACTGATTCTAGTGATTGATCCGTCTGACTAAAAACCACATAGTTGGTCATCTTCTCCTCATGTGCTTGTTGTGCGGATTGGATAACTTCATGGTCTCTCGTTGAGAAGCTTGGAATCTCTCACTCTCCTGAAGATGATTCTCCATGAAATTTTTCCTCTCATCATCAATGGTGCTTGATTGGTATGATGAGAAGGAATCTTGGTTCATCCACTAATCCCTATTGAAGCTATTCCCATGAGTCTCATAGCTCGGCCCTTGATATTTTGTGAAGAAATCCATAGAATCCTGAAACAAAAATAAACAATAACTACCAAAGAAGTAAAAAATAACTAAAAGACTAAAAATTAATAAAAACCTATAAAGAAAAGTTAATTGATTCAAGAATCGCTAAAAGTTCCCCGGCAGTGGCGCCAATTTTGATGAGCGTCGTTTGTGTACTCAACAAAATGATATTTTTAAATGTGTTCATGTTGAAAGCTGATTTCACCACTTAGATGTAAAATTAGTAAAGTGGCAAGTAGGATTCGTTCCATAGGGAATTAGAGTAATAGTTGAATAAATTAACAATTCATAAATGCAATAAAATAAATCATAACAATGGATGGTTGTATGGTTTGTCAAGCCATCAAACATACATAAGATGCTCAACAAATCTAGATAAGATATATGGAATGGGGTGGGCGTTGATTGGATCGGTTCGATTTTCCATAGAACCGATCAAAAACCGATAAAGTCCGGTTTTTAAAAAAGTGAACCGATCCAATCAAATTGACATTTGTCAACCGATCAAAAACCAACCGAATTGGACCGGTTCGGTTCGGTTCGGTTTTTTCGGTTTTGGGCCTAATGGGCCAAAATTTTCAATTACACAGTTTTTCCCATGTATTGGGCCGAATTTGACTAAATTAAAAAAGAAAAGCCAAATATGTTGCCAAATTATATAAAAACATTGATGCAAATGGCCAATACAATACCAAACACCTAAAAAAAAAAACACAAATTATATAATAACACTAAACACAAATAAATCCAATATCAATCCATCATCCCATAAACACAAATAAATCCTCCATTGTTGAGTTGTTTGAGCTCTGCAACTGCTCTGCTTTAACTTTCCTGTTAATATAAAATAATATTAGTTAAAACACAAAAATTATTAAATAAATAAATTTAAGCTCCAAAAGAAAAAATGTGAAGCAGAGAGAGCCTCTCTATGATGTTATGACCATGAAAGCAACATGTATTGTAATTTTTGCAAAACGTTTATGATTTGTGAAAATAAATTAATACTCTAAAAAGCTACATAATGTGGATTTGTATATAGATTTGGGAGTAAACAAGAAAACAAACAAGAGGAAATGAAATCTATGAGAAAAAAGAACTAGAAAATAGCTAGATTGATTAAAATCAAATCAAATCAAATACCCAAAATTTTAAAGAAAAGTAAAACGAATAAAAATCAAAAGCTGGATAATGAAAAGTAAGCTTGATTTTCATACAAAAACAAGATTGAACTACGCAAAGAACAGATAAGTTGAGAGAGAGAGAGACGGAACCAACTTAAGAGAAACAAATAACTCACCGAAGGAACAAATTGAACTAAGTGAAGAGGTTGAGGTTGATGGCGGTGGCTTAAGGAGACCCAGACGGCGTTGAGAAGTTGAGACTTGAAAGACAGAGATGTGAAGACTGAAGAGTGAAGATGTCTGCGGCTAAAGCTTCTGCAAAATGAAAAATTTTAAATTTAAAAAAAAAACATTATATATACTCAAAGCCGGTTCGGTTTTACCGGTTTTGAGGACCAAACCGAAAAAAAAACCGAATCGGCCGTTTTCTTAAAAAATCAACCGAAATAAACTGATTGACCAATTAAAACCGGAAAAAAAAAACCGATTTGACCAGTTCAGTTTGCCGGTTCAGTTTACCGGTTCAGTTCAGTTTACCGATTTTATGCCCACCCCTACTAAGGAATTAATGGGATCACAAGTGGATTACGGGAAGTGCTTCTCAAGCTACCTTAGTGAGCCAACCTCACAAATGTTAACCAATTGATTTCGAGAATGTGTTTAGACCATTACTATGAACCCTAAACAACTTCCCACCACAATGCCTAACTGATTAAGGAGAGGGGGGTCACGGCGAAATCGTTTGTTATAATTAACGGTTTAGATAATCATAGTTGATATACCCTCCAACGATCTATCCTAGTCACTATGTTCTCAATCCATCAAGGTTGTCAATCCAATCAAGATTATATAACAAATTATCCTAAACAAGAGTATAATCAACTAGTGGGCATACATGTCAATTATATAATGCATAGAATCTAGTTACAAAATGAATAAAACACAAATAGAGATTAAATATATTAAAGCTTAAACAAAACCCAATCCAAATGTTCTTACATCAAAACCCTAGAAAGGGGGTTTAATTACACATATTACAATCAAAGGGAAGGCAAGTAAAAGATTAGGAAATCACCATTAGGTCTCCTTTTGTAAGCTTGATCCTTTCCTTGCCTTTGATGCTCCTTATGCAAAGAGTGGATGATGAGGATGTGTCTAGATAGATGGAGTCAAATGGGAAGTGACTAAGGAGATATGTGGAGAAGATGGGAAGAAATGAATGATTTAGGGAAGGTAATCTAGATGTTTAGTTTAGGTAGAGGAGAAATGTTGGGATTAGGAATGGTAGAAAGGAGGTTTCTTGGTTGTCAAGAGTTGCCAAGAGTTGTAAAATAGTGATGAATTTATAGGATTTTCAAATTAGGTCTTGGGTGGTAAATTACCAAAACACTCATGACCATGGCAAATTATCATTTAGTCCTCAAGAGGGCGGCATCTTGTAATTTTCCCCACCAATCAGATTTGCACAGAGATGAGTTCGCTATTTGCGTTCATGGTGACACTAGGGCGACTCTGGGGTGACACAATCTGGAGCCAAAACAACTCCCTGCCGCCATGGCGACATTGGAATGCAAACCGCGACATCAATTTACGCGGTTTGGGAAAGTGACGAAAAAGAGGCGACATAGGCGTGAAGATTTGGTCGTGATTGAAGGAGTTTTGGGGAGTTGAGAAGATGACGATCAGGCTTGCGTCATCATGGCCATTCGTTTAGCACCGATATTGGCATGAGTTAGGCCGGAAAAGGTTGCTTCCGGCGGCTAGGAAGGAGACAAGGGTTCGCTGCCATGGAAGCTGATCAGTTCGCTTAAGGAAGAATAAGTGGTTAGGTGAAGGTGGGGGACAATCAGCAAAGGTATGGGGTTGCAAACGGGCTTGATTGTTTGTCTCTTTAGAGGTGCAATTAGGAAGGCTAAAGGGTGTAATAAGGTGCACCTTCTTGGCTTCATTGGGGGTGCAATAAGCATTATGGTGGGGCGCGTTTAAGCTCAAGCCACTTGCTTCTTTGGGGTGCACTTAGTCTAGGGCTTAAGGTGCGCTCAGCCTTAATTGCTTTGTCTCAATTGGGGTGCATTTAGGCGGCGGTTGGGGTGTGCATAAGAGTGGCTTGCACCACTTGGGCCACGAGTTGGGTCTGTTATTAGGCTGATGCCCAATTTCTTCCTTTCATCAAAACGCACAGCATCGATGACGTGGCGTGCGTGGGCTATTTTGAGTGGCAAATTGCACGATGCTCCCCTATTCTCTTCTAATATTGCGATAACTTCAATCTTTCATCCTAATTTACACTTTTGCCCCTAATTCCTCCAAATTACACCAATACCCCTAAACTCTATAATTACCTGAAAATACTCAATTCACACCATTAAATCACGGGATATTGCCCGAGAATCAAGCAAAAGGAGAAGGAAATGAGGGCCAAAATCATACTAATTTTGGTTCGATCAGTTAGAGAGTTGGAGACTACTAAATGTCAATCAAGAGTAGTCAAAATATTATGAAAAATGGAGGAAGGGTGGCGTTGAAAGCAAACTGAGCTGCATAAACAGGTTTGGTCAGCATTTGTTTCATCATAACATAAACGAGTTAAAGCTAACTGTCTGACAAAAGTCACAGAACATAAAATGACTTGACTTACATACTAGATAGATCATAATAAAAGAAATTGACAGAGATATAGCATAACATACTGCCAGATGTTTCGAACCACCAGAAACAATGGGAGAAAATAATTTTGATCAATTGATAAACATGAAATTTTAAACCTAATAGATATGATATGCCATTTTACCAACATAAGAAATGGAAAGGTCACATATTTACTACATTTTTTAAAGCCTAAATGTAGTTTCAGAAAACAGTTTGGATTAATCAATGTACTCCAACAATCATTTTTCAAAATTGTTACTTTTAAAGACTATTAAAAGGAACAAGGAAAATATGGCCAGGCAGCAAAAGATATTCAACCAAATAGGGGAAAAAAATCAATCCCTTAGAAATAATTAGTAACATGAGCTATTGTACTAAGCTATAAACATGACACAATAAAAATAAACTATAAATATATACATACATACATATTTATATCATAAGGAAGAGCTTTATAGTTAGGTAGTAAAGACAATAGTGGCATGGAGAGTTGGAGACTACTCATTGTCAATCAAGAGTAGCCAAAATAAAATAATAAAAAGGGGGAAGGGGAGCGTTGAAAGCAAACTGAGCTGCATAAACAGATTTGGTCAGAATTTGTTTCATCATAACATGAACGAGTTAAAGCTAACCGTCTGACAGAAGTTAAAGAACATAAAATTACTTGGCTTACATACTAGATAGACAATAATAAAAGAAATTGAAAGAGATATAGCATAACATATTGCTAGATGTTTTGAACCACCAATAAGTTCACCTGCATGAGTTGATTCGGTAGAAATACTGCTAGCTGGTGAGAGTTCTTCAGTCCAACATCAGGTAAAAATAAAAATAAAAAAATGAAAGATAAAATCATATTCATGTCAGAAAATTAAAAAATTAAATAAGATTACGGTGATGACGAACATGATAAAAATGGGAATATGAATTTACATCATCCTTACTAATAGCAGCTTTGGCTTTTTCCTCCTCCGACCTTGACTGCATTTTCACTTGAGCTTCTTCCAACTGTAATGGATGAAGAATATGAATATTAATCATCAAACAATTACAAAATCAATTAAAAAGGGTAGATAAAAATACAAGACCTTTTGCTTTAAAATCAAACTCTCCTTCCTCAGTTGGTCAAGTTTGGATTTGAGGCTCTAGATTTCTCTTTGATACTTCTTAATTAACGATTTCTCATCAATAATCTAAAAGAAAATTGAGTGAAAATAGTGTAAGACTGAGTTTCTAATGCAATCCTGTGTCGGCCCCATTAATACCCAACTTCAACAGCAAGTTTTGTCAATTACTAGTTAGGGACCGATATGAAGACAGGTCACACAAACACACTTGAGTTGGAGTTAGAGTAGAAACAAAGTTTAAGTTTTTTGTCCCATTCCAGGTATAATGCACAATTACCCTTGATATACTATATAATATTTTATAACTTAGTATTTACATAAACATTATTGCTTTTTTCGCTTTCTAAAGCCACCAGCCTCAACTCATTCATAAAATCCCCTCTCCTTTATCTCCTTCAAGTAACTCTTACAGTTCTTTTTACAGAGACTTACTGATGTCGCACTTAACCTAAGAGAGGGTAACCAAAAAGAAATGTTGCTGTTATAAAGCAATACTACTTCAAAACAATATTATCGAGGAACTACCTACTAGACTTCATAATGAATGTTCATTTTTTGTCCCATCATCCAGAAATTATGTCAACTATTTACAATATAAAAAGAAAAAAGAAATGATGGATCGAAGTATTTTTTCTTAGTTATCAACTTATTGTACCTTGTTCACTTAAGCATCATTGGTAACTTCCTTCACAGTAGTTGCAAAAGACAGCGTATATTTTGTTTGCTCCATATGACTTAAAGCAAGACTGATATTACATATGATAGTCATACGAGCATTTACACCAAGTGAATGCTGCAATATTGAGTAATTTTGGAATCCCTGTATGGTATATGACCACTCTGTTTTCCTCCACCGCGGACAAACCAAGAAATGAACATATGCACTTAAATGTTTCACAAAATACTCTACACCTAAGTGTTTGTCATTTCATGGGTAAAAATATCAGACGTACAAAATTAAGTCAAATAGTTATGCAAAAAATTTCTGATATCAGTTTCAAACTACAAACACATGCAATTGAACAATATCCTAAGGTCAGTTAGAAATTATTTTGGGTACCATAATCAAGACTCTTACTATTTTAATGTTCCTATTTGAAACCTCACTAAGCAAGCCATCGGTTTTTTTTTTTTTTGACAAACAATTCCCTAACTCAAGCTTTACAGATCTTTGGAAATTTGATCTAGATCTGTTCCATTCATTAACTCACTACCATAGCAACTATAAAAAATATACATACATACATATTTATATCATAAGGAAGAGCTTTATAGTTAGGTAGTAAAAACAATAAAGGGATGGAGAGTTGGAGACTACTCATTATCAATCAAGAGTAGCCAAAATAAAATGAATAAAATGGGAGAAGCGAAGCGTTGAAAGCAAACTGAACTGCATAAACAGGTTGGTCAATATTTGTTTCATCATAGTACAAACGAGTTAAAGCTAATCATCTGACAGAAGTCAAAAAAAATATAAATTACTTGGCTTACATACTAGATAGACAATAATAAAAGAAATTGAAAGAGATATAACATAACATACTGCTAGATGTTTGAACCACAATAAGTTCACCCGTATGAGTTGATTCGGTTACAGTGTTGCTAGCTGGTGAGAGTTCTTCATTCCACTTGCTAGAAGATCATCTATGTTTACAATCATAAGACATATCTCTTGTAACTACTAAAGCAAAAGTTGAGTCTTGACTCTCATTATCAATAATCAAAGAACCCTCTCGTGGTACTTCCAACTTCAGGTAAAATAAAACATGAAAGATAAAATCATATTAATGTTAGAAAATTAAAAAATTAAAAAAGATTACAGTGATGACGAACATGATAAAAATGAGAATATGAATTTATCATCCTTATTAATAGCAGCTTTGGTTTTTTCATCCTCCAACCTTGACTGCATTTTCACTTGAGCTTCTTCCAACTTATTAGGATGAAGAATATTAATACTAATCATCAAACAATTACAACATCAATTAAAAAGGGTAGATAAAAAATACAAGAACATTTTGCTTTAAGATCAAACTCTCATTTTCAGTTGGCGAAGTTTAGTTTTAAGGCTCAAGATTTCTCTTTGATACGTCTTAATTAATGATTTCTCATCAATAATCTGTAAGAAAATTGAGTGAAAAAAGTGTGTGAAAAAAGTGTAAGACTGAGTTTCTAATGCAATTTGTGTCAGCCCCATCAATACCCAACTTCAACAATAAGGTTTGTCAATTACTAATTAGGGACCGATATGGAGAAAGGTCACACAAACACACTTGAGTTGGGGTTAGAGCAGGAACAAAGTTTAGGTTTCCTGTCCCATTCCAAGTATAACACACAATTACCCTTTATATACTATATAATATTTTATAACTTAGTATTTACATAAACATTAGTTTTCTCTTCGCTTTCTGTAGCCACCAGCCTCAACTCATTCATTAAATCTCCTCTTCTTTATCTCCTTCAATTAACTCTTATAGCTCTTTTACAGAGACTTACTGGTGTCACGCTTAACCTAAGAGAGGGTAATCATAAAGAAATGTTGCTATTATAAAAACTACACTTCAAAACAATTTATCGAGGAACTACCTACTAGACTTCATAATGAATGCTCATTTTTTGTCCCATCGTCCGGAAATTATGTCAACTATTTACAATATAAAAAGAAAAAAGAAATGATGGATCAAAGTGTGTTTTCTTGTTATCAACTTATCTTACCACGTTCACTTGAGCATCGTTGGTAACTTACTTCACACTAGTTGCAAAAACAACGTATTTTTTGTTTGCTCCACATGACTTAAAGCATGATTGATAGTACATATGATAGACATACGAGCATTTCCATTGAGTGAATGCTGCAATATTCAATTAAGTTTGGAATTCCTGTATGGTATGTGACCACTCCTTTTTCCTCCACTGCGGACAAACCAAGAAATGAATCATATGCACTTAAATTTTCACAAAAATACATACACCTAAGTGTCTGTCATTTTCTACTCATGATCATGGGTAAAATATTAGGCATACAAAATTAAGTCAAATGGTTATGCATAAAATTTTTGATATCAGTTTCAAACTACAAACACATGCAATTTGAACAATATCCTAAGGTTAATTATAATTATTTGGGTACCATAATCAAGACTCGTACTGTTTCAATGTTCCTGTTTGATAACATTACTGAGCAAGCCATCAGTTTTTTTTTTTTTTTTTTTTTTTTTTTTTTTTTTTTTTTTTTTGTGACAAACAATTCCCTAACTCAAGCTTTACAAGATCTTTGGAAAATTTTGATCTAGATCTGTTACATTCATTAACTCACTACACAGCTACAACTATAATATATACATACATACATATTTATATCATAAGGAAGAGCTTTATAGTTAGGTAGATAATAGTGGGATGGAGAGTTGGAGACTACTCATTGTCAATCAAGAGTAGCCAAAAAAATGAATAAAATGGGGGAAGCGGAGCGTTGAAAGCAAACTAAGCTGCATAACAGGTTTGGTCAGCATTTTTTCATCATAGCACAAAGAAGTTAAAGCTAACCGTCTAATAGAAGTCAAAAAACATAAAATTACATAGTTTACATACTAGATGGACAATAATAAAAGACATTGAAAGTTATAGCATAACTTACTGCCAGATGTTTTGAACCACCGACAATACAGCTAGTTAGTGAGAATTCTTCATTCCACTTGCTAGAAGATCGTCTATGTTTATAATCATAAGACATATCTCTTTTAACTACTAAAGTAGAAGTTGAGTCCTGACTCTTATTATCAATAATCAAAGAACCCTCTCGTGGAACTTCCAACTTCATGTAAAATAAAACATGAAAGATAAAATCATATAATGTTAGAAAATTAAAAATTAAAAAAATTATAGTGATGACGAACATGATAAAAATGAGAATATGAATTTACATCATCCTCACTAATAGCAGCTTTGGCTTCTTCCTCCTCCAACCTTGACTGCATTTTCTCTTGATATGTCTTAATTATGATTTCTCATCAATAATCTGTAAGAAAATTGAGTGAAAAGAGTGTAAGACTGAGTTTCTAATGCAATTTTGTGTCGGCCCCATTAATACCCAACTTCAACAACAAGGTAGGGTAGATAAAAAAAATACAAGAACCTTTTGCTTTAAGATCAAACTCTCCTTCCTCAGTTAGTCAAGTTCAGTTTTGAGGCTCAAGATTTCTCTTTGATTCGTCTTAATTAATGATTTCTCATCAATAATCTGTAAGAAAATTGAGTGAAAAGAGTGTAAGACTGAGTTTCTAATGCAATTTGTGTCGGCCCCATTAATACCCAACTTCAACAACAAGGTTTGTCAATTACTAATTAGGGACCGGTATGGAGACAGGTCACACAAACACACTTGAGTTGGGGTTAGAGCAGGAAGAAAGTTTAGGTTTCATGTCCCATTCCAGGTATAATGCACAATTACCCTTGATATACTATATAATATTTTATAACTTAGTATTTATATAAACATTATTGCTTCTTATCTGCCACCACCAGCCTCAACTCATTCATAAAATCTCCTCTCCTTTATCTCCTTCAAGTAACTTTTACAGTTCTTTTGACAGAGACTTACTGATGTCGCACTTAACCTAAGAGAGGGTAACCATAAAGAAATGTTGCTGTTATAAAGCAATACTACTTCAAAACAATATTATCGAGGAACTACCTACTAGACTTCATAATGAATGTTCATTTTTTGTCCCATCGTCTAGAAATTATGTCAACTATTTAAATATAAAAAGAAAAGAATGATGGATCGAAGTATTTTTTTTCTTAGTTATCAACTCATTGTACCTTGTTCACTTGAGCATCGTTGGTAACTTCCTTCACAGTAGTTGCAAAAGACAGTGTATTTTTTGTTTGCTCCATATGACTTAAAGTAAGACTGATAGTACATATGATAGTCATACGAGCATTTACACCGAGTGAATGCTGCAATATTTGAGTAATTTTGGAATCCCTATATGGTATGTGACCACTCCTTTTTCCTCCACTTCAGACACACCAAGAAATGAATCATATGCACTTAAATGTTTCACAAAAATACCCTACACATCATAAGTGTATGTCATTTGCTAATACTGGTAAAAATATCAGGCATACAAAATTAAGTCAAATGTTTATGCAGAAAGTTTCTAATATCAGTTTCAAACTACAAACACATGCAATTTGATAAATATCCTAAGGTCAATTAGAAACTATTTGGTTACCATAATCAAGACTCTTACTATTTTAATGTTCCTATTTGATAACCTTACTGAGCAAGCTAGCGTTTTTTTTCTTTTTCTTTTTTTTTTTTTTTTTTTTTTTTTTTGACACAAACAATTCCCTAACCCAAGCTTTACTAGATCTTTAGAAAATTTTGATCTAGATTGTTCCATTCATTAACTCACTACACAGTAGCAAAGAAACTCAACATAAATGATGGATAAAACATTTCAGATTTTCACAAGATCATAACCAAATTTGAATTTTCAAAATTTAAGCCTCTTACAAATCAAGAGCAATTTTGATAATGATTGGACACCTATTATAAGTTTAGTCTGGAAATACAATTGAGTTTCCCTAATATAACTAAAGTATGATGTTTCATCTTTTGGTAGCTCACCTCAGCTTTTTGATCACTGTTGTGAGTGTCAACAAGCTGCGTTGATGTGACTGCCTTCCTTTAGTCTTATGTCATCCGCATTTGTTTGAGAGGTACGCTCAATTCCAACACGGTCCACAAGATTCTGTGTAAGAGTTATAGCACCTAGATCAATATAACTAAAATGATAACCATCTAGAATCTTATATGTGAGAAGAACACCTAGTTTTATATATATATATATATATATATATATAATTGGATCTCGGATCGGTTTTTCGGTTTGGGATAGCTAGCTAGGAAAAAAACCGATCCAATCGGTTTTCAAAAAAATGAACCGAACCGAACCGAACCGACCAGTATAAGAAAACTGGAAAAAAACTGATTGGATCGGTTTGATTCACCAGTTCAGTTCGGTTTTTTGGTTTTTTGGTTTTTTGCCCACCCCTAAGCCTAGGCATTATTAGGATATAATTTCTTTAAAATAAAATAAAATAAAACTAGTTTATATATATATATATATATTAAACAATTCCTAATGTATACCTTAAAACACCATTAAAAATAATGAATTAATGATAATAATATCCTCTTTTTTTTTTATGACAAAATCCTTTATTTGTATTTAAAACTTAATCACCAATTATTGAATCAGATTGAGACTCTTCTTGTCTCTCCCTATCCCTATCTTGTTTGAGAGTTGAGACCTGAGCTAGGGAAAGAGTAATTAATGTTAATAATTGCTATTGTCTTGAATTAAAAATTAAAAATTATATATTTTGAAACTCTAAATTATATATTCCAATTTTTTTAAGCTTATTAAAATATGTTTTAATTCAAGTTATCAAAACTAGGTTTCAAACAAGAATCACATACCTCTTGACATTTTTCCTGAAAGGTATAAATATCTTGACCTTGCACATTTTATTTTGTACTTAGCTCATTATCATATATTTAATAGTTTTACCTTTCAATTTTCAAATATATATTAGTCTTTCTATTGTCAGTTCGAACTGATATAATATATCAGTTCCTTGCATGTAGACGATTGGATTTAAAAGATACTTTGACAAGTGCATGCAGCCGAGTCAAAGCATTTAAATCTAATAGCCTATATGCAAGGAACTAATATATTTTATATCAGTTCGAACTGATAATAGAAAAACTATATATATATATATATATATATATATAATAGCTTAATTTGAATACAAAAGATGCCACTAGAATATTCCGATACTTCCTTGAAATTTAATAATGAGTAACATGATGTGTCCATTTTACCACCTAATAAATATATGACAAAATAGACAAATCTAACCAATTTTTAAAATCAAAATTCACTTTTAACCCTATTTTAAAATAAAACCGTATTCAACCAAAACTTCCAATAACAATTCAAAACTAACCTAAAAGTGTCAAAATGCCCTCGGAGCTTTTTTTTTCTTCTTTTTTCTTTATTCTCTCTTAGTTCTTGACTCTCTTCAAAAATAAATTTTTCTTCCTTCTAGTCACTATACGGTGAGTTTTTAATGCTTTAAATAGCTAAAAATTGTTTGTATTTGTGTATATTTAATGCTTTTTGATACTATTTTAGATTATGTCGTGGTTTTCAAATCAATTTGAAGTTTTCCAAAATATTAGGTTTTTGATGAACATTGAATGATAGTCAGTTATGTAATATTTCATAGTTCATCATGTAACATATTTCTTCTAACCATGAAAAAACCATCAGTTCAGGGTGACCCGACATGGGTCACCCTATCCAGAGGAAAAAAGGCGTCGGGTCAGGGTGACCCAACATCGATCACCCTGACCCGATGTTTTTTTTTTTTCATAGTTTTTATAACCCATTCGAATTAAAAATAAAAAAAAAAAATCAAAGATATGTGAATACCATCATCAAAATAAAGATTAGGATGTTGGAAAAATAATTTTACAATGTAATAGTTACACTTCAAACAACTTTATATAACACTCCCCAATGTTTTTAAAACCTAAAATATGAAAAGGAAAGGTGTGTATAGAAAAGGTTAGATGATGTTTAATTAATTGTTTGATGAGTTTGCTGGTAAATTGTTAGTTGATGGTTGGTAAATGTATTAAATAAGGTTAATAAATGGGGTGTAGTTATGAGTGAGGGCATTTTTGAAATTTTAGGATATGTGTACAATTTATTTGGGCTCTAGGGTAGATTTGCAATTCAGCCCATGAAATAGGGTAATTTTGCTATAAAACCCTTTAAATTATTCATTAAACACTGATCAGTTTGTCATTTAAAATGTTTATTCGATTAGGCAATTACTTTGATAGTGTCCTATAAATAAAAATACAACTAAAATATATTATCTTAAATTTGGATGTGTGTGGAATTCAATTCCAAATCCTCTTCTTATGTTAGAAAACTTTATCAAAGCTTACTATAAACATTTTCTATACGAAAAGGTAACAAAAAAAAAAAAAAAAACAATTCAATCTAATCATACGATAGAAAATGTCTATAATCAATAAAATGGGGAAAAAAGCAGCTTTTGTCTATTTCTTAAAAGTAAAGTGGACTCGGTTGAAAAAGCATCTCAAATAGTGAAAATATATTTATTTATTTACTGTGAAACAACAAAATTCAGGCTTCTAAAAACCAATAAATTTGCAAGATTGGTTGTAAAATCTATCTTGTAATATTGATTGGTTGGAAAACTACCCAAAAGGTGATGTTAGTCAAATCTGTAATTAGTTAGGGTTAATTGCACTAACACCCTTAGTTTATTAAATATAGCAATATTTTAAAAAGATGTCCTAAATTAACACAAACACCCTCTGCTATTAAGTCAATCCGTTAACTATAACGGTTGACTAACCTTGACCCTTGAAAATCTAATATACCCTTGACATATCATCTCAAATATAAATGATTTTTTAATTAAAATTGAAAAATCTTTTTAAAAAAAAAAAAAAAAAAAGAAGATAATCTACTAAAGAAATAAGAGATCTTTGATAATCTTCTGCTTAGCGGAAGAGATCATCACCGATCTTGGAGATCAACTTCCTGTAATTCGTAGAGGAGACTCCTGCGAATTGAGGATGTTTACTCAAATGGCCGATATATTATCTTTTTTTTAATTAAAAATATTTTATGTTTGAGATGATGTGCAGTGGTATATTTGGTTTTCTATAGGTCAATGTTAGTCAACCGTTAAAGTTAATGGATTAACTTAATGATAAGGGATGTTTGTGTTAATTTAGGACATCTTTTTGAAATATTGCTAAATTCAATAAAGTAAGGGTAGTTAGTGCAATTAACCCTAATATTACTTAATAGGTTAATGCTCTTATTTAAAATGCACAATGCAATATTCGAAAGGAATGGCTTAGATTCAAAATAATAATAATAATAATAATAATAATAATTTCTGACTCCACCTTGCCACGCACAATTACACAAGTTTTCCTCCGCAAACTAGACCAGAACCCAAACCCATTTACAAGGTTTAATAAACCAGTAGCTAACGTATACTCACACTACAAAACCCAAATGAGTCCAACATACACATGCCGTACTTACCACTCTTAATTAGTTGGTAAGTTATTAGTTATTACTAACTTGGCAAAGACAAGTAGTTGGGATAGCGTTAGGTTTCAATGTCAAGCACATGCATAGTTTCCACAAATCACCTCAACTCTTATCATCTTCACGAGCATAAAAATAGATCATATTATGCTATTATATCCTAGAGTCTCAGTCTCCTATCAATTTATAGATAGTATAATTCATTCACCTACTTTTAGGCTCATATATAATTATATATCCGATTTCTATCAAAATTATTTATTGTCACCTCGATCCAGGGAACCTATCCCAAGCCACAGAGCCACTAGACTCGAGTGTTCCTATGGTACTACTTTATTAATCGATCCAATACATCCTACTCGAACCCACAATTTTAATGGACCATCCTCGTCTCGTAAAAACTTAATAAATTAGCTAGTAGTGTAGGTTAGATAGATACTCAATTCCCACACATCCTACATTAGATTTTGTTTTGTACATGTTATTTACAATAATATCTTACCTTAGATTTAAACGAGTTAAAAGAACTGTGTACGAGGATAATCACAACCCATCAATATTATGGTAAGTTCAACAATCCAACTCCCAACGAAAAGCAAAATTTTTAGATTACGAGAGATTTGGTGACACAACACTTTCAGACAGTCAACATGACTCTCCACTTTCAGACGCAACAATATTTTGATGTAGAAAAAAAAATACACTGTCAACATAACTTTCCACTTTCAGACAGTCTGTTGGACAACTATTTTATAGTTGACTCAACATATATTTAAAATCCCAAAAACAATCATGTGCAAGTTTTATTGAATCATTAAAAAGCAAGTAAAATGTAAGTGTCTTGACAGTGGAGCATTAGAGACCAAACTTTAAGTTGGTTGTCTATCAAGGATATTTTTATGACAAATAGAAAGCATGTCACTATTTGTTTCAATGCAAGCCACTAGTGCATTAGAGATGCTCTTAGTTTATTCTAAAACCAAATTTAATTAGGTACCAATGAGGGGTTAGCAGAAATGGTCCCAATAACTGTAGGGTTTGGTAGGGGGCTTCAGTTTCGAACTTAGGTTTACTAAGCTGGTTCCGAGGACTTTTGGAAGCCAAATCTAGCTAGGTGGTAAATCAATATCACATATTAAAACACGAGAAATTAATTGGGACCAAATGCAGTTCATCTTAAAATCACTCTTTTACCATCCACATGAATGAGCACATAACTTTCTGAAGATGTTTATTCCTTTTCTCCTTTTATGGTGCTCATTGTTTTTTGTGTCTCAAACAAGCAAGCAAACTCTCTGGCACATCATAATGCCTACTAGTAGTATTGTTGTGGATTTTCAAAAGAAAAGAAAGAAAATTATTTTAAGGTTTAATATGCCCACAAAGTGCTTTGGCAAACACGTGAGAAATGTGAGGAATTAGGCTCATCATCATTAGAAATTATATATAATAATAATTAATTAATTAATTTAAAAAATATAAAAAAACTCATAATCATAGAGGAATTTTAGACATTGTTTTCATTATCCTTGGGTCGCATTTCCAATTCCCATACATTTAATCACTTGGTGAATGAAATGGAGATTCTATAAAAAAATGACGAGAGTTGATGGAGATTCTCTCTTTCCCAATTGATTTTCGTTTCAAAAGACGAGTATACTCACCATAAAAAATAGCAATTGGGACAATGGTAGACATCCAACCATTTTTGTCCAACTTTTTGTCCAACCCCTGATGTGTCAATTGGTAGTGGATATATGGATAAATCATTATTAATGTGCATCCACTCACCAACTGACACATCAGGGTTGACAAAAAGGTTGGATGTGTAACATTATCCTAATGGGAAAAATGAAAACTCACAAGTCATAGCATTGGCATATTCTCTTCAGTCAATAGGATATTATAGGCTGCCTTTTACTTTTAGTGAAGAACATCATCATCTCTGATAAATAAATAGCATGCACCAAAGGAATAAGAATATTATTACCAAAAAGCAGTGGAAGAGTGAGAAATGGATGAAAGAAGATAAGATAGATGATAAAGCAAATGAAGAAATGCATATTTCTTTCCAGTTTCTTTCAACTGGTTGTATCACCTGGAAACCATTCAAACAACAAGTGGCAAGATGAATGATCTTCAAAAGGGGTCAATATTGGATATTGGTATATGTTCTCCAGCACTTCTAAAATCCAAAGTTATAATAGAAACCCTGCCCAAGTTGAGATTCTTAATGCATATTGCATATTAGTTATGGGAAATTTTAAACCCGGAAAAGATTCTCAAAGAACTTCTCTTTCCCTTCCCTTTTATCAATTTGATTCTTGTCTGATTACTGTTTACAAATGCAAACACTCTGCACAAACAAAGATGATATTGCAATGAAAAGTTGCAGTTATGGTGTAATCAATGCAAAATCAAATCAACGTGTATAATAATATTCTTGCACAATATGACATTCAGAACTCACCACAGAAACACAGCACATACACCATATTATAAATTTATTGATATGGCAGCTTTTAACTAGCCGAGACTCCCAACAAACAACCACTTCAATAAGAAATTTCCTTGCTAGAACCATGTCTTTGACTATACCTAAACCAAACAAAACTCTTTAACTTATGATGCCAATATTAACCCCTGCAAATGAAATCTAAATCAAATCAAAACTCTCATAGGTCTCTACAAGTCCTAATACATTGAGAAGCAACACACCCTAATATTCTCTTACAGAAGAAATACTCAAACTTCTTGCCCAATACACACCTAATATAATATACAAACTTTTATTTGACAACAGGTTCTAAGGGGAAAACATAAAACTGACTTTTATACAAACAAGAAAGCATGATGTAAGTACAGGTATTTCATAGGCAAAATCCAATATTTTAAAGAGTCATAGATCCTTAACTGACATGAACTTCTCCACTTGCCTGTGCTTCCTTGACTCTCTTCTCATACCATCTTCTTCCTCTCAGCATCTTCTTCTTCTTCCTCTTCTTTTTCGTCACCATCTTCTTCTCCACCCCAGCCAAAGCCTCCAATAGATCGGGATACTGGTGGAGGAACTTTGGCATCTTCCACAATTTTCATGATCTCTTCAACACTTTGGAGAGAAAATGTTGGGTTTTCTTTCTTGTAGTAGATGGCCTGAGCTGGCTCTGTTAGTTCCCTGGGCAAGTTCTTTAAAAACCATGGATGGGTCTTGATATCCTTAATGGTGATTCTCTGTGAAACAAACAGTAACTACCTCATTAAAATTGTTAACTATCAAGAGAGTGCAAGGTAATGAAAATGGGATCATCGAAATGCTAAGAATGGTCAGCTGAAGGACATGGGCAAAGTATCATGTACAAAGGAGTCATTTCTGACACAGCATAACCAGACATCAAATGCCACACACATTGTAATCATAATTTTATGAAAAAATTATGTCTTGAATATTACTGCTTTGGCATTTAAGATTGAGTATAATTGTAAATGTAGCAGAAAGTGTAGTGTTCCATTAGCATATGTTTGAAAACTTAATGCAATTCATTAAATACTTTAGAAAATTATAACAAAGGGTCAATTGTAAGAGCTAAAATTATGCCATTTCAGTTTGTACGTGTGATGTCAAATCTGGATTCCACATATACTGCATGGACATCTATGTCCATGCAGTATATTAACAATTAACATAAGACTTGTTTTGCTAGAGTGAGTCCATTTAAGTGACCATTGATCTAGCTAGAACTCATATCAAACATTAGAACTCAAAAAGTTCAATGGGGAAGATATATATAATATATTAGAAGATGAATTACAATGGTTGTTACAGAGTCTGAGAGTAGGTAAAGAAGTGCAAAATTTTCAAAGAAAAGATAGAAGGAAGATTCTACCATCATAGCTAGAAATTGAATTCCTTAGGCATCACATTTTGAATTAGGGTCACATCATTAAATCCCATCGAAAGCAAAAAGTTCTTTAAAATTGAATTCATCAAAATTGAGAGTATTATGTAAATTTATTCAGTCTTTTGAGACTTTTAATCCGCCTAGAACGATGCTCCAAATTGAAACAGTGAAACCACAAAATTTTCACTCATTGACTTTATAATTACCAAATATAATCTCAAAAAAAGATTAATGACAACAAGTATAGGATGTCAAGAAAATCTTAACACGGTCAGTAAACCTGAGTACCTGACACCTTAAGGTACAGAAAACTCACAGACAACCTAACCAACATTTTACTAAGCCACGAACATCAAACCACAATTCAATATCGACCGGATAAGACTGTTTAGGTTCTCAAGTAAGACCGACAACCATATCTAGATATTACCACTTTGACTCTTTTTATATCTTGTTATTAGCATCAAAATCCCTATTAAAAGTCTTTAGTAGTAAATTTGCCAATAGAAGAAAATTTTACATCTCAAAGACTCAAACGGAATAAGGAACAAGTAAAGTAACACGGCACAGCAGTTTGTTATTATCAATATCCATGATATAAGAGTTTCTTAGACAACGTTGAGCAACTTAGCATCATACATACCCTGGCTGGATTTGCAACAAATATGTGAGAAAGGAGATTTCTACAATCTTGAGATATGTGAACATAGTCAGGGATCTTGTATTGGACGGCCATTATTCTCTGCAAAAACAAAAAAACAAAAACAATGATAAGGATATCAAAAACAACCAATAGGAACTTTATGAATAAGTGGTATACTGGTATACTAATAAGAAGGTAACTTACATTAATGGTTTTCCTGAAATTCTTTGGGTCTTCCTGGTCTTCAAACGGGTATGCTCCCACCAGCATAACATAAAGAGTCACTCCACATGACCATACATCTGCCAACTGGACAAACACAAATTAATAGTAAACTGAGACTGTAAAGTCAAGGATTTGTATATCCTTTGCTTTAAACGACTTCTAAAAGTGAAAATCATAGTTTTGATGTTTCCTGTTCTTCTCGGATCGAAAGTTATCTGTCTTAAGTCTTGCATGTTAAGTTTTATAGAATAGAAAAGAGTCAATCAGCCATAACAAGATTACTGTGGATATTTTGTGCCGCTCTATCACAAGTGCACACTATTGTAGTAGAAGTCTAAACTATGCAGAGGCGATAGGCAGGAGGGAACATATGGTATGATGAGTGATAACAAACCCATATAATAAGCACACAACAACCACAAAAGTAAGACAAATATGATAGACATAGGAATTGTTGTCCGTTAGTCCAGCAGGCCACATGCATCAGTACTGATTACTCTATACCAAAGGTCCCTATCTTGTATATCATGCCCTTGGCAACAAACCAACTACAGATGGAACTAGGCCAAAATAAATAAATCATGCTACGCTAATTGATAAATCTGTTGGTGTGCAAGTTGCAATACACCAGCACTACTTACTATTTACGGTAACAACTCATCACCTGCAACAGGAGAACCTCAAACCTTAAATAATTCTTTGACCCAAAAATAAGAGAAATCTCTGTGCATATCTCTAAGTTTAAAGTTTTAAACTCATTATTCAACTGTCAATGGGGTACTGAATAATCATCTGTGAAAATTTTGATCCAGACAGTTTGTATTAATAAAAACCAAAGAGGGCTCATCCATTTCAATATGAAGATATTTTACTCGGTACAAATGCAATTTGAATTTGTCCCACAAGGCCACAACGTAGATGAAAAAAGTTACCTTGCCATCATATTCTCTTCGAGAAAGAACCTCTGGTGCAATATATGCCGGAGTGCCAACCGTTGATTTTGGCCTTGAATGCAGCAAGGATGACTAGACAAATAAAGCATGTAAATGATGAAAACTTTTTATATATACTAAGTAAATGTAATAAAGTTTATGAGAGTGATTGTTTGTATAATCAAACCTTAGAGTAACCAAAATCACAGATTTTAAGACGAGGCGCAGGGCTTCCATCCAACAAAGTATTTTCCAGCTTCAA
>CM059874.1:9800711-9882662 GCA_030490815.1 Acer saccharum | reverse complement strand
GGCTATTATCGCCATAATTCCTTCTTGGTAGTGATAGGTTTTATTTATTTTTTTTAAAAAGGTGCAGTATTTTTTTTAAGTTTACTGCTGCAGTTTTTTTTTTATTTAATTTTAGTGCAGTTTTTATGTAAAAATACTGCAGTGAATAAAAAAAAAAAAATTTAATACTGCAGTATTTATTATTTTATACTGCTGTAATGTATGGGTGTTGATATTCGAAGACACGAAGAAAACGAAGCAACCGAAACCGAGAACGAGCACCGTGCGCACCCTAGGAGTGGATTGGGCTGCGCATGGCAAGCCCAAACCTTGGTGGGCTACGCATGGCAGCCTTGTGTGGCCTTATGGGCTGCGCATGGCAGCCCCTGTGTGGGGTTGTGGGCTGTGCACGCCCATGGGAGAAGGCCGAAGGATGAGCGTATGGTTGATGGGCCACTTGAAGATCTTGTATTCCTAAACAATTATAATTTACTTGTTTTTCTAGGATGGGCCAAAATTGTTGCTATTTAATTTATGTTTAAATATTACAATTTGTTATTGTATGATAACATGACATATAGAATAGGAGTGCCACTCATATATCTCTTTTGGTATGAACATGCATTGATGATTTAGGTATCTAAATTGGCATCTAGATAACTTGGTAAATCATTCTTTGGATTTAATCACACGCCTTAAATAATTGAGTGGGAGAAGGTGTTTTTGTAACACCTATGGTCTCCAAGGTTAGTTGAGCTTTATTATTTATTGGTAATCCCCCCAAGGGGCGTCCATGAATGGAATTTAGCAATATACTTCCTTACAAGGATAGACTAGACAATGGACTCAAACGAGATCTACTCCCCAAGGAGGGATTTTCGTGAGAGAAAATTGAGGGTCGATATCTTGGTAACACACTCAATGTAATTTTATTGATATCCTCCCAAGAGTTCTTGTCAATAAAATTGCAAGGCTAAAATTGAAAACGCTGGTTGTTATGTTAACAATTAGGTGGGACCTAGTCTAACTAGTAAATGGTGCGAACTCCCAAAGGAGGCGTAACATTTATGGGTGTTGGATCACCGTTGAATTTTATGATTGAGTTATTTATTTAATTCAAGATAAATATTTAAAAGTGCTTTATCATGATTATTTACTTATATATGATTTGTTTTATTCAGAAATCATGGCCCCATCCCTAATGAACATCTTAAAAGATAATATTTTAACCGGAGATAATTATGTCACATGGAAAAGGAAAATTGGGTTGTTGCTGCAAACTGAAAAACATAAGTTTATTCTATCTGCTCCTAAACCACCTGCTCCTACTTATGAATCTCAGATTCATTTGGTTGGTAAAGTTGCTACTGTTAAGGCCCGTCAAAAGGTCAAGGAACAACAGAAGAAAAAACAACTTGGGCCCGGACTCCTTTTTTCATTTGCAACCTGACTTCCAAGTTTGTTTGCTGACTCGGACTCCTTTTTTTTATTTTTTTTTTTTATTTTTTTTTTTTAGTGTTTGATGTAGATAGTCAGTGATGGTCTGGCACACGGATGAAAGGCATCGTAGAGGCGAGTCGAAAGGCAGTCCTTCGCCAGCGAGATGCTGGGATAGCCCCTCCCGAAGACGAATCTGATGAGGGTACTCCCGAGAACCTTCCCGAGGGAGATGATGAAGAGGGAGTACCCGATTATGTGCCCGAGGAGGCTCATGATCAAGAACCGACCGTGTGTTCGGCGGGAGCCGAGGGCGCCTCGGGGAACTTTGGAGTAAGTAGGACCTCTGCTGATTCGGGCAATCCCGTAGGTCCTTCCTCCAAGGGGAAAGAGAAAGTAGGGGATCTCCTTGAGCCCGAGTAGGCGAATCTCCCCGGCGGATCTGGCTCTCCCCACTCTGCTGCTGATATGCCAAACGTCCCTTTTGAAGCAGTTGGGGGGCCTTCAGGTGCGGTAGCTCCGGAGTTTCCGACTTCAGTTGAACCGAATCGTTCTTCCTCGAAGATTCCTGCCTCTGCTGATCCGATTTCTACTCCTGGGGACAGCAACACTGAAGCTGGGCAGACTGGGAAAAGGAAAGCTTCGTTTTCTTCCGGTCGCCCTTTCCCCAAGATTCCCCGAGTAGTCGCGTATGTTAATTCCTCTTCGGAGGACGAGGGGGAGGGTGATGCGAGCGTGACCCCTCCGCGGGAGCAGGTCAGAGAGAGTGCTGGTGGCTCAACCGGCCTTCCTCAGGCGGCCCCATCCGCCAAACTCCCCATAGGCGATGTGGGTGATATGGGCTCCTCTCCCCAAATCGATGATCCCACCCCCGAGACAATTTTCAGGGCCATGGCTTCAGGCCGAGCCTATATTGGGGAGGATCACTGGAGTCATTTCAGGACCGGGACTGTGTCTGACCGACTCCGTAATTTTTTTAACAGCGCTTCCTACGTGAGTGACACTTTCGCTCATATGCGTCATTTCGCATTCTTCCTTTTCTTATTTTTATTTGTTGTTGATTTGTTGTTTGCTTGTTGCAGATGGTGGCCGAGATATTTGGGGCTTGCCAAGCTGGCGAAGCCCAAGCGGAGAAAATAAGAAGGCTAGAAGCCCAATTGAAGGAGAGCGAAGATCATTGCTCTCGAGCTGAGTTAGCTCGTCAGGAGGAGGCCAGGTCGAGTGAGATGCTCATAAATCAGTGCTTAGCACGGCAAATGGAAGCCGAGCAACGGGCATCTTCTGCTGCGGAGGAGGTCAGGACTCTGCAGGATCAACTGTCATCCACCCGGGAAGCCTTGCTTCGAGCCGAACAGAACGCCGAAGACGCCAAGTCTGCTTATGAACGTCGAATTGACGACTTGGAGTGTCAAGCCCTGACGGCCAAGGAACTGTCGAAGGGAGCTAGGCTGGAAATGGAGCTACAAAGCGTTGACCGTTTTAAAAGATCTCCTGCCTATGATGCTTTGCTTCTTCGGGAGTTCCAGAGGGGAATGGTCTCGGCCGGCGAATTTTTTAAGCAAAAGAATAGGGCGACTGATCGGGCCCGGGCCAACTGGAGCCTCTCAATTAGGAAGCATGTGGACACATCCTTGGAGTCTCTCCGGATCCAGATGAAGGAGTGGCGGGCGTATTGTAGAAGTAAAGGAAAAACGCCACATCCCATGCACCTTGAGGTTCCAACCGTCGAGTCGTTCTCTACTTTTTACGCCAGTGAAAGGGCGGGTTTTAACAATGAGATACCCGACTTGGGGCCCATTCCTGGTACCGACTACAGTCACTGGATGGATGACGAAGAAGATGTGATCGTGTGGCCTTCGGACGACAGTCTTCTGAGCGAGTACGTGATGGAGCCTGACCCTGACGTTGGCAGAAGCAGCTCACCACCCCCGGCGCCTTCCTCTTGATTTTCAAGCCTTTTTGTAACAAGCCTTTTTGTAACTATACTTGTATATCTTTCATGTATATATCTGCATGTATATATCATACATTGTATCTTTCTATACATAATAAGAATATAAGAACAAATTTTACTCTTACATTCTTACTGATTTTACTGTATGCCTAAGTGGGACGACCGTCTGCCTGTACTAACCATCTTTGAATTTATGGATCCCTCGGGTATCTTTAGTTATGCTTTGATCGAGTGCCTTGTGGCGGGCCATTAATTTCAGCCGAGTATCTTATGTAACTGGCTTTTTACCCGGTCAGACCAAGTTTCTTATTTAACCGTTTAACTGATTTTTGCCGAGTATCTTATGTAACTGGCTTATCAATTTAGACCGAGTATCTTATTTAACTGGTAACTAAATTTTTGCCGAGTATCTTATGTAACTGGCTTATCAATTTAGACCGAGTATCTTATTTAACTGGTAACTAATTTTTTGCCGAGTATCTTATGTAACTGGCTTACACCCTTTGATTTTTTGGGGTTGTTTAACCTCCACGTTACGTCGGGGCTCGCCGCGACCATACGTTGAGGTCCTTGCACAAGTCACCTAGGACGTCTCCTGGTTTTATCTGCGCAAGGGTTTGTCGAATCGTTGGGGTACTTTGTACCGGCCAACACGACTGCGCATCTCACTAGTCTTTCTAGCGGCGCTCCGAGCATTTTCCCAGTTATCCTGGTGCCTCGGTTTTGCCTTTTTGCTAAGGGACGCGTTTGCATCGCCTTAACTAGGCGGGCATGCTACTACAGCTTTTCCGCCCTTCGAGCACCACTCGTCCGCTCTTTCGCGGCCTTATAGCGCTCGACTTTTTTCGGCGTTTATTTGGTCGCCTTGAGTGGCCGCCATTTAAATATTGCTCATGGATTTTATTGATTCCGCCACATCGTATTAGCAACTGAACTTTATTAGATGATCATGAACATGAAATTAATAAATAAATCTGAAATTTCAACGCAGAAACTAAAAACTGAGCTAAAGCAGAATAAATAAACTGTAGAACCATAACCGGATTCTTTTAGGGATAGAAGATCTTCAGATATTGTGCGTTGCATGGTCGGGGTACTAGGCTACCTTCTGGTCGGGCTATCATGTAGGCCCCGTGCCCTACGATTCTCTTGATGATATATGGCCCTTCCCATTTGTCGGCGAGGGATCCTGATGATTTATCCTTAGTATTTGGGGATACTCTCCTCAGCACTAGATCCCCGAGTTGGAATCTCCGCTCCCGAACATGAGAGTTGTAGTACCTAGCGGCCCTTTGCTGGTATGCGGAATTTCTTACTTGTGCTGCGTCTCTGATCTCTTCAAGCTCGTCTAGGTTCTGCTGTAGCATGTCTATATTGTGCTCGGGACTGTATAACCGGACCCTGGGGGATGTAAAAGTAGTTTCTGCTGGGATAACAGCTTCTGTCCCGAATGCCAGCGCGAAAGGAGTTTCCCCTGTGGAAGACCTCACAGTTGTTCGGTATGCCCATAGCACCTCAGGCAGTTTGTCTGCCCAGCCACCTTTCTTTGCCTCTAGCTTTGCTTTCAATGTGTGCTTGATCACTTTATTCACGGCCTCCGTTTGGCCATTGGTTTGAGGATGAGCAGGCGATGCATAGTAGTTTGCGATCTTGAACTCTTCACACATTTCTCTGAACTTCTTATTATCGAATTGAGTCCCATTGTCTGTTATGATGATGCTCGGGATCCCAAATCGATATATTATATTCTTTTTAACGAAGCTGGTGGTGTTTGCCTCGGTGATGTGTACAAGTGCTTCTGCCTCTGCCCATTTGGTAAAATAATCCACTGCCACAATAGCATGCTTTGCTCCTCCCTTCGTTCCTGTGGGCATTGGTCCTATCAGGTCGAGTCCCCACATGGCAAAGGGCCAAGGCGAGGTTAAGCTTCTGAGCAACTCTGGGGGTCGCCGAATGTCATTTGCTACTCTTTGGCATGTTTCGCAACTCTCTGCGAATTGCTGCGCTTCCGCGAACAGAGTCGGCCAGTAGAATCCTTGCCGGAGTATCTTGTGTGCTAAGCTTTTACCCCCAGTGTGGTTCCCACATACTCCACTGTGGATACTTCTCAGGATCTCTCCAGTCTTTTCACCGGAAATGCATCTCTGCAGCACTTTTGAGAATCCTCTCCTATATAATTCTCCTCTTAGAATCGTGTACCGGGCTGACCTGTATCTGATGCGTTTAGCTTCCACAGTATCCTCCGGTAGTATGTTCTCCTCCAAGTACTTTCTGAGTGGGTATGTCCAGTCGCCCGGGCTAGGCCGGATCTCTGCTATTATGATTTCCTCGGGTTCCGCTGTACTTGGTTTAGTCAGGTGTGCCACTGGTATTGCTTTGGATCTGATGCTTGTGGTGGCTGAAGCTAGTTTGGACAAAGCATCTGCTTTTTCGTTCTCTTCCCGAGGGATCTGAGAGATTCTGTATGCTTTGAACTTTTTAAGTAGTTTTTTTTTGCAATGTCCAAATAAGCTATCATGTGCTCTTCCCTGGCCTGGTATTCATCCAGTACCTGATGGACCACTACCTGTGAATCACTGTAAACTTCCAGCTCATCTGCCCCTAATGCTATGCAGACCCTCAGACCGGCCAGCAAGGCTTCATATTCTGCTTGATTGTTGGTTGCCTTGAAATCGAACCTCATGGCACATTCTACAGTATCCCCCTCGGGGGTCGTTATGACTATTCCTGCCCCGCTGCCATGTGTGTTCGATGACCCATCTACATGTAATTTCCATTGGAATTTTGTAGTCTGTTCATCTTCCATTGCCTTCCTTACCTCGGCGTCTAGCTCGGTGAATTCTGCTATAAAGTCGGATACCGCCTGCCCTTTGATGGCCGCTTTTGGTGTGTATCTGATATCATATTCGCTGAGCTCTACCGCCCATTTGGTCAACCTTCCTGATACCTCTGGCTTTTGAAGAATGAGTTTCAGCGGGCAGTCTGTATATACCTCTATTGTATGTGCTTGGAAATATGGCCTCAGCTTCCTGGCCGATGTGATCAGAGCTAACGCTATTTTTTCTGCCGGCGAGTATCTGGTTTCCGCTGCTAACAACGCTTTGCTTGTATAGTACACTGGCTTTTGTATTCCTTCCTCCAGTCGGATCAACACCGAACTCGTCGCCACTTCTGTGACCGATAGGTATAAGTATAATGTTTCTCCCACCACCAGTTTTGAAAGGATTGGTGCTCTCCCCAGATACTCTTTTAATTTTTGAAAGGCTTCTTCACACTCTGTACTCCATTCGAGCCCTTTCCCCTTTTTTATTGCTTTAAAGAATGGGGCGCATTTGTCTGTTGACTTGGCTATAAACCGGTTGAGTGACGCGAGGCATCCCGTTAGCCTCTGCACATCTTTTAATGTCCTGGGTGAAGCCATTCCTTCTAATGCTTTGATCTTCTCAGGATTTACTTCGATTCCCCTCTGGTGCACCTGAAAACCTAGAAACCTTCCCGAAGGTACCCCGAACACACACTTGCTTGGGTTGAGCTTCATCTGATACTTTCTCAGGACGTCAAAGGTTTCCTTCAAATCCTCCGTGTGTTTTTCTGCAGTGGTGCTCTTAGTCAACATATCATCCACATAAACCTCCATATTTTTCCCAATCTGCCGAGCAAACATCCTGTTTACCAGCCTCTGGTATGTTGCCCCGGCGTTTTTCAATCCGAATGGCATCACTTTGTAGCAATATAAGCCCTGGTCCGTGGTAAATGACGTCTTTTCCTCATCTGCCTTATTCATCCGGATCTGATTGTATCCCGAGTAGGCGTCCATGAAGCTCAACAATTCATGTCCTGCTGTCGCATCTACCAACTGGTCGATCCTCGGTAGTGGGAAACTATCTTTTGGGCAAGCTTTGTTCAAGTCTGTAAAGTCTACACACATCCTCCATTGCTTGTTCTTTTCTTGACCAACACCACATTGGCTACCCACTCCGGATACTTGACTTCCCTTATCAACCCCGCGGAGAGCAGCTTTTCCACTTCCTTCTTGATTGCGACGCTTCTTTCTGGATTGAATAGTCTTCTTTTCTGTACCACGGGTCGGAACTCGGGGTTAGTGGAAAGATGATGTGAAATCACCTTCGGGTCTACCCCCAGCATATCTTCATGACTCCAAGCGAAAACATCCTTGTAGTTTCTTAGCAGCGCAATAAGTACGGTTTTGACATGTACGCTCAAACATGCCCCTACCTTCACTGTCCTACCCGGATCTTCCGGGTCTAGTGCCACCTCTTGAGTTGGCTCGTCTTCCTTATCCTCCGGTCCTTCTCTGGGATCCAACTCAAAATCTTTCGGCACTTCTGCCTGTTCTTCAGGTTCTCTATCCTTTTGCTGGACCGTTACCATGTATACCTGGCGTACCTCCCTATCTTTATACACTGATAAGTTTGCTCTTCGGGCCATCTCTTGTGACCCTTTGACCACTCCCACCCCATATTCGGTCGGGAATTTCATCATGAGGGCATAAGTTGCTGTCACCGCCTTGGCTTTATTCAAAAATGGTCGGCCCAGTAAAGCATTATACGGCCAGTTTTCTGTATCTACCACCACAAAGTCGAGCAGCACTGTTTTCTGGCAAGGGGCTTTTCCGATCTTCACGGGTAGCTTAACTGTGCCGAGTGACCTCACTTCGACCCCTCCAAATCCTCTAAGGGGTATGGGAAAAGGCTGTAGGTCTTTCCTGTCTAGCCTCAACTGGTCATATACTTCTGCACTAAGAATGTCTGCCGAACTCCCATTGTCGATCAGAATTCGATGAACTTCTCTATGGCCGATCCGAGCGCTGACCACTAGCGCGTCATTTGGCCTAACATCCACTCCGTGTGAGTCGACCTCTGTGAACACGATCGGGTCCCAGCCCTCCTTGATTCTTTTCGGGTCGGGCTCAATAGAATTGACGTCCAGGTCTCTCCGTGCCTCCATGGCCTCCCGAATCTCCTGGGTTCTTTCCCTGTTACTCTTGCCCGTTGCTGGACCTCCGAAGATGGTGTTGATTGCCCCTTCATCCTCGGCTTTCTTGGGACTAAGTTTTCTTGCCCGTCCGTCCTGTCGGCTATCTTTCTGTCCATCTGCCCTGTCCGTCTTTTTGAAAACAATGTCCTTCAAATGCCCTTCCCTAATGAGAGTCTCGATGTGGTCCCTTAGCTGGAAACACTTGGATGTCTCGTGCCCATTCTCTTTGTGGAAACGGCAATATTTGGTGGTGTCCCTCCGAGCATATGTCGACTGCTTAGGTGGTTCTTTGGACATGTTCTTCTCTTCTAGGATTGCCAGGACTTCTTCTTGATCTTTCTTCAACGGGGTATAATTTGTGTATCGGCCCTGGAACCTCTGCCGTGGTTGATCGGTTTTTGGGTCGTATGCTCGTCGTCCATCCCGACCATCCCGTGCTTTATTCTTCTGCTTGTCACCTTTGGTATCGGGCATCTTGGTCTGGTCCTTGGTTTTGGACCCCTCTGGGCGACCGCCATGTACGAAGTAACCTCCTGTGGCAATTTCCTCTTCTTCGGCCAAGGCGTAACCCCCTGCCATGTCCATCATATCGGCATAGCTGGTTAGTCGGGCTCTTCTGAGGTCAAAGGACAATTGGCCATTCTGAAGGTTGTTAATGAACGCGGCAATTATGGCTTCGTCGTTTGCACTTCCGATCTCGGACACTTCCTGACCGAACCTCCCTAGATATTTCTTCAGCGACTCGTCTTTTCCCTGTTTGAGTTGGGATAAATGAGCTACTGACTTTTTTCTGTGTACATTCCCGAGGAACAGCCTTGAGAAAGCCTTGCTCAGTTCGCCGAAGCTACTTATGCTTGCTGCTGGCAATCTTCCAAACCACCGGGAGCCTAGATCCCCAAGAGTTTGAGGAAAATTCAAACATAGTAGTGCATCATTATGGACATATTGCGCCATAGCGCTCCTATACCTCCGGATGTGCTCTTTTGGGTCGGTGTCCTTCTTGAACAGCTCGATGTGGGGCATTCTGAATCTTTCTGGGAAAGGCATCCTCAAGACCCCATTGGTAAAAGGGCTTCCGGATTCATCATCTGACAGCTCATTACGCCCATACCGCCTGACCAAAGCATCCATTTGCCGACGATTATTTTGAACTTCCCGGGTGAGGCTCTGTATAAGTATGTCTCTGTCCCCTTCAGGCTCTCCTAACGCATTGAAGTTCTGGCTTATGGTCAGTTTTTGGCCCCTCTCCTCGGGATTCAATTCTCTATGATCTCGGTTTAGGCCATGCAGTCGGACTGTGCCCCTTTGGCGCTTGCGATGATGGTTCTGCTCACTTTCTTCCGAGGATGACCGGTCTCTCCGGTGGCCACGCCTCCTGGGGCGGTCTCGATCTCCGGCTACCCGATCTTGATCGTACTCTTTGTCGGAATCATTCCCCTCTCTGTGCTCCCTACTTCTCCGGGCCACTCTTTCAGATAGCATCTCTGGTCTGCCTGTAGGATCTTGTCTCGCCTTTGGGGGTGCATCAGGGGTTGGTATCACCACTGCGGAACGCAGCCTTGCTGTCTGCTGGCTTGGGGCGGACAGTTCATGAGGTGACATCAAACCTTCCGTAACAGAGAGATCAATTCCCTGCCTTGCTGCGTCTGATATGAGTTGTTGTAGAGAAGCACGGAGTCGTTGCGCGATTTCTTCATTAGCTGTAGGTAAACGTTGAATACCAGCCAGGGCAGCTGACTGGTCTGCCGTCGTCAAAGTTGCATCCGCCGTATTGAGCGCGGTGTCATCTTCCAATTCATTACTTGGCATGCCCTGACTGTACCTGGAATCGCTACCATCTCCGTCGCAAGCCATTGTTGTCATAAATTTTTGGGTTCCCCCTCCTTCTAGCGCCAATTGTTGACGGTGATTTTTGGTGATCACCAAGTCAATGATTCGTTTTTGAATTACTGCAGTTTATATTTGAGTATGGTCAAAGATTGTAAAGAAATAACAGGTGATTTACGTGGTAAAACTCCAAAAGATCGGAGAAACATCCACGGGATCGTTGCCTCTAGCAACAAAGCCAAATCCACTATGAATCACGATTACAAGATGAAGAATGATAAGAATGATTACAAGCTTTTCAATACGACCCTCTCTCTCTCCTGTTCTACTTCTCGCGTACCCCTGTCTATGAATAGAGGGGGTATTTATACATGTTGCATCTAGGGTTTTAAGATGACCGCTAGGGTTTAGTGTTGTGGCCCCCAAGTCTCAAGCGGTTTCCTAGTCTTATTTAGATTGTGCTTCCCTTTTTCGGCTGTATCCAATTCTGAATGGGATTCTCTCTCCTTTATTCACGGGAGAACTGCTTGTTTCCTTTTTTACCTCTTATGGTCCACATCGTTGCTTATCGTGGACCTGCTGGCTGTTAATTGCAAGTGTTGGCGACTGTTTTATTGTTTCCCGAGCGAGTATGCCCGAGTGTGCCCGAATCCGATCTGCTGTTCAAGCTGATCGTCTTTGTTTGTGGTCGGACTACTTATCCTCTTTTCCGAGTAAGTTATCGTGAAGGTTCCTACTCCATAAGTTGACTTATCTTGACCTCTGCTGACCTGGCCTTCCATGGTGATGACGTGTCTATCACGACTATTTTTACCTATAACACCTTTGTTAGAGTACAGTTGGGTGATGTTAAATTCCGATCCATTGTCACTAGGAATGATTTTTATGCGGGACTCAAATTGTGTTTCAACAAGATTAATAAAGGTAGTGAGAAATTCACGTGTATCAGACTTATTATATAAGAGATAAATCCATGTACAACGTGAGAAGTCATCAACAATTGTGAGAAAATATCGTGCCCCATTAAGCGTCAGTACATGATAACCACAAGCACCCCCCCCCCCCCCCCCCACAAAAAAAAAAAAAAAAAAAAAAATGTCAATATGAATTAATTCAAAAAGTGCTTTTGTATTAGTAGAACTCAAAGGAAAAGGATTACAAGTCTGTTTAGCAAGAGGGCAAATAGAAAAATAATTAATAGAGCAAAAATTCATATTTTTGGTAGACAAAGATATAGTATGCAGACTTTTATTTGATAGATGGCCCAGACGTTGATGCCAAATGTGAGAGGATGTTGAAATAGGGGCTGAAAAACAGTAACACCCAGCTTTCTTCACAAAATCCATGTAGTAGAGCCCATCTCTCTTAGTTCCCATCCCAATCGTCTTCCTTGAACGTCAGTCCTGAATAAAACAAAACTCATTAGTAAATGTGGCATGACACGAAGAAGTCTTAGTGAGTTTGGCTACTGAGATCAAATTCAATCTGAATGAGGGAACACATAGCACATTATGGAGTACAAGTTTATCAAAAAACTGTATGGTGCCTATACAGGTCACACGAGCAAGTGTATTGTTAGGTAAAAGCATATGGCGATCAATGACTTCTATACTAGTAGTCATAAGGCTTAGGGAGCAAACCATATGATCAGTAGCTCCTGTATTAAATATCCAACGAGTTTCTGAACTAAGAGCATGTGCACATATTGTATCACCTGAGCGGTTGCTCATTGTTGATGATGAACTCACTTGATTGGCTACGTTGCTAAATTTGTTACGATCAAGGAGGGCAATGAGAACATGGTACTACTCGTAAAATTATAGTGGTACATCCATATTTTCTGGTTTAGAATCAACATAATGGGCCTTGGAAGGAAAGCTGAAGCTTGCATTCTTTTTATCTTGATGATCAATCTTGTTTCCATGAGAAGTGGTTTTCTTTAGCTTTCGACAGACATCAATGGTGTGACCCTTCTAGCCACATAAATCACACTTGAGGTGAGCTCGGAAAGTGTCAGAAGTATGACCTGTGATATTGCAGCGATCACATTTGAGGTGTGGGTTCTTTGGTGAATAGTTTTTTGTTGAAATGGCAGGATCCATCCTTGGTAGCAAATGCGGCAGCTTCTGGTGCATTTTCTATGGCCTATGAGAAAACAACTCATTGTTTCTCATCCTGAATGATGAGGGAATATACTTTGTTCACTGCGAGCAAAGGTTCCATAAGCAAGATTTACCCACGAGCTGTTGTGTAGGCTTCATTAAGTCCCATAAGAAACTTTATGGTTCGTTGCCTTTGTTGGTACTACTATAATGCTTCCGCGGTATCACCACCACAAGACGGGAGAGGGCACAGCGCATCTTTTGTATCCCATAAACCCTTGAGTTTGGTGTAGTACTCACAGATACTATTACCTCCTTGTACACGGTCATGGATTTCTTACTCAATGTGGAAAAGATGTACGTTGTTAGTGTGTGAGAATCGCTCCTTTAATTCATTCCAAAGCTCATAAGTGTCGTTATTGAGAATCCATCCTTTGGTAAGATTGTTGCAACAGGTCCATTGTTTGATTTTTGCTGCCGAACTTGCAGGTGGATTTGGGATGGTGCCATCAATGAAGCCATCCTTATTTTTGATGGTAAGAGCCATGAGCATCACATGACTCCAGATGGGATAATTTTCTTGAATCAACAATTGAGTCACAAGAACAAGACCGGGTTGGTCTGAGTGATGAAGGTAGAATGGATCGCTTGGATCATCGTACTTGATTGTCTGAAGCTTTGGTGCCTTAGTTTTCTGTGGAGTTCTCTCGTCATCCTTTTTCCATCGTCATTGGAGGTGAAAGATGTGACGGCTTAGAGTTTGATTTGATTTACAAGAGGAGCCTTATTGCTCTGATACCATGTAAAACAATTTGGATTCAAGTCTATATTTTTTTATTACATAGGAGACTGATTATATACACAAAGATGAATCAATTTAGATCCTGAATATTGGCTTTATACAAAGCTATTTCCTATTCTAATTATGTATTGGAAAGGAAAGTAAATAAATGTAAATCAATACAATGATATGTACAAAGTCAAGGATCAATTCCTTGAATGTCGAGAATCTTTCTCAACAAGTGTTTCTTGTGAGTATGTGATTTCAAGCCCAAAAAACTAATTACTAGCAAGAAATCTGGAAACACTCTTCATTTAGAAAGCAATTGAGAAGATTGCAATGACCTCTCCCTAGTCCCTATTGGTGCACTTGTTGATTGAATAACTGGAGTCACCTCCACATATGCTCCCAACAGTCAAACATTCACATTTATTGCGCTTGCACCCGGTTCTGTCTCCACAGAAGCAACAAACTCTCCTATTCATACAATGGGCTTCCTTATTCATACACTGGGATACCGAGCAACTGCAAGAAGTCCAACATTTGTTCGTCAAACATTCACATTTATTGCTCTTGCACCTAGCTCTGTCTCCACAAAAGCAGCAAACTATCATATTCATACAATGGGCTTCCTTATTCTTACACTGGGATACCGAGCAACTGCAAGAAGTCCAACAGTTGTTCCTAGTTGCAAAGCATTCGCATGTCTGGCAAAAAGTTCTTGATCCACAGGAGCAGCACACTGTTGCTCCATGCTTGCCCTCTCCCTGAATATATACAAGCTAATAAGCAAGACAGCTTCCAAACTTCAATTGACACTAAAACACCAAAATCAAAACACAGCATTCACTTTCTTGTATCAAATACAATCACAATATAATAAGAAACATAAACAAGCACCATAAGCAGTTCACTGGAGCTTGAAATTGAAATAACCATCAAAACAAATTATACTCAATACATGCAATTGCCAATAAGAGCTTGGAACACCAATTATTCAAAAGAAATAAACTAAACAAATAAAGCATAAAAAATAAAATGCATAAAAAGAATTTTTCTATATTATGTACTTGTGCTAGGGGTGTCATTAACTAAAGGAGGTTTTACCAAGTTTGGAAATTGGTTCTTTTTCAGAACCCACAAGTTGAGTTGATTTCCCATTTTCCTTTCTTTTGGGTCTAACTTGGTTAACCAAGTCTTTTCATACCCAAATTTGTTTAACTCTAGGTGGCTTTTTCCTATTCCTAGACTTTCTCAATTTTTTATGCTTATGGAATTTAAAACAATGAGCTTTTAAGTGCCCTTTTTGAAAGCAAAAATAGCAAGTAGGAGGATGGTTTAGAAAACTCCCTCTTGGTAGGTGACTATGAGGTCCATGGTGTTGTCTGATTTGTAGTGCTTTGACCTCCTTCTCCACCTTGTCTAGATTGACTATGAAGTCACATTCTTTGACCTTGGCTACCTTGACGGCTTCATCCTTCCTACTAAGTTCTTCCTTCATTTCTTCCAAAGCTTTCGCTTTTCGCTCCACTTCCATAAGCAACTTCCTTGTCTTTCTTGCATATTCTTCTTCAAATAGCTTTGCAAGGTCTTTGAATTCCCTTGATGCGGAATTCCTCTCAACTTCAAGTCTCCCAACTTGTATTTCCAACTCATTGTTCTTGTTGGAGACTTCTCCTACCTTCCTCCGAAAGGTACTATTCTCTTCTTTGAGCAAGTTTACTTCAAGAGTGAGCTTCTTGTTTTGCACTTCAAGCTCTTCAATCTTCACATTTCCCAAGGCCTCCTTTTCTTCCAACTCCTTCATCACGAGTTGTATTTTTCTTTCCAACTCTTCCTTCCCTTGGGAGGTTTCTACCAATCTCTCTTGAAGTAAAGATACTTTTTCCTCTAACTTTGTGCTTAGCTCTTGGGTCTTTGGCGGTCCTTCTTCGGTTTCCGCACCCTTCTCAAATACTTGTACAAGAGCGTGTACATGGCTCCTTGTCCTCCCTTGCTTGGGATATACCGATTCTAGTGATTGATCCGTCTGACTAAAAACCACATAGTTGGTCATCTTCTCCTCATGTGCTTGTTGTGCGGATTGGATAACTTCATGGTCTCTCGTTGAGAAGCTTGGAATCTCTCACTC
Source organism: Acer saccharum (assembly GCA_030490815.1). Taxonomy (NCBI): domain Eukaryota; kingdom Viridiplantae; phylum Streptophyta; class Magnoliopsida; order Sapindales; family Sapindaceae; genus Acer; species Acer saccharum. Next base: position 9,867,453 of record CM059874.1, on the reverse strand, counting down.
TCCTGAAGATGATTCTCCATGAAATTTTTCCTCTCATCATCAATGGTGCTTGATTGGTATGATGAGAAGGAATCTTGGTTTATCCACTAATCCCTATTGAAGCTATTCCCATGAGTCTCATAGCTCGGCCCTTGATATTTCGTGAAGAAATCCATAGAATCCTGAAACAAAAATAAACAATAACTACCAAAGAAGTAAAAAATAACTAAAAGACTAAAAACAACTAAAAGACTAAAAATTAATAAAAACCTATAAAGAAAAGTTAATTGATTCAAGAATCGCTAAAAGTTCCCCGGCAGTGGCGCCAATTTTGATGAGCGTCGTTTGTGTACTCAACAAAATGATATTTTTAAATGTGTTCATGTTGAAAGCTGATTTCACCACTTAGATGTAAAATTAGTAAAGTGGCAAGTAGGATTCGTTCCATAGGGAATTAGAGTAATAGTTGAATAAATTAACAATTCATAAATGCAATAAAATAAATCATAAGCAATGGATGGTTGTATGGTTTGTCAAGCCATCAAACATACATAAGATGCTCAACAAATCTAGATAAGATATATGGAATGGGGTGGGCGTTGATTGGATCGGTTCGATTTTCCATAGAACCGATCAAAAACCGATAAAGTCCGGTTTTTAAAAAAGTGAACCGATCCAATCAAATTGACATTTGTCAACCGATCAAAAACCAACCGAATTGGACCGGTTCGGTTCGGTTCGGTTTTTTCGGTTTTGGGCCTAATGGGCCAAAATTTTCAATTACACAGTTTTTCCCATGTATTGGGCCGAATTTGACTAAATTAAAAAAGAAAAGCCAAATATGTTGCCAAATTATATAAAAACATTGATGCAAATGGCCAATACAATACCAAACACCTAAAAAAAAAAAAACACAAATTATATAATAACACTAAACACAAATAAATCCAATATCAATCCATCATCCCATAAACACAAATAAATCCTCCATTGTTGAGTTGTTTGAGCTCTGCAACTGCTCTGCTTTAACTTTCCTGTTAATATAAAATAATATTAGTTAAAACACAAAAATTATTAAATAAATAAATTTAAGCTCCAAAAGAAAAAATGTGAAGCAGAGAGAGCCTCTCTGTGATGTTATGACCATGAAAGCAACATGTATTGTAATTTTTGCAAAACGTTTATGATTTGTGAAAATAAATTAATACTCTAAAAAGCTACATAATGTGGATTTGTATATAGATTTGGGAGTAAACAAGAAAACAAACAAGAGGAAATGAAATCTATGAGAAAAAAGAACTAGAAAATAGCTAGATTGACTAAAATCAAATCAAATCAAATACCCAAAATTTTAAAGAAAAGTAAAACGAATAAGAATCAAAAGCTGGATAATGAAAAGTAAGCTTGATTTTCATACAAAAACAAGATTGAACTACGCAAAGAACAAATAAGTTGAGAGAGAGAGAGACGGAACCAACTTAAGAGAAACAAATAACTCACCGAAGGAATAAATTGAACTAAGTGAAGAGGTTGAGGTTGATGGCGGTGGCTTAAGGAGACCCAGACGGCGTTGAGAAGTTGAGACTTGAAAGACAGAGATGTGAAGACTGAAGAGTGAAGATGTCTGCGGCTAAGGCTTCTGCAAAATGAAAAATTTTAAATTTAAAAAAAAAACATTATATATACTCAAAGCCGGTTCGGTTTTACCGGTTTTGAGGACCAAACCGAAAAAAAAACCGAATCGGCCGGTTTTCTTAAAAAATCAACCGAAATAAACTGATTGACCAATTAAAACCGGAAAAAAAAACCGATTTGACCAGTTCGGTTTGCCGGTTCAGTTTATCGGTTCAGTTCAGTTTACCGGTTTTATACCCACCCCTACTAAGGAATTAATGGGATCACAAGTGGATTACGGGAAGTGCTTCTCAAGCTACCTTAGTGAGCCAACCTCACAAATGTTAACCAATTGATTTCGAGAATGTGTTTAGACCATTACTATGAACCCTAAACAACTTCCCACCATAATGCCTAACTGATTAAGGAGAGGGGGTCACGGCGAAATCGGTTTGTTATAATTAACGGTTTAGATAATCATAGTTGATATACCCTCCAACGATCTATCCTAGTCACTATGTTCTCAATCCATCAAGGTTGTCAATCCAATCAAGATTATATAACAAATTATCCTAAACAAGAGTATAATCAACTAGTGGGCATACATGTCAATTATATAATGCATAGAATCTAGTTACAAAATGAATAAAACACAAATAGAGATTAAATATATTAAAGCTTAAACAAAACCCAATCCAAATGTTCTTACATCAAAACCCTAGAAAGGGGGTTTAATTACACATATTACAATCAAAGGGAAGGCAAGTAAAAGATTAGGAAATCACCATTGGGTCTCCTTTTGTAAGCTTGATCCTTTCCTTGCCTTTGATGCTCCTTATGCAAAGAGTGGATGATGAGGATGTGTCTAGATAGATGGAGTCAAATGGGAAGTGACTAAGGAGATATGTGGAGAAGATGGGAAGAAATGAATGATTTAGGGAAGGTAATCTAGATGTTTAGTTTAGGTAGAGGAGAAATGGTGGGATTAGGAATGGTAGAAAGGAGGTTTCTTGGTTGTCAAGAGTTGCCAAGAGTTGTAAAATAGTGATGAATTTATAGGATTTTCAAATTAGGTCTTGGGTGGTAAATTACCAAAACACTCATGACCATGGCAAATTATCATTTAGTCCTCAAGAGGGCGGCATCTTGTAATTTTCCCCACCAATCAGATTTGCACAGAGATGAGTTCGCTATTTTGCGTTCATGGTGACACTAGGGTGACTCTGGGGTGACACAATCTGGAGCCAAAACAACTCCCTGTCGCCATGGCGACATTGGAATGCAAACCGCGACATCGATTTACGCGGTTTGGGAAAGTGACGAAAAAGGGGCGACATAGGTGTGAAGATTTGGTCGTGATTGAAGGAGTTTTGGGGAGTTGAGAAGATGACGATCAGGCTTGCGTCATCATGGCCATTCGTTTAGCACCGATATTGGCATGAGTTAGGCCGGAAAAGGTTGCTTCCGGCGGCTAGGAAGGAGACAAGGGTTCGCTGCCATGGAAGCTGATCAGTTCGCTTAAGGAAGAAGAAGCGATTAGGTGAAGGTGGGGGACAATCAGCAAAGGTATGGGGTGTAAACGGGCTTGATTGTTTGTCTCTTTAGAGGTGCAATTAGGAAGGCTAAAGGGTGTAATAAGGTGCACCTTCTTGGCTTCATTGGGGGTGCAATAAGCATTATGGTGGGGCGCGTTTAAGCTCAAGCCACTTGCTTCTTTGGGGTGCACTTAGTCTAGGGCTTAAGGTGCGCTCAGCCTTAATTGCTTTGTCTCAATTGGGGTGCATTTAGGCGGCGGTTGGGGTGTGCATAAGAGTGGCTTGCACCACTTGGGCCACGAGTTGGGTCTGTTATTAGGCTGATGCCCAATTTCTTCCTTTCATCAAAACGCACAGCATCGATGACGTGGCGTGCATGGGCTGTTTTGAGTGGCAAATTACACGATGCTCCCCTATTCTCTTCTAATATTACGATAACTTCAATCTTTCATCCTAATTTACACTTTTGCCCCTAATTCCTCCAAATTACACCAATACCCCTAAACTCTATAATTACCTGAAAATACTCAATTCACACCATTAAATCACGGGATATTGCCCGAGAATCAAGCAAAAGGAGAAGGAAATGAGGGCCAAAATCATACTAATTTTGGTTCGATCAGTTAGAGAGTTGGAGAATACTAAATGTCAATCAAGAGTAGTCAAAATATTATGAAAAATGGAGGAAGGGTGGCGTTGAAAGCAAACTGAGCTGCATAAACAGGTTTGGTCAGCATTTGTTTCATCATAACATAAACGAGTTAAAGCTAACTGTCTGACAAAAGTCACAGAACATAAAATGACTTGACTTACATACTAGATAGATCATAATAAAAGAAATTGACAGAGATATAGCATAACATGCTGCCAGATGTTTCGAACCACCAGAAACAATGGGAGAAAATTAATTTTGATCAATTGATAAACATGAAATTTTAAACCTAATAGATATGATATGCCATTTTACCAACATAAGAAATGGAAAGGTCACATATTTACTACATTTTTTAAAGCCTAAATGTAGTTTCAGAAAACAGTTTGGATTAATCAATGTACTCCAACAATCATTTTTCAAAATTGTTACTTTTAAAGACTATTAAAAGGAACAAGGAAAATATGGCCAGGCAGCAAAAGATATTCAACCAAATAGGGGAAAAAAATCAATCCCTTAGAAATAATTAGTAACATGAGCTATTGTACTAAGCTATAAACATGACACAATAAAAATAAACTATAAATAATATACATACATACATATTTATATCATAAGGAAGAGCTTTATAGTTAGGTAGTAAAGACAATAGTGGCATGGAGAGTTGGAGACTACTCATTGTCAATCAAGAGTAGCCAAAATAAAATAATAAAAAGGGGGAAGGGGAGCGTTGAAAGCGAACTGAGCTGCATAAACAGATTTGGTCAGAATTTGTTTCATCATAACATGAACGAGTTAAAGCTAACCGTCTGACAGAAGTTAAAGAACATAAAATTACTTGGCTTACATACTAGATAGACAATAATAAAAGAAATTGAAAGAGATATAGCATAACATATTGCTAGATGTTTTGAACCACCAATAAGTTCACCTGCATGAGTTGAGTCGGTAGCAATACTGCTAGCTGGTGAGAGTTCTTCAGTCCAACATCAGGTAAAAATAAAAATAAAAAAATGAAAGATAAAATCATATTCATGTCAGAAAATTAAAAAATTAAATAAGATTACGGTGATGACGAACATGATAAAAATGGGTGTTGTATGTATAAACTCGCCCAACTAACACGTCATCAAAGGAGCTAACAAAAGGTTGCCACATCATTCATTGACCGGGTAAAAGGTAGAAGTTTGACCAGTCAGGATGAAAAAATAGCTTAGACCAGAGGGAAGTCAAAGGCATGGTCGCCAAAACCAAAAACCTACTCGCCGAATATAGAAGTGTACTCGCCAGATATACAGTACCCAGAAAATAAAAGTACTCGCTGGACCAGCACACTGGGCTCGAACCGACTCGGCATAAACACAGAAGCAACAAGGAATCATAAAAAGGAAAGAAGACCAAATCCGCGACAGAAAAGGATCCTAATGCAAATCAACAAGGGGAAACCCTAAATAAACATGTATAAATAGAATCACCTATCCCACGAGGAAGGGGTTCAGAGATATAGAGAGAAATAGAGAGAGAGAAAAGAGGGCAATTGTGAGAGATTAGAGAGTGTAACAAAGCAACGAAAACCTAGTATTATTCTTCTGCCCTCAGGGGCGCCGTGGTTTTTTCCCATTCAAGGGTTTTCCACGTAAAACTTGTCTTTTGCATGTGTTCTTAATTTTCTTGCTTTATATTAAATTGATTTAATTGTTGAGTGCGTGGCAATCCAAATTTCACCGTCAACAATTGGCGCTAGAAGGAGGGGGTTTTGAACGAAAAACTTCGAGGGACCCTTGCGAAGTCAGACAGCATGAACAACGACAGCGACAGAGATGGTAACTCCAGTGGAGATTTAGTTGTTGAACCAGCTGCGCCAATGGGAGACAGGGCAGTGACAGTTGGGGAGCAGTCAGCAGCAACGCCAGGAACTAGGGCGGCGGATCCCGGGATTTTGCAGCACTTCCAAGCCGCATTGGTAAACCTAATCAGCGAAGCCAGCAAAATAGGACTTTCGCTTCCCATAGGGTTAGGAGTCTCATCTCCTTACGAGTTAACCACCCCTGGAACCCATCCACCCGGAAGGCTGCGGTCAGAAGTTCATATCACAGTTCCCGACAATCAAGCAAGACAATCCATCGAGGAGACCCCCCAAGACCACATTGAGGATTTCGAGGGGAGAAAACAGAGGAAGGGAAAGGGTGTGATGAATGAAGAGTCCAGGGAGGAACGAGATCAGGTGCGAGCACATAGGGTCAATTCCAGCGACACATACCAGCGAAACCGGCGGAGACACCGGTCCATCTCATCTGAGGACAAGAGTCCTCGTCTGCGAAGGGAGTTGCGATCTAAAAGAACGAAGCGGAGAAGATCCGAGAGCACTGAAGATCGGAGAAGCCCAGATGAGAGAGGCAATCATGGTAGAATGACAATCAAGAGTAGGCTCGACCCAGCAGGAGAACCAACTGGTCAGCGAGATGTCACCTTACAAGAGCTATCAAGAAAGGTTTCAGCAATGGCACGAAGGTATGGACGTAATGTATCCTCGGATGATGAGTCAGATAGCCCATTCGTTGAAGCTATTGCTCGCACCCAATTTCCAGACAGGTTTAGAATGCCAACTATTGAGCAGTACAAGGAGAACAGGGATCCAAAAGAGCATGTTCGCCGATTCCGCAATATCATGGCCCAGTATTCATCCAATGACGGGTTGCTGTGTCTCACCTTCCCGTAAACATTCGGCGACCTTGCCTCTAGATGGTTCGGAAGGCTTCCACCCGGAACCATAAGCAGCTTCTCAAACCTCAGCAAGGCATTCATAAGGCAGTTCATGGGAAGTGTCCAAAGAAGAAAGTCACTCGCCCATCTATCGAACTTGAAACAGGAACATAACGAATCAATCAAGAAGTACCTGGCCAGGTTTGGGAAGGAAGTAGCTCAAATTGAGGATGCCAGTGATGTAGCTGTAATCGCCGCTTTCACTAATGGGTTACAAAGTGGACGATTGTCTTTTGACCTGCGAAGGGATAGACCTAAAACTTACGAAGAGATGATGGAAATAGCTGGCGATTATGCACTGGTAGAGGAGGAAGAAGTAGCACAAGGGGGTAGCTATGTGCATGGGCACAAGCCTAACTTGAAAACAGACCATAAGGACGACAAAAAGATGCAATCACGTGATCGCCAGAAGGATGAGAATGGCCAAAAAGGATACTCAAGAGAGAGCAGGGGAAACACTCGGGCCAATAAGTTTCGAGGAAGGTACAACCATTACACCCCTTTAAATGGCGACCAGGAGGAGATATTATCTGTGGTAGAAGACAAGGGACTCGCCAAATACCCCCGACAGCAGTCAGCGAATGCAAGGAGAGATACAACCAAGTACTGTCGATTCCATAAAGATCATGGACATGAAACTTCAAAGTGTTTCCAGTTGCGCGATCACATCGAAAGCCTGATCAGAGATGGGCACCTGAAAGACTTTGCCTTGAAAGGGGACAAGCACGGGGGTCGCCAAGATAGCCGCCAAGGAAACGGGCAAGATAGGAAGAGTCCAAGGAGGAACAGTCCTAACGCAGCCATAAACACTATTTTCGGCGGACCTCACACTGGGAGGAGCAATCGAGAAAGGATGTCGGAAGTTCGAGAAGTGATGTATGAAGGCAGAAGCATGGAAGTCAATTCTGTGCAGAGAAACCCCAAGAAGGGGAGAGAAGGACATGATCCCATAACGTTTACAGCAGAAGACTCAGACGGGATTGATGCAAAGCCTAATGATGCAATAGTCGTGGGAGTTCGAATAGCCCATAGGGATGTCCTTCGAGTGATGATTGACAACGGGAGTTCGGCTGATATTTTAAGTGCCAGAGTGTATGATGAGTTGCGGCTGGACCGGAAAGATCTTGAACCGTTCCATGTACCGTTAAAAGGATTTGGTGGCGCAGAGGTTAGGTCGTTAGGAACAGTGAAACTACCGGTAAGATTTGGAACAGCACCATGCCGGCGAACAATCCTGTTAGACTTTGTCGTGGTTGACATCCATAATTGGCCGTATAATGCACTACTCGGCCGACCGTTTCTTAACAAAGCTCGAGCTGTAACCTCAACCCATGCACTGAAAATAAAGTTCCCTACAGAATTCGGCGTCGGAGAATTGAAGGGGTCGCAGGAGATGGCTCGCCGCGCCAACTTGTCAATCTTCAAAGATAAAACAGGGATGGAAACTTTGAACATATTCGAAGTAGACACAGAGACGCAGGAGGATAATCCGGAAAACTTCGAACTAGATCCAAGAGACAAAACAAGCAGAGAAAAGGAAGAACCAACTGAGTCGATTATTCTAGATGAAGCGGAACCAGATAAAACAGTAAAAATTGGAGCGAGGTTGACTGAGCAGGTTAAGAAAGATGTGACGAACTTGTTGAAAGAATATAGGGGGATTTTCGCTTGGTGCCACGAAGACATGCCAGGGATTGATAGAAGCACAATTTCCCACAATCTGGCTGTGAATGAGAAATGCAAACCGGTAGTACAGAAAAGGAGAAGCTTCAACCCGGAAAGGAGTGCAGCGATTAAAGAGGAAGTGTCAAAATTGCTCGCCGCAGGGTCAATTAGAGAAGTTAAGTACCCGGAATGGGTGGCGAATGTAGTCTTAGTGAAGAAGAAGAACAATCAATGGAGGATGTGCGTCGACTTCACCGACCTGAACAAAGCTTGCCCCAAGGACAGCTTCCCATTACCAAGGATTGACCAGTTAGTAGATGCAACAGCCGGACATGAGACGTTGAGTTTCATGGATGCATATTCAGGGTACAACCAGATAAAGATGCACAGGCCTGACGAAGAGAAAACGGCATTCACCACAGATCAGGGGCTGTATTGTTACAGGGTCATGCCATTCGGCCTGAAGAACGCTGGGGCAACTTATCAGCGCTTGGTCAACAAGATGTTCGCCAGACAGATAGGGAGAAATATGGAGGTTTATGTTGATGATATGCTGACAAAGAGTATTACCGCAGATAAACATGCAAATGACCTGAGGGAAACGTTCGACGTACTGGTCAAGTATGGAATGAAGTTGAATCCGGCAAAATGTGTATTCGGCGTACCATCTGGGAGGTTTCTCGGGTATCAGGTGAACCAAAGAGGAATAGAGGTGAACCCTGAAAAAATCCAAGCACTAGCAAGAATGGTCTCGCCAAAGACTCTGAAAGATGTCCAAAAACTCACAGGGTGCCTAGCATCGCTGAGCAGATTCATAGCCAAATCAACAGACCGATGCCTACCATTTTTCAAAGCTTTAAAGAAGGGAAAAGGGATCGAATGGAGTGAGGATTGCGAAAAAGCCTTCCAGGCCTTGAAAGACTACCTTGGACGGGCACCATTGCTATCAAAGCCAGAAACAGCCGAGACATTGTACATGTACTTATCCGTTTCTAAAGCAGCCACAAGTTCCGTGCTAGTACGACAGGAAGATGGAATCCAAAAGCCAGTATACTACACCAGCAAGGCACTGTTACCAGCCGAAACAAGGTACTCGCCGGCAGAAAAAATGGCACTCGCCCTAATAACAGCAGCAAGGAAGCTAAGACCATATTTCCAGGCTCATAGAATCAGGGTATACACCAACTGCCCACTAAAGTTAATCCTGCAGAAACCAGAGGTATCCGGTCGGTTAACAAAGTGGGCGATCGAATTAAGTGAATTCGATGTAGAATACCTCCCAAGGACAGCAATTAAAGCCCAGGCAGTGGCAGACTTCGTAGCAGAGTTCACTGAACCAAGCATAGAGGTGGCGAGAATGATGGTGAAGCAAAATAAGAAAATATTCAAATGGCAACTTCGCGTTGATGGCTCATCAAACACGCACGGCAGCGGGGCAGGTATAGTGCTGACAACACCGGAAGGAGACTCAGTCGAATGTGCCTTGCGTTTTGACTTCAAAGCCACCAACAATCAAGCTGAGTACGAGGCACTTATAGCAGGTTTAAAGATTAGCACAATCTTAGGTGCAGACGAGGTGGAAATTTTCAGCGACTCTCAAGTTGTTGTCAATCAGGTACTAGATGAATACCAGGCGAGAGAAGAAAGCATGATCACTTACCTGGAATTAGCAAGGGAACTGTTAGAAAGATTCAAAGAGTATAGAATTGTTCACGTCCCCAGAGAAGAAAATGAAAAGGCCGACGCCTTAGCCAAACTGGCATCTGCCACGATCAACATTTGGCCCAACAATATCTCTATGATCCGCCTGTTGCAGCCGAGTATAGTTAAAACAAAGGAAGTCGGGGCAGTCTTTGGCGAGAGGGACAGCTGGATCACGCCAATTAAAGAGTATCTCATCAACGATATACTTCCAAGTGACCCACTGGAAGCAAAGCGGCTAAAATACAGAGCAACAAGATACTCGGTACTCAATGGAGAACTATACAAGAGAGGATACTCGAGGGCACTGCAGAGATGTGTCGGGCCTGAAGAAGCAGAAGGTATCCTAAGAAGCATACACAGTGGAAATTGTGGGAACCATGCTGGGGGTGCCAGCCTAGCCCACAAAACATTGAGACAGGGTTTTTACTGGCCAACCCTGTTCGCCGACTCCAAAAGGGTGGCAGCGAGATGTGAAGCATGTCAGAAAATCGCCAATAACATCCGACAACCACCTGAGCTCCTGCAAAGTATTACCTCGCCTTGGCCATTTGCCATGTGGGGAATAGACTTGATCGGCCCAATGCCAACAGTAACTGGAGGAGCAAAGCATGCCATAGTAGCTGTGGATTATTTTACAAAATGGGTAGAAGCCGAGCCATTGGTGCATATAACAGAAGCAAATACCATTAGCTTTGTGAAGAAAAATATCTTGTACAGATTCGGGATACCAAACACCATCATCACAGACAATGGGACCCAATTTGATGGCAGGAAATTCAGGGAACTGTGTGATAAGTATGGCATCAACAACTACTACGCTTCTCCAGCACATCCACAGACGAATGGCCAAACTGAAGCAGTGAACAAAATCATCAAGCACAACCTAAAAGCTAAGTTAGCAACCAAAAAGGGGAGCTGGGCGGATAAGTTACCGCAAGTGCTCTGGGCATATCGCACAACGGAAAGGGGTTCAACAGGCGAAACCCCGTATTCCATGGCTTACGGAGCAGAAGCTGTTATTCCCGTAGAAACATCGTTCTCTTCACCAAGGGTACAACTCTTTCAGCCAGAAATCAACGTTGATATGCTAAAGTGCGGCCTAGATGAGTTAGAAGAAAGAAGAGAGCGAGCACAAATAAGGAATGCAGCGTACCAACAGAGGGTAGCCAGATATTACAACTCGCATGTGCGTGAAAGGAGGTTCACACTTGGTGATTTAGTACTGAAGAGGGTGAATCCGGGAACAAGAGACAAGGCTGCAGGATCACTCGCAGACAAATGGGAAGGGCCTTATAAGATTACGGGGATAGCTGGCCATGGGGCATATCGCATTACTCGAGAAGGATTTGGCGAGTTACCCCGTCCATGCAATGCGCAGTACTTGAAGATATATTATCCTTAAGGGACAAGTTAGATTCTTTTGAATTCCTTCTATTTTTCTATTTAGCTTAGAGAAGTTGTTCGTTTTAGCATTTTTTCTTTATGACTATGTTAATAAAGTTGCAGGAAGTATTCAATAAAGAGTAATTTATTACCAAGAGATTCTCGATTCCGACTCGCCAAACGCAAAAGGCATTCGCCAGCACACATAGCTACATCACACGAAAACGAGCTTTATGCTCGCTGCAGCGATAACTGGCGAGAAATAAAAACTCAGGGCATGGTCGAATAAACCTGCCAAAAAACTGAGTACGCCAAAATACAGCAACGGCAGCTGAATAAAAGATGAAAACATGATAAAAACTCAGGGCATGGTCAAATAAAACCTGCCAAAACACTGAGTACGCCAAAATACAGCAATGGCAGCTGAATATAGCTATAAAACACAATAAAAACTTGGTATATAGTCGGATACGTCCTGGCGAATACTAAGTATGCCGAAAACCCAGCAATGGCAGCTGAATAAAAAACAACAGTAAGCTAAAACAGCACTTGGTGGAAAACCAAGCCAAAGCCAAAACTCAGCAAAGGCAGCTGAACGAAGAAAAATATATATATTCATAACTTTGTATTATTTACAAATGAATGGACAAAAAATAAATCTATAGTCTTCCAAAACAACAGAAGAATCAACCGGCTGCAGGAGGGCCCTCGCTATCTTCCTCGTCTTCGATCTCCTCATCTGAAGGCCAAATGACTGCCTCATCCTCCGTTGGCATGAAGGGCTCATAATCTCTCCCAGTAACGGGACCCAAATCGGGCTCAGCACCAGAGCCAGAAAAGCTGCCCTTCTGACCCGAGTAGTAAGTGTTGAAAGTACGCTTACTGGGAATCTCAAGATGCATAGGATGAGGCTCAGTCCGGTTATAACGGCAGTGGGCTTTCCATCGTCTCATCTGGTCTTTAATCGAGTCCACGCCGTGGGCCATATGCTGCTGGAGGGACTTGTCAAAACGCTTCAGAGCTTTCTCATTGGAATGATCCTTCATGGCAAAGAATTTCTTCGCCTGCCTCATGCCTTTCTCAAATTCGCGCAACAAAAGCGCATCATAGGCAGGGGATCTCTTGAAGCGATCAACAGACTCAACCTCCAGCACTGCTTTCAGGTTTTCAAAAATGAGATCGCGGGAAGATAGCTGGTTACGTAAATCCGCCGCCTCCAGTTCAGCCTTCTCCTTAGCCTCCTCAGCTACCCGCTCAGCCTCCAAACGCGCTGTGAAGGATTCTTGACTCGAGGATAGGAGCTCTTTCAACGAGCGAATTTCCTCCTCAGCAGCAGAAAGTTTTTCTTCAGCGGCTAGCCGAGCAGACAGATGACCGTCTGAGGACTCTCTCAACTGAGCGAATTGTTGGGCGTGGGATTCTTCAGCGGAAAGCTTCTCGGCCGCCAAAACAGAAGCCTGCTCGCGCAAGCGCTTAATTTCACGAGAAGCTTTGATCCCGAATTTATAACTATCGCCCATCTCAGACATCATCTGAGGAAGAAGACAGCCAAAGTTAGAAAAAAGAATAAAAAAAATAAAAATACATAGAGATTTGCGGCGAAGAACTTACCAAGGAGTGGCAGTTGAAGAAAAACTCCATCTTCTTGTTGCAAGACTTGTTTTTAACATGCCCCCAGCCTTCGCCGATATATACATCATTATTAGCCAAATGGGAGCATATTTCAGTGGCAGAAAAATCAAAAAGGGACACGCTCCCTTCTTCAGCTTCAACCGGTCCGGTAGGAGGAACTTCACGGGCCGAGCCCGAACCGGAAGCAGAGGTCCCCGCCTGATGTGATGGGCCTGGCCGATCAGTCGACTCAGATGGGCCAGATGGCCCAGGTTGATCTGAGTGACCTGGCTCGCCCACAACCACTGCAGGAGAAGCTGGCCGAGGAGAAGCTGGTTGAGAAGGAGCAGCAGGGGGAGTCTGTTCATTAACCCCCTCAGAGGGAGGCGCCGCCACATTCTCCGCTTCAGCAGACCTCTCCGGTTGGGCAGGAAGAGCCTCGGCGACATCCGGCTCCTAGACATCCTCCTCATCAGAAGAGACAACAAACTGCACTACCCGCGAAGCCCGTTTAGGAGGTCGAGCTGAGTGATCAGGAGCGCTTTCAGCAGGGCGTTTATTCCTAGCTCTGGGAGCCAAGTCACTAGCGGGATCGAGGGGGGTCTCAGGAACATCCGCGTCAAAAATAGGGATGTCGCTAGCCACGCCTGAAACCCCCACCTTCTCCTTTCCCTTACGATTGAGGACTGTGGCAGCAGGAACAGTCGCAGCAGTACTCACAGCAGGAGTAGAAGCCGCAGCGGGTGTACTCGCGACAACCTTCGGGCGAACAGGCGATGGCCCTGATTCAACACGCCTCTTGTCAACACTGCCGACCCCCCTTGAAGCGCCTGCTTTCTCTTTGCCTTTACGGCTGGGGGTAACAGCTGCAGTTGCAGCGGGAGTATTCACAGCACCCCCCCTAGAAGCATCACCAGCCTCTTCGCCGCCGTCTGAGTGATCATCACCGTCAGGACTAGCAATTCCATCCTTAGCCAAACCAGCAGCATGCCTCTTGCTGGCAGCCTCAGAATTCTTCACCGCCCGTGCTTGCAAATCGCAAACGGTGTCAAAATCACACACTGCAGGGAAAATAAAACCAAGTGTCAAACTAAGAGAATAAAATCAGGCGAGAAAGTAAAGGAAGAACAGAGTGAAACTTACAGCGAGGGAGCCTTGCGTGAAGCCGAGTAAAGATTTCAGAAGAAATCATCTTCTCCTCATCCAAGAGGAAGGACCTACCCCTCGAGTCCAAAGGAAGAACAGCCGCCGCGGCCAGATGAGAAACCTCCCTATCCGTCAAAGCAGGGGCCGCCTTCGACCAGGCTTCAGGAGATGTAAAATGCCTGGGAACTTTCCTCGCCAAAAGATTGTGGCGATTGTGGGCAGGTACATTTCGACCCCACTCGCCGCTGGCGAAAAACCAACTATTTTTCACCTCTTATTTGAGGTAGGGAAGCCCCAGATAAACCCTTCTTCTTCTCGTCACTGGAGACCTCGACCTGACCAGGGTTCGCCACACCCTCGGGAATCCAGTTCTCCACCGGCGAGGAAAGGAGAAAGTATGTGCCACCATTGCCCGCCTGTCTCAAAGTATAAAAATGGCGGATCTCACGAGGCGTAGGAGGCCCGTAACCCTTCAGCTTCCACATGAGACACAGGCACATCAGTATCCTGTAACTATTTGGGGCGAGCTGAGCCGGTGCGATTTGAGCCTCCGCCAAAAACCTGGCAATAAAAGGCTGAAGGGGGAGAGTCACCCCACAACTGAGCATAGCTCCATAAATGGCGACCGCATTTTCAGGAGGATTCCACACAGCCCGGTCGCCAGGTAACACAAGAGTCACCGAGTCTGGAATATCGAAACGACTCTTGTATTTACGAAGTTCGCCCTCGCCGACCACATTTACTTCCGTATCGAAAGAACAAGGGCGAGCAGACGAGAAAAGCAACCTATCCCTCTGATGATCTTCAACATCAGAGTCAACGACCGTCTGCACATCCAGCAGAGATTCGCGAGGAGCCCTAGTGGAGCGTCGTTTACTACTTGCAGTTTTAGGAGATCTCGTCATTTCTGGAGAATCACTGTCAAAAGGTGGAGGAGAGATGTCAGGATTAGAAGCATTCTCAAAAAATGGAATATCAACAGAAATCGGGACCGGAGAATCTGGACGAAAGTTGCGAATCAGAGATTCAATTTTGTCCGCAGTACACTTATCACCAAGCTCCATAGCTTGCATCATCCTATTAAAAAGAAAAGAACGCAAGGAGGGATCCATGAGAACTCACCAGAAAACCCTAGACTCGCAAGATGTGCAGGAAAGATCAGGAGACACGGAGAAACAAGAAGAGGCGAAATCCGGTGAATCGACCGACAATAAAAGGCACAAGAAAAGGACTGTAGTTAGCTCTCGAAGAAATAAAAGAGACGAAAGCAGGAGATCAGCTGTTCTTTCTTTTGCTCTGATAAAAATACGATGAAGCAAGTAAAGAAAAAGAAGAGAGACGATCGGGCATTAAAAAGAGGGAATTTCGAAATTCAAAAAAGAGCAATCAAGTACAATGATGCGTATTTAATGAGAATGACGGCCACTATTACCAAACCGCGACGGTCACCACCTAATAAGTGACATCTGGCATCTTGGGGAAAACCGAGCCGTCAGAACGTCCCTTCACCTGTCAAGCAAGTGGAGACGCCAGAAGTTATGTGGTTCAGATTGAAAGCGTGTACCGGAAGAATTAATTAATAAATACAGCGCGTGGTTAAAAGGAGAAATTATTGCAAAAATGCGTTGAAATCTCATAAACGTAAATATAAATACTGCTCGCAGAGGCAAACGAAGTAGGAAGGACAAGTCATTCGCCCAGCTCGAAGTATTTATGGGGGTATTGTTGTATGTATAAACTCGCCCAACTGACACGTCATCAAAGGAGCTAACAAAAGGTTGCCACATCATTCATTGACCGGGTAAAAGGTAGAAGTTTGACCAGTCAGGATGAAAAAATAGCTTAGACCAGAGGGAAGTCAAAGGCATGGTCGCCAAAACCAAAAACCTACTCGCCGAATATAGAAGTGTACTCGCCAGATATACAGTACCCAGAAAATAAAAGTACTCGCTGGACCAGCACACTGGGCTCGAACCGACTCGGCATAAACACAGAAGCAACAAGGAATCATAAAAAGGAAAGAAGACCAAATCCGCGACAGAAAAGGATCCTAATGCAAATCAACAAGGGGAAACCCTAAATAAACATGTATAAATAGAATCACCTATCCCACGAGGAAGGGGTTCAGAGATATAGAGAGAAATAGAGAGAGAGAAAAGAGGGCAATTGTGAGAGATTAGAGAGTGTAACAAAGCAACGAAAACCTAGTATTATTCTTCTGCCCTCAGGGGCGCCGTGGTTTTTTCCCATTCAAGGGTTTTCCACGTAAAACTTGTCTTTTGCATGTGTTCTTAATTTTCTTGCTTTATATTAAATTGATTTAATTGTTGAGTGCGTGGCAATCCAAATTTCACCGTCAACAATGGGAATATGAATTTACATCATCCTTACTAATAGCAGCTTTGGCTTCTTCCTCCTCCGACCTTGACTGCATTTTCACTTGAGCTTCTTCCAACTGTAATGGATGAAGAATATGAATATTAATCATCAAACAATTACAAAATCAATTAAAAAGGGTAGATAAAAAATACAAGAACCTTTTGCTTTAAAATCAAACTCTCCTTCCTCAGTTGGTCAAGTTTGGATTTGAGGCTCTAGATTTCTCTTTGATACTTCTTAATTAACGATTTCTCATCAATAATCTAAAAGAAAATTGAGTGAAAATAGTGTAAGACTGAGTTTCTAATGCAATCCTGTGTCGGCCCCATTAATACCCAACTTCAATAGCAAGGTTTGTCAATTACTAGTTAGGGACCGGCATGAAGACAGGTCACACAAACACACTTGAGTTGGAGTTAGAGCAGAAACAAAGTTTAAGTTTTTTGTCCCATTCCAGGTATAATGCACAATTACCCTTGATATACTATATAATATTTTATAACTTAGTATTTACATAAACATTATTGCTTTTTTCGCTTTCTAAAGCCACCAGCCTCAACTCATTCATAAAATCCCCTCTCCTTTATCTCCTTCAAGTAACTCTTACAGTTCTTTTTACAGAGACTTACTGATGTCGCACTTAACCTAAGAGAGGGTAACCAAAAAGAAATGTTGCTGTTATAAGGCAATACTACTTCAAAACAATATTATCGAGGAACTACCTACTAGACTTCATAATGAATGTTCATTTTTTGTCCCATCATCCAGAAATTATGTCAACTATTTACAATATAAAAAGAAAAAAGAAATGATGGATCGAAGTATTTTTTCTTAGTTATCAACTTATTGTACCTTGTTCACTTAAGCATCATTGGTAACTTCCTTCACAGTAGTTGCAAAAGACAGCGTATATTTTGTTTGCTCCATATGACTTAAAGCAAGACTGATATTACATATGATAGTCATACGAGCATTTACACCAAGTGAATGCTGCAATATTTGAGTAATTTTGGAATCCCTGTATGGTATATGACCACTCTGTTTTCCTCCACCGCGGACAAACCAAGAAATGAACATATGCACTTAAATGTTTCACAAAAATACTCTACACCTAAGTGTTTGTCATTTCATGGGTAAAAATATCAGACGTACAAAATTAAGTCAAATAGTTATGCAAAAAATTTCTGATATCAGTTTCAAACTACAAACACATGCAATTGAACAATATCCTAAGGTCAGTTAGAAATTATTTTGGGTACCATAATCAAGACTCTTACTATTTTAATGTTCCTATTTGAAAACCTCACTAAGCAAGCCATCGGTTTTTTTTTTTTTTTTTTTTTTTTTTTTTTTTTGACAAACAATTCCCTAACTCAAGCTTTACAAGATCTTTGGAAAATTTTGATCTAGATCTGTTCCATTCATTAACTCACTACACAGTAGCAACTATAAAAAATATACATACATACATATTTATATCATAAGGAAGAGCTTTATAGTTAGGTAGTAAAAACAATAAAGGGATGGAGAGTTGGAGACTACTCATTATCAATCAAGAGTAGCCAAAATAAAATGAATAAAATGGGAGAAGCGAAGCGTTGAAAGCAAACTGAACTGCATAAACAGGTTTGGTCAATATTTGTTTCATCATAGTACAAACGAGTTAAAGCTAATCATCTGACAGAAGTCAAAAAAATATATAATTACTTGGCTTACATACTAGATAGACAATAATAAAAGAAATTGAAAGAGATATAACATAACATACTGCTAGATGTTTGAACCACCAATAAGTTCACCCGTATGAGTTGATTCGGTTACAGTGTTGCTAGCTGGTGAGAGTTCTTCATTCCACTTGCTAGAAGATCATCTATGTTTACAATCATAAGACATATCTCTTGTAACTACTAAAGCAAAAGTTGAGTCTTGACTCTCATTATCAATAATCAAAGAACCCTCTCGTGGTACTTCCAACTTCAGGTAAAATAAAACATGAAAGATAAAATCATATTAATGTTAGAAAATTAAAAAATTAAAAAAGATTACAGTGATGACGAACATGATAAAAATGAGAATATGAATTTATATCATCCTTATTAATAGCAGCTTTGGTTTTTTCATCCTCCAACCTTGACTGCATTTTCACTTGAGCTTCTTCCAACTTATTAGGATGAAGAATATTAATACTAATCATCAAACAATTACAACATCAATTAAAAAGGGTAGATAAAAAATACAAGAACATTTTGCTTTAAGATCAAACTCTCATTCCTCAGTTGGCGAAGTTTAGTTTTGAGGCTCAAGATTTCTCTTTGATACGTCTTAATTAATGATTTCTCATCAATAATCTGTAAGAAAATTGAGTGAAAAAAGTGTGTGAAAAAAGTGTAAGACTGAGTTTCTAATGCAATTTTGTGTCAGCCCCATCAATACCCAACTTCAACAATAAGGTTTGTCAATTACTAATTAGGGACCGATATGGAGAAATGTCACACAAACACACTTGAGTTGGGGTTAGAGCAGGAACAAAGTTTAGGTTTCCTGTCCCATTCCAGGTATAACACACAATTACCCTTGATATACTATATAATATTTTATAACTTAGTATTTACATAAACATTAGTGCTTCTTTCGCTTTCTGTAGCCACCAGCCTCAACTCATTCATTAAATCTCCTCTTCTTTATCTCCTTCAATTAACTCTTATAGCTCTTTTTACAGAGACTTACTGGTGTCACGCTTAACCTAAGAGAGGGTAATCATAAAGAAATGTTGCTGTTATAAAGCAATACTACTTCAAAACAATATTATCGAGGAACTACCTACTAGACTTCATAATGAATGCTCATTTTTTGTCCCATCGTCCGGAAATTATGTCAACTATTTACAATATAAAAAGAAAAAAGAAATGATGGATCAAAGTATGTTTTCTTGTTATCAACTTATCTTACCATGTTCACTTGAGCATCGTTGATAACTTACTTCACACTAGTTGCAAAAAGACAATGTATTTTTTGTTTGCTCCACATGACTTAAAGCATGATTGATAGTACATATGATAGACATACGAGCATTTCCATTGAGTGAATGCTGCAATATTCAATTAAGTTTGGAATTCCTGTATGGTATGTGACCACTCCTTTTTCCTCCACTGCGGACAAACCAAGAAATGAATCATATGCACTTAAATGTTTCACAAAAATACATACACCTAAGTGTCAGTCATTTTCTAATACTCATGATCATGGGTAAAAATATCAGGCATACAAAATTAAGTCAAATGGTTATGCATAAAATTTTTGATATCAGTTTCAAACTACAAACACATGCAATTTGAACAATATCCTAAGGTTAATTATAAATTATTTTGGGTACCATAATCAAGACTCGTACTGTTTCAATGTTCCTGTTTGATAACATTACTGAGCAAGCCATCAGTTTTTTTTTTTTTTTGTTTTTTTTTTTTTTTTGTGACAAACAATTCCCTAACTCAAGCTTTACAAGATCTTTGGAAAATTTTGATCTAGATCTGTTACATTCATTAACTCACTACACAGCAAAAACTATAAATAATATACATACATACATATTTATATCATAAGGAAGAGCTTTATAGTTAGGTAGATAATAGTGGGATGGAGAGTTGGAGACTACTCATTGTCAATCAAGAGTAGCCAAAATAAAATGAATAAAATGGGGGAAGCGGAGCGTTGAAAGCAAACTAAGCTGCATAAACAGGTTTGGTCAGCATTTGTTTCATCATAGCACAAAGAAGTTAAAGCTAACCGTCTAATAGAAGTCAAAAAACATAAAATTACATAGTTTACATACTAGATGGACAATAATAAAAGACATTGAAAGAGTTATAGCATAACTTACTGCCAAATGTTTTGAACCACCGATAAGTTCACTTGTATAAGTTGATTCGGTAACAATACAGCTAGTTAGTGAGAATTCTTCATTCCACTTGCTAGAAGATCGTCTATGTTTATAATCATAAGACATATCTCTTTTAACTACTAAAGTAGAAATTGAGTCCTGACTCTTATTATCAATAATCAAAGAACCCTCTCATGGAACTTCCAACTTCATGTAAAATAAAACATGAAAGATAAAATCATATTAATGTTAGAAAATTAAAAAATTAAAAAAAATTATAGTGATGACGAACATGATAAAAATGAGAATATGAATTTACATCATCCTCACTAATAGCAGCTTTGGCTTCTTCCTCCTCCAACCTTGACTGCATTTTCTCTTGATATGTCTTAATTAATGATTTCTCATCAATAATCTGTAAGAAAATTGAGTGAAAAGAGTGTAAGACTGAGTTTCTAATGCAATTTTGTGTCGGCCCCATTAATACCCAACTTCAACAACAAGGTAGGGTAGATAAAAAAAATACAAGAACCTTTTGTTTTAAGATCAAACTCTCCTTCCTCAGTTAGTCAAGTTCAGTTTTGAGGCTCAAGATTTCTCTTTGATACGTCTTAATTAATGATTTCTCATCAATAATCTGTAAGAAAATTGAGTGAAAAGAGTGTAAGACTGAGTTTCTAATGCAATTTTGTGTCGGCCCCATTAATACCCAACTTCAACAACAAGGTTTGTCAATTACTAATTAGGGACCGGTATGGAGAC
The DNA here is from genome assembly GCA_030490815.1 of Acer saccharum. Classification (NCBI taxonomy): domain Eukaryota; kingdom Viridiplantae; phylum Streptophyta; class Magnoliopsida; order Sapindales; family Sapindaceae; genus Acer; species Acer saccharum. The sequence continues at coordinate 9,846,383 of CM059874.1, read as the reverse complement.
AGGTCACACAAACACACTTGAGTTGGGGTTAGAGCAGGAAGAAAGTTTAGGTTTCATGTCCCATTCCAGGTATAATGCACAATTACCCTTGATATACTATATAATATTTTATAACTTAGTATTTATATAAACATTATTGCTTCTTATCTGCCACCACCAGCCTCAACTCATTCATAAAATCTCCTCTCCTTTATCTCCTTCAAGTAACTTTTACAGTTCTTTTGACAGAGACTTACTGATGTCGCACTTAACCTAAGAGAGGGTAACCATAAAGAAATGTTGCTGTTATAAAGCAATACTACTTCAAAACAATATTATCGAGGAACTACCTACTAGACTTCATAATGAATGTTCATTTTTTGTCCCATCGTCTAGAAATTATGTCAACTATTTAAAATATAAAAAGAAAAAAGAAATGATGGATCGAAGTATTTTTTTTCTTAGTTATCAACTCATTGTACCTTGTTCACTTGAGCATCGTTGGTAACTTCCTTCACAGTAGTTGCAAAAGACAGTGTATTTTTTGTTTGCTCCATATGACTTAAAGTAAGACTGATAGTACATATGATAGTCATACGAGCATTTACACCGAGTGAATGCTGCAATATTTGAGTAATTTTGGAATCCCTATATGGTATGTGACCACTCCTTTTTCCTCCACTTCAGACACACCAAGAAATGAATCATATGCACTTAAATGTTTCACAAAAATACCCTACACATCATAAGTGTATGTCATTTGCTAATACTCATTATCATGGGTAAAAATATCAGGCATACAAAATTAAGTCAAATGTTTATGCAGAAAGTTTCTAATATCAGTTTCAAACTACAAACACATGCAATTTGATAAATATCCTAAGGTCAATTAGAAACTATTTTGGTTACCATAATCAAGACTCTTACTATTTTAATGTTCCTATTTGATAACCTTACTGAGCAAGCTAGCGGTTTTTTTCTTTTTCTTTTTTTTTTTTTTTTTTTTTTTTTGACACAAACAATTCCCTAACCCAAGCTTTACTAGATCTTTAGAAAATTTTGATCTAGATTTGTTCCATTCATTAACTCACTACACAGTAGCAAAGAAACTCAACATAAATGATGGATAAAACATTTCAGATTTTCACAAGATCATAACCAAATTTGAATTTTCAAAATTTAAGCCTCTTACAAATCAAGAGCAATTTTGATAATGATTGGACACCTATTATAAGTTTAGTCTGGAAATACAATTGAGTTTCCCTAATATAACTAAAGGATGATGTTTCATCTTTTGGTAGCTCACCTCAGCTTTCTGATCACTGTTGTGAGTGTCAACAAGCTGCAGTTGATGTGACTGCCTTCCTTTAGTCTTATGTCATCCGCATTTGTTTGAGAGGTACGCTCAATTCCAACACGGTCCACAAGATTCTGTGTAAGAGTTATAGCACCTAGATCAATATAACTAAAATGATAACCATCTAGAATCTTATATGTGAGAAGAACACCTAGTTATATATATATATATATATATATATAAGTTGGATCTCGGATCGGTTTTTCGGTTTGGGATAGCTAGCTAGGAAAAAAACCGATCCAATCGGTTTTCAAAAAAATGAACCGAACCGAACCGAACCGACCAGTATAAGAAAACTGGAAAAAAAACTGATTGGATCGGTTTGATTCACCAGTTCAGTTCGGTTTTTTGGTTTTTTGGTTTTTTGCCCACCCCTAAGCCTAGGCATTACTCTTTATTTATTTACATTTTTACATTTAGGATATAATTTCTTTAAAATAAAATAAAATAAAACTAGTTTATATATATATATATATATATATATTAAAACAATTCCTAATGTATACCTTAAAACACCATTAAAAATAATGAATTAATGATAATAATATCCTCTTTTTTTTTATGACAAAATCCTTTATTTGTATTTAAAACTTAATCAACCAATTATTGAATCAGATTGAGACTCTTCTTGTCTCTCCCTATCCCTATCTTGTTTGAGAGTTGAGACCTGAGCTAGGGAAAGAGTAATTAATGTTAATAATTGCTATTGTCTTGAATTAAAAATTAAAAATTATATATTTTGAAACTCTAAATTATATATTCCAATTTTTTTAAGCTTATTAAAATATGTTTTAATTCAAGTTATCAAAACTAGGTTTCAAACAAGAATCACATACCTCTTGACATTTTTCCTGAAAGGTATAAATATCTTGACCTTGCACATTTTATTTTGTACTTATGCTCATTATCATATATTTAATAGTTTTACCTTTCAATTTTCAAATATATATATAGTCTTTCTATTGTCAGTTCGAACTGATATAATATATCAGTTCCTTGCATGTAGACGATTGGATTTAAAAGATACTTTGACAAGTGCATGCAGCCGAGTCAAAGCATTTAAATCTAATAGCCTATATGCAAGGAACTAATATATTTTATATCAGTTCGAACTGATAATAGAAAAACTATATATATATATAAATATATATATATATATAATAGCTTAATTTGAATACAAAAGATGCCACTAGAATATTCCGATACTTCCTTGAAATTTAATATATGAGTAACATGATGTGTCCATTTTACCACCTAATAAATATATGACAAAATAGACAAATCTAACCAATTTTTAAAATCAAAATTCACTTTTAACCCTATTTTAAAATAAAACCGTATTCAACCAAAACTTCCAATAACAATTCAAAACTAACCTAAAAGTGTCTAAAATGCCCTCGGAGCTTTTTTTTTCTTCTTTTTCTTTATTCTCTCTTAGTTCTTGACTCTCTCTCAAAAATAAATTTTTCTTCCTTCTAGTCACTATACGGTGAGTTTTTAATGCTTTAAATAGCTAAAAATTGTTTGTATTTGTGTATATTTAATGCTTTTTGATACTATTTAGATTATGTCGTGGTTTTCAAATCAATTTTGAAGTTTTCCAAAATATTAGGTTTTTGATGAACATTGAATGATAGTCAGTTATGTAATATTTCATAGTTCATCATGTAACATATTTCTTCTAACCATGAAAAAACCATCAAGTCAGGGTGACCCGACATTGGGTCACCCTATCCAGAGGAAAAAAGGCGTCGGGTCAGGGTGACCCAACATCGATCACCCTGACCCGATGTTTTTTTTTTTTCATAGTTTTTATAACCCATTCGAATTAAAAATAAAAAATAAAAAAATCAAAGATATGTGAATACCATCATCAAAATAAAGATTAGGATGTTGGAAAAATAATTTTACAATGTAATAGTTACACTTCAAACAACTTTATATAACACTCCCCAATGTTTTTAAAACCTAAAATATGAAAAGGAAAGGTGGTGTATAGAAAAGGTTAGATGATGTTTAATTAATTGTTTGATGAGTTTGCTGGTAAATTGTTAGTTGATGGTTGGTAAATATATTAAATAAGGTTAATAAATGGGGTGTAGTTATGAGTGAGGGCATTTTTGAAATTTTAGGATATGTGTACAATTTATTTGGGCTCTAGGGTAGATTTGCAATTCAGCCCATGAAATAGGGTAATTTTGCTATAAAAACCCTTTAAATTATTCATTAAACACTGATCAGTTTGTCATTTAAAATGTTTATTCGATTAGGCAATTACTTTGATAGTGTCCTATAAATAAAAATACAACTAAAATATATTATCTTAAATTTGGATGTGTGTGGAATTCAATTCCAAATCCTCTTCTTATGTTAGAAAACTTTATCAAAGCTTACTATAAACATTTTCTATACGAAAAGGTAAAATAAAAAAAAAAAATAAAAAAAAACAATTCAATCTAATCATACGATAGAAAATGTCTATAATCAATAAAATGGGGAAAAAAGCAGCTTTTTGTCTATTTCTTAAAAGTAAAGTGGACTCGGTTGAAAAAGCATCTCAAATAGTGAAAATATATTTATTTATTTACTGTGAAACAACAAAATTCAGGCTTCTAAAAACCAATAAATTTGCAAGATTGGTTGTAAAATCTATCTTGTAATATTGATTGGTTGGAAAACTACCCACAAAAGGTGATGTTAGTCAAATCTGTAATTAGTTAGGGTTAATTGCACTAACTTACCCTTAGTTTATTAAATATAGCAATATTTTAAAAAGATGTCCTAAATTAACACAAACACCCTCTGCTATTAAGTCAATCCGTTAACTATAACGGTTGACTAACCTTGACCCTTGAAAATCTAAATATACCCTTGACATATCATCTCAAATATAAATGATTTTTTAATTAAAATTGAAAAATCTTTTTAAAAAAAAAAAAAAAAAAAAAAAGATAATCTACTAAAGAAATAAGAGATCTTTGATAATCTTCTGCTTAGCGGAAGAGATCATCACCGATCTTGGAGATCAACTTCCTGTAATTCGTAGAGGAGACTCCTCTGCGAATTGAGGATGTTTACTCAAATGGCCGATATATTATCTTTTTTTTAATTAAAAATATTTTATGTTTGAGATGATGTAGCAGTGGTATATTTGGTTTTCTATAGGTCAATGTTAGTCAACCGTTAAAGTTAATGGATTAACTTAATGATAAGGGATGTTTGTGTTAATTTAGGACATCTTTTTGAAATATTGCTAAATTCAATAAAGTAAGGGTAGTTAGTGCAATTAACCCTAATATTACTTAATAGGTTGAGGCTCTTATTTAAAATGCACAATGCAATATTCGAAAGGAATGGCTTAGATTCAAAATAATAATAATAATAATAATAATAATAATTTCTGACTCCACCTTGCCACGCACAATTACACAAGTTTTCCTCCGCAAACTAGACCAGAACCCAAACCCATTTACAAGGTTTAATAAACCAGTAGCTAACGTATACTCACACTACAAAACCCAAATGAGTCCAGCATACACATGCCGTACTTACCACTCTTAATTAGTTGGTAAGTTATTAGTTATTACTAACTTGGCAAAGACAAGTAGTTGGGATAGCGTTAGGTTTCAATGTCAAGCACATGCATAGTTTCCACAAATCACCTCAACTCTTATCATCTTCACGAGCATAAAAATAGATCATATATAGTGCTATTATATCCTAGAGTCTCAGTCTCCTATCAATTTGTAGATAGTATAATTCATTCACCTACTTTTAGGCTCATATATAATTATATATCCGATTTCTATCATTAAATATACAATATCAAAATTATTTATTGTCACCTCGATCCAGGGAACCTATCCCAAGCCACAGAGCCACTAGACTCGAGTGTTCCTATGGTACTACTTTATTAATCGATCCAATACATCCTACTCGAACCCACAATTTTAATGGACCATCCTCGTCTCGTAAAAACTTAATAAATTAGCTAGTAGTGTAGGTTAGATAGATACTCAATTCCCACACATCCTACATTAGATTTTGTTTTGTACATGTTATTTACAATAATATCTTACCTTAGATTTAAACGAGTTAAAAGAACTGTGTACGAGGATAATCACAACCCATCAATATTATGGTAAGTTCAACAATCCAACTCCCAACGAAAAGCAAAATTTTTAGATTACGAGAGATTTGGTGACACAACACTTTCAGACAGTCAACATGACTCTCCACTTTCAGACGCAACAATATTTTGATGTAGAAAAAAAAATAGACACTGTCAACATAACTTTCCACTTTCAGACAGTCTGTTGGACAACTATTTTATAGTTGACTCAACATATATTTAAAATCCCAAAAACAATCATGTGCAAGTTTTATTGAATCATTAAAAAGCAAGTAAAATGTAAGTGTCTTGACAGTGGAGCATTAGAGACCAAACTTTAAGTTGGTTGTCTATCAAGGATATTTTTATGACAAATAGAAAGCATGTCACTATTTGTTTCAATGCAAGCCACTAGTGCATTAGAGATGCTCTCAGTTTATTCTAAAACCAAATTTAATTAGGTACCAATGAGGGGTTAGCAGAAATGGTCCCAATAATTGTAGGGTTTGGTAGGGGGCTTCAGTTTCGAACTTAGGTTTACTAAGCTGGTTCCGAGGACTTTTGGAAGCCAAATCTAGCTAGGTGGTAAATCAATATCACATATTAAAACACAAGAGAAATTAATTGGGACCAAATGCAGTTCATCTTAAAATCACTCTTTTACCATCCACATGAATTAAGCACATAACTTTCTGAAGATGTTTATTCCTTTTCTCCTTTTATGGTGCTCATTGTTTTATTGTGTCTCAAACGAAGCAAGCAAACTCTCTGGCACATCATAATGCCTACTAGTAGTATTGTTGTGGATTTTCAAAAGAAAAGAAAGAAAATTATTTTAAGGTTTAATATGCCCACAAAGTGCTTTGGCAAACACGTGAGAAATGTGAGGAATTAGGCTCATCATCATTAGAAATTATATAATAATAATAATTAATTAATTAATTTAAAAAATATTAAAAAAACTCATAATCATAGAGGAATTTTAGACATTGTTTTCATTATCCTTGGGTCGCATTTCCAATTCCCATACATTTAATCACTTGGTGAATGAAATGGAGATTCTATAAAAAAATGACGAGAGTTGATGGAGATTCTCTCTTTCCCAATTGATTTTCGTTCAAAAGACGAGTATACTCACCATAAAAAATAGCAATTGGGACAATGGTAGACATCCAACCATTTTTGTCCAACTTTTGTCCAACCCCTGATGTGTCAATTGGTGAGTGGATATATGGATAAATCATTATTAATGTGCATCCACTCACCAACTGACACATCAGGGTTAGACAAAAAGGTTGGATGTGTAACATTATCCTAATGGGAAAAATGAAAACTCACAAGTCATAGCATTGGCATATTCTCTTCAGTCAATAGGATATATATAGGCTGCCTTTTACTTTTAGTGAAGAACATCATCATCTCTGATAAATAAATAGCATGCACCAAAGGAATAAGAATATTATTACCAAAAAGCAGTGGAAGAGTGAGAAATGGATGAAAGACAGATAAGATAGATGATAAAGCAAATGAAGAAATGCATATTTCTTTCCAGTTTCTTTCAACTGGTTGTATCACCTGGGAAACCATTCAAACAACAAGTGGCAAGATGAATGATCTTCAAAAGGGGTCAATATTGGATATTGGTATATGTTCTCCAGCACTTCTAAAATCCAAAGTTATAATAGAAACCCTGCCCAAGTTGAGATTCTTAATGCATATTGCATATTAGTTATGGGAAATTTTAAACCCGGAAAAGATTCTCAAAGAACTTCTCTTTCCCTTCCCTTTTATCAATTTGATTCTTGTCTGATTACTGTTTACAAATGCAAACACTCTGCACAAACAAAGATGATATTGCAATGAAAAGTTGCAGTTATGGTGTAATCAATGCAAAATCAAATCAACGTGTATAATAATATTCTTGCACAATATGACATTCAGAACTCACCACAGAAACACAGCACATACACCATATTATAAATTTATTGATATGGCAGCTTTTAACTAGCCGAGACTCCCAACAAACAACCACTTCAATAAGAAATTTCCTTGCTAGAACCATGTCTTTGACTATACCTAAACCAAACAAAACTCTTTAACTTATGATGCCAATATTAACCCCTGCAAATGAAATCTAAATCAAATCAAAACTCTCATAGGTCTCTACAAGTCCTAATACATTGAGAAGCAACACACCCTAATATTCTCTTACAGAAGAAATACTCAAACTTCTTGCCCAATACACACCTAATATAATATACAAACTTTATTTGACAACAGGTTCTAAGGGGAAAACATAAAACTGACTTTTATACAAACAAGAAAGCATGATGTAAGTACAGGTATTTCATAGGCAAAATCCAATATTTTAAAGAGTCATAGATCCTTAACTGACATGAACTTCTCCACTTGCCTGTGCTTCCTTGACTCTCTTCTCATACTCATCTTCTTCCTCCTCAGCATCTTCTTCTTCTTCCTCTTCTTTTTCGTCACCATCTTCTTCTCCACCCCAGCCAAAGCCTCCAATAGATCGGGATACTGGTGGAGGAACTTTGGCATCTTCCACAATTTTCATGATCTCTTCAACACTTTGGAGAGAAAATGTTGGGTTTTCTTTCTTGTAGTAGATGGCCTGAGCCGGCTCTGTTAGTTCCCTGGGCAAGTTCTTTAAAAACCATGGATGGGTCTTGATATCCTTAATGGTGATTCTCTGTGAAACAAACAGTAACTACCTCATTAAAATTGTTAACTATCAAGAGAGTGCAAGGTAATGAAAATGGGATCATTGAAATGCTAAGAATGGTCAGCTGAAGGACATGGGCAAAGTATCATGTACAAAGGAGTCATTTCTGACACAGCATAACCAGACATCAAATGCCACACACATTGTAATCATAATTTTATGAAAAAATTATGTCTTGAATATTACTGCTTTGGCATTTAAGATGTGAGTATAATTGTAAATGTAGCAGAAAGTGTAGTGTTCCATTAGCATATGTTTGAAAACTTAATGCAATTCATTAAATACTTTAGAAAATTATAACAAAGGGTCAATTGTAAGAGCTAAAATTATGCCATTTCAGTTTGTACGTGTGATGTCAAATCTGGATTCCACATATACTGCATGGACATCTATGTCCATGCAGTATATTAACAATTAACATAAGACTTGTTTTGCTAGAGTGAGTCCATTTAAGTGACCATTGATCTAGCTAGAACTCATATCAAACATTAGAACTCAAAAAGTTCAATGGGGAAGATATATATATATATATATAGAAGATGAATTACAATGGTTGTTACAGAGTCTGAGAGTAGGTAAAGAAGTGCAAAATTTTCAAAGAAAAGATAGAAGGAAGATTCTACCATCATAGCTAGAAATTGAATTCCTTAGGCATCACATTTTGAATTAGGGTCACATCATTAAATCCCATCGAAAGCAAAAAGTTCTTTAAAATTGAATTCATCAAAATTGAGAGTATTATGTAAATTTATTCAGTCTTTTGAGACTTTTAATCCGGCCTAGAACGATGCTCCAAATTGAAACAGTGAAACCACAAAATTTTCACTCATTGACTTTATAATTACCAAATATAATCTCAAAAAAAGATTAATGACAACAAGTATAGGATGTCAAGAAAATCTTAACACGGTCAGTAAACCTGAGTACCTGACACCTTAAGGTACAGAAAACTCACAGACAACCTAACCAACATTTTACTAAGCCAACGAACATCAAACCACAATTCAATATCGACCGGATAAGACTGTTTAGGTTCTCAAGTAAGACCGACAACCATATCTAGATATTACTACTTTGACTCTTTTTATATCTTGTTATTAGCATCAAAATCCCTATTAAAAGTCTTTAGTAGTAAATTTGCCAATAGAAGAAAATTTTACATCTCAAAGACTCAAACGGAATAAGGAACAAGTAAAGTAACACGGCACAGCAGTTTGTTATTATCAATATTTCCATGATATAAGAGTTTCTTAGACAACGTTGAGCAACTTAGCATCATACATACCCTGGCTGGATTTGCAACAAATATGTGAGAAAGGAGATTTCTACAATCTTGAGATATGTGAACATAGTCAGGGATCTTGTATTGGACGGCCATTATTCTCTGCAAAAACAAAAAAACAAAAAAAACAATGATAAGGATATCAAAAACAACCAATAGGAACTTTATGAATAAGTGGTATACTGGTATACTAATAAGAAGGTAACTTACATTAATGGTTTTCCTGAAATTCTTTGGGTCTTCCTGGTCTTCAAACGGGTATGCTCCCACCAGCATAACATAAAGAGTCACTCCACATGACCATACATCTGCCAACTGGACAAACACAAATTAATAGTAAACTGAGACTGTAAAGTCAAGGATTTGTATATCCTTTGCTTTAAACGACTTCTAAAAGTGAAAATCATAGTTTTGATGTTTCCTGTTCTTCTCGGATCGAAAGTTATCTGTCTTAAGTGTCTTGCATGTTAAGTTTTATAGAATAGAAAAGAGTCAATCAGCCATAACAAGATTACTGTGGATATTTTGTGCCGCTCTATCACAAGTGCACACTATTGTAGTAGAAGTCTAAACTATGCAGAGGCGATAGGCAGGAGGGAACATATGGTATGATGAGTGATAACAAACCCATATAATAAGCACACAACAACCACAAAAAGTAAGACAAATATGATAGACATAGGAATTGTTGTCCGTTAGTCCAGCAGGCCACATGCATCAGTACTGATTACTCTATACCAAAGGTCCCTATCTTGTATATCATGCCCTTGGCAACAAACCAACTACAGATGGAACTAGGCCAAAAATAAATAAATCATGCTACGCTAATTGATAAATCTGTTGGTGTGCAAGTTGCAATACACCAGCACTACTTACTATTTACGGTAACAACTCATCACCTGCAACAGGAGAACCTCAAACCTTAAATAATTCTTTGACCCAAAAATAAGAGAAATCTCTGTGCATATCTCTAAGTTTAAAGTTTTAAACTCATTATTCAACTGTCAATGGGGTACTGAATAATCATCTGTGAAAATTTTGATCCAGACAGTTTGTATTAATAAAAACCAAAGAGGGCTCATCCATTTCAATATGAAGATATAGTTTACTCGGTACAAATGCAATTTGAATTTGTCCCACAAGGCCACAACGTAGATGAAAAAAGTTACCTTGCCATCATATTCTCTTCGAGAAAGAACCTCTGGTGCAATATATGCCGGAGTGCCAACCGTTGATTTTGGCCTTGAATGCAGCAAGGATGACTAGACAAATAAAGCATGTAAATGATGAAAACTTTTTATATATACTTAAGTAAATGTAATAAAGTTTATGAGAGTGATTGTTTGTATAATCAAACCTTAGAGTAACCAAAATCACAGATTTTAAGACGAGGCGCAGGGCTTCCATCCAACAAAGTATTTTCCAGCTTCAAATCTCTATGGCATATTTGCTGCCATTAAAAAAAATGGAAACAAAAATCTGACAGATCTACCAACAAATCAAAAGAATACATCTTCTCATATTTTGAAGTCACTTTTACCAGGGAATGACAGTAACTAACTCCTGAGATAAGCTGCTGGAAAAAATATCTGGCCTGAACATATCAAATGTGTAACAACATCAACCAAATATAAAATCAAACTGTTTACCAACAATCGATGCCCAAAAATAAATAAATAACAATGATCAGGTATTTCTTTTATGGCAATTGTTTCAATTAAGAAAACTAATTAACCTAACTAGCTCCACTAGGCTTGCAGATGCAGTAGACTCTGTTTATTTCTCTCTAGGTTACCAAATAATTTTGTGCTGTTTTTCTTCACCAATTACATTTTCTCAGCAACCAAACATAACATAACATAACAATCAATGTTGGTAATCAAACCCAAGTTAGCAATCAAACTAAGCTCCACGGTAAGCAATCAAACCTCGTCTTCACTGAACCTTCCAGCATTGCAAATCCGTTCAAAGAGTTCGCCACCAGCCGCATACTCCATCACAATTGCCAGATGTGTAGGAGTCAAAACCACCTACAAACTCACACGCCCATTAAAAAAGAACACATATACATGTACAATTAAATCAAATTAAACATTTCACACACAAAAAATCCATTTTAAAACAAAGCTAACCTCCTTGAAGCGAATGATGTTCGGGTGGCGAAGCGATCTGTGGTTTATGATCTCCCTTGCAACATTCTCATCAATCTAAAACCCGAAAATCAACATCATATAAAACCCAGTTCATATATGCATGTAAAATCAAAATTAAAATTTTCGAAAAATCAAATATTTCCCACCTACAAAATTACACATGAATGGCATTTTCATTGATGATGCATGCATTAATGCATGAAATACATCAAATAATTTAATGAAAAAAAAAAAAAAAAAAAAGAGTGAGATGAGAAATGCTGGAGGGACCTTGTGACCACGCTCGATGTACTTCATAGCGACGAGCTCTCTGGTGTTCTTGTTCCGCATGAGTCTCGCCACCCCGAAATTCCCAGATCCTATCTCCTTCAGGAGCTCATATTTCTCCATATTTTTTTTCTTATTGTTCTTCGTCTCTATTTATATAGTATGTATATATGTATATGTTTATATTTGTATCTGATGTATCAATCAAGAAGCTGGAATTCTGAGGGATTTGAGGTCTATTTAATGGAAAACCCAGCTGAAGAAGAGAATGATTTATACAAATAAAATAAAAAAAGGTGTGAAATTTGAAGCCCTAATAAGAGAGACAACAAGTGGAGGTGGAGGTTGGTTTTTTGAAATTCAAAGGAGGGATTTGAGTTTGGGGAGATTTGAAGGAAAGTAAAGAATCTGAATTTTTGAGAGAGAGAGAGAGAGAGAGAGAGGGAGCCAATTCTTTATTGAAATAAATTATAAAAAAAAATGGATGGAAGAAAACAGAAACACAAGTGGTTTTTCAGAAAGAGAGAGAGAGAGAGAGAGGGAGAGAGAGATTTTTTTTTACTGTATCAGAGAGAGGAATGTTTTGTATGATAGAATTTGGAGAGCTTCCGAAGAAAAAAGAGAAATAAGAGAGAACATTAATTAAAAAGGAATATGTGGGTGGGTGCATCTTTTGGTTAGGGATGGCAATGGATCGGACGTATCCGTTTGAAATATGTATATCCATCCCCGCATTCATTCCCGCATCTAAATGAGCGGGACGGATTCGGATAATCCGCGAATTTAGATAACGATATCCATCCCCGCTCCGTCTATATCCGTATCCAATGAAATATATATATATATATATACATATATATATATATATTGTTATAATTTATAAAAGAAAAATGTAACTAACGTGTATAATGGTACCTTTTATCCTATTTAAAAGGGAGAAACAAGTACATCCAATCCAATAAAGTTCAAATAACATAAATTCAACAAACGAAAAAAAAAAAAAAATCACATAAAACTTTACTATTTAATTTTTTCCAACAACTTAATAAAAAAACCATAAATATTCTCATTCTTCCATCACCACGGTCCATACGACAATCAAGGTAGTCTCAACTCTTTAGGTTTTCGGCCGCTTACTTTAGAAAAATAGCTTTTAGGGTTTTGATGATAAAAAAATTAATAATAACTTATATAATTAAAATTAATAATTATATTTCCTTCAAAAAAAATTAATAATTATATAATAATTTTTTATATTTTTAAAATATTAAAATATTAAAATATACAATGGATCTGGATGGGGATGGATATCCATAGACGATATCCATCCCCATATCCGAAAATTAAACGGATATTAGAATCGTATCCATCCCCGCTCCATCCCTGTAATAATAGTATCCATCCCCATTATAAATGGAGCGAATTCTTTCGGATATCCATATCCGTGGATAATTTTGCCATCCCTACTTTTGGTGATAGAGAGATATTAAGGGGACCCTCATTGAGATTATAATGAGGTTTCCTTGTTCTCAATTGTTGGATCTTTTGATATCCGTGTGATCTTCACATTATACACTCTAGATCCAACACGGTTCCGGTTCGAACTACTGAACTGAACCGGAATCGAACTGTAAAAATCAAAATTGGAACCGAAAAAATCGGTTCTGATTTCAATTTTCAAGGAACCACCCGGTTCAAACTGGACTGAAACCGGTGGTTGTAACATTTTTTTTTTTATATAAATCCTAAATTCCTAAATTCAAGTCCCTAAGGTGCTTTGAATTGGTAGGAAAGACATCACCATTGTCAGTGATTTGATGGTGGCAGTATCCTAGGTGAATGGTATCGGTTTTAGAAGCTTGAAGCATGTTAACTTCATTTATGACATCAGAAGTTTTCTGAGTTTCTTGGGAAAAACTGTGGTGGTTTATAACTCTAGAAGTAGCAACTCCTTCGCAGATGTTTTAGCAAAGAAAGGCTCGAGTATGGAGTGGGATTTGCTGGTGTGGAGGAATTTATGAGTTTTTCGTTTTCGTTGTTATTGTGCTCTATTTTGTCTTTTGTCTTAGGCAGATGATCTATGCAGCTCTGCTTTGATTCTTCTTCATCTTCGATCTCTTCTTCTTCTTCTTCTTCTTCTTCTTCTAATCTTCTTCTTCGATTCACGAAAGTTGATTTGGTGGTGGTTTGAGGTTGATTACTTGATTTGGGGGTGGCTTAGGGTTGATTTGGGGGTGATTTAAGGTTGATTTGGGGGTGATTTCAAATTTGTGAGAGAGAAAAATGGTTGATTTCTGATTTGTGATCTCAGAAGTGAGCTTTGAATCTTGGATTGGTGACTGAATGCTGATCTGATATGGGTTTTAAAAATTTAAAAAAAAAAAAAAAAAGGGGTTCAGAACCACCAAAACTGTCGAAACCAAAACCGAAACCGAAGGTTCTGGTTCTGCCTAACCACTGAATCGGAATCGAAATCGTCAGTTCCGAACCAGAACCGTGTCAAGTCTAATACACTCACTGAGATACCTTTTCAAAAAAAATGAAATTACATTGAGATCCTTGCCGTTTTGCATAAATACAATTAGAGAACTATTTATCTACTAAACTTTCCCTACTTTTAAAATTAAACTAATAGTTATTAAAATTTTAAAAAATGAAAATAATATTAAAATAAAATAAAACAAAACAAAAGCCAGTACAAATAATTTAAATTTTATAAGTAATTTTTTTAATAAAAATCTTATATTAAAAAACAGTAAAAATTAAATTTTAAAATGAAGATAATTTGAAATTTTGAAAAATATTTTCTAATTTTCCATTTAAAATTATTTTTTAATTTATATTCCATTTAAAATAATACCTTCAATTAATTTACTTTAATACTTTTTTTAAAAAATACTATATTATTTTTTTTAATTCAATAAATATAAGTAATTTGGTGGGATGAATTTGTTATGGTGATCCAAACAAATTAAGAAGTTTAAAATATATTTTAAGGTACGTTTAATAGGTTACGGTCCAAAGTATGACACTTTGGAGCCTATAAATGGCCTTAGCAATTGCCAATAGAAAATAAAAGAATTTGTGACAAAAGGAAGAATTTGGTCGCCTCCGGCTCCAAGTTGGGTCAAGATAATACGGATGGGGCTGTTTTGAGTTCTCCATGTGTTGGGGGGTGTGGGGAGGTTTTCCGTAATTGTAGGTCATTTGTCAAAGGATGTTTTGCTATCCCCTTTGGTTAGGTGTTTGCCTTTGAGGCTAAGCTGCTCGCGGCCTCCATGGCAATTAACTTTGCTTGGAATTTCGGGTGGCATCGGATTTGGCTGGAGAGCGACTCTATTGGGATTTATTCCCTAAAGCTTGTAATTTGTAAATGATATAAATACATTAATAAAAGAAGTAGTTATTTCTTTCAATTAACATGACTCATACGTTTATATTATATGTGCTAAACATCCAAGATTGCTAGATGTAATCTCAAATTGAGTATATGAATGTCATATACAAAGGAATTTGGTTTGAGACGTGCAATCTAAATCCGTAAAAAGCAAATAAAGCTGGGTACTTTATTTGTGGATAATCTATAGCTGCCGTTCATTCCGTAATGTACGGTGGTCTTATCCTAGAATACTCATATGGTGATATGAGAATGGAGGCACTTTATATGATATGATCATATAGAACTGGACCACGATCTATATGAATCTATCACCAAGATTCGTTAGTTGAAAAGATTCATATATATCAACAAATGATGGTTGTATATGGGTGATCTAAATCTTGAGTGTCTTCCTGACTCATTTGAGTTAAATTGTGTTTCTTGAAATACCATGGGTGAGATCGAAATAGCATTCCTGGTCAATAACTCCGTATCTTGGAATCACGATTTGGTTTGTGGCCGGGAAGGTATGTGACACGCCCCGTGACGGTCTATAATAAAGTATCCCCGGCGGCGCCAATAACTCGATCGGCACATGCGGGACACGCGATAGTTCTATAAACTATCATAAAATAAACGGGGCGCGTTTGTTTTTTCCGCAAGCGCACGGATCGTTACGATCGCATAGCGGTAAGTACGGTTCGTTCCACAGGGACACCGTGAGGTACCTTTTATCGGTTTTAGTCTTATATATTATTATATACTATTTTACACTAATTACAACATTATTTACATGCATAAAAAGTAAATGGTGGAGGATGGCATGTAAGCATTTAAACTAAGAGGATGGCAAGAAAGCAATTTAAACTAACTAATAACTAAATTAAGCTAAGATGGCAATCTAATTAAATTACACTACAACTAAGGATTGTCATCTCCTTAGTAACTAATTAATCTATCAATTAAACTACCACTACAATTACCTAAATTAAATTAACTAAACTAAACTAACTAATTAAACTAATTACCATCTAATGCAATGATCCTGCAAAAGTGGTAATGAGAGATAGGATGTTGGGATATTGATGTACACATGTAATTATCCAATCAATTAGTTGATTCCTATTAACCTAGGATAGTCTTTAACATTTAATAAAGACACATGCATCAAGAGTTATTCATGCATGGTCCAAATTGTATTATATGCTAATTAACTTGTTAATTAATTCAACATATATATGAATTGAAACTCAATATAGAAAACCAACATATATCATAGATAATATACAAAGTACACCAAACCCAACATCAATATTAGTTACATAATATAACTAAGGTGGTGGTGGTGAGAAATTACATTATACTAACCAAACTAAGCTAAACTAAGTTAATGGGAGGTAAAACTAACTAATGAGAGTTTATTTGGATATTTTGGGAGGTAGTGTTTAGGTTAGGGGAGGAAATATATATATAGGGGACTGTTTTGGGGAGGTTTTGGACGGAAATATCTTCAAGTCGGTCATCCCGACGGGCTTGTCATCCATGGCCGGCGAGCTCTTGCCCGCCGCCGAAGCTCGCCGCGAAGAAATTGAAGACGGTGGCGAGTTCTGACCTTCTGGATCGCAGGAATGAAGTCGCCACATGAACCCGCCAAGATTTGGCGAGCTTGGACGCTCTGGAAGGCGGGAGAATGGCCGTTGAACCGAGCTTGAAGGTGTGCACAACCATGGAGGTTTGGAGGATTTGTTGGAGTTGAAAACCATTGCATGGGAGGCCAAAAGTGGGTGCAAAGTGACCAGCGTGGAGTGGGCTTCCGATCTGGGCGGAGAACCGTCGGAAAAGTGGCTGAAAAATGGTCGAAATCGGTCACCGAAGTCGCCGGGTCGGTACCATGTCGGGTCGGGTCGGGTCGGGTCTGACCGGGTCGGGCTAACCCGATTTGCTGAGGAAGACGACCTGACGTCATGCTGACGTCAGGCGTGACGCGCACGGCCCAAAACGACGCCGTTTTGGCTGCTGAAGGTGATGACGTCATCAATGACGTCATGCTGACGTGTAAGAGGGCCAAAACGACGTCGTCCAGGGGCTGACGTGGCGCTGACTGCTGTGCTTTGCTGGCGAATTACAATTAGCACCCCTGATCTTTCCTCTATTCACAGAATCTTCAATAATTGCCCGAATATTGCACTTTTGCCCCTGAATTGTCCAAAATGACATAATTGCCCCTGAACTTCCCTAATCACCTGAAACACTTATTTATCCGTTAAATACCCGGTTTTACCCGAGGAATAAGCACAAAAAGATAGGAAAAGGGGGCGCTAAATGTGAACATTTGAAGCGCGATCAGTATGCACACAATAGTGGAATCCACTCCTTCTTGCGAGAAGTAGATAAGTAGTTCTCTTAAGGGTTGATTTGGGACTTGAACGATTACGAGCGCTCTCCTTCTTCCGTAAAGGAATGAAGGATATAATCATTCATTAGAGAATCAATGGTACTTAAAGGAAAAGATATAATTAAAGAGGTATAACAAACTTTATGACCTAGCTCTAATTATGAACTACTTGTGGAGGATCATACCATATGTAATAGCTATATCAATGGACACTGATAATTTACTTGTGTAAAACATCTACAGTTACGAGTACAACTTTGGGTTTTTAGTGGAATAATTCCGAGGTTAATAATCGTGAAATATTAATTAAAGAGGTTAATTAATTTTTCTAAGTATTATTGGAGCTCAAAATTGTGGCTCCATTAGGTCCCCTTGCTAGCCCTTTATGATTGATAGTAACAAGGCTCACGAAGAATTGACGGTCCAATTAATTATGTTACAAAAGTAACTTAAATATATTCTGGGAATTAATTAAGGGCGCGTTTACTAATCGGGAATGAGTGAAATTGGAATTACATTCCACTAGAAAGGGAATGAAAGGGAATCGGAATTAAGTTGCAAATTCAATTACTGGGTTTACTAAATTTTTTAGAAATAGAAATGGAATCAAATTTATACAAAGTTGATTACAAAAATACCCTTATGTACACAAAATAGCTATATATATATATATATATATATATATACATAGACATATAAGAGATGTATGAGTATAGCTAATAAATAAATAAATAAATTTCTTTTTTTTTCACAATTTGGTTTTTGCAACAGTATAGTTTTTTTTTTTTTTCTTTTTCAATTTTTTTATAATTCACAATTATATATATATATATATATATATATATATACATATATATTAAAAATGAACAGTGAAGTATGAAAAAAAGAGTGAACTGCAAACTGCGAAATGTGTATATATATATATATATTTATAATTATGTATATAGTTTATATATATATATATATATAAATTAAGTGAGGATATTTTAGTAAAAAGATATAAATTCCCTTTTTTAATCCAGAAAGAGAACTTGATTCCTAGGGTGGGTGAGGGGAATCAAGTTCCCTTTCATTTAGGAATTTAATTCCTTATATGTATGTGAAGTCCATGGAACTTAATTCCCCACAAATTTAGTAAACACATGAATTTGAAAATGGGGAACTTAATTCCTTTTCCCAACTTGGATTCCTGATTAGTAAACACGCCATAAATGATGTGATTATTTAATTAATATATTATTTAATTGATTAATTAAATATTATTAAATAATATGATTATTTAATTGACATATTAATAATTAAGAATTATTAATTGTTATTTGGATGTTTAAGTTTTGAACATTGACAAGAGCAAAAGAATAACAAAAATAAGAGATTATTTTTATTTGCTTTAAAGAGGTTAAAGGTTCAAACCCTAGTGGTGACCGAATTAAAAGGATTTAGAATCTTATTTTAACTTGGTTTACTAAACCCTAGCATCCTTGTATATAAGATATACTTATTAGGAAAAAGAAAATAATCGAAATCCTAAGAGAGATAGAGGGGTGCGACCACACAGAGAGAAAAAAAAAAGTTTTTTGTTCTCCCCTACCTTGGCTGAATTCACAAGAGAGGACAAAGGGTTGTCTTGCGGATCTCTCAAGCCTCCATTCAACTGCTCTCGGAATCTGTGACATGCCCACACACAGTTGTTAGATTGCGGGATATAGCTTGGAAGGTTTAATGGTGAAGGATCGAAAAGAAAACGAAGGAGTGTTATTCAAAGGTATGAAAACAAATCTCTTCCTCATATTCGTGTATACAAAAAGGTCCAAAGACGATAAAATTTTTAAAACTTATGGATTTTAACAAATACTTTCCGCTTCGACACTCACAATTGGTATTAGAGCCAATTTTTGATATACACGAATATGTTAAATTTGTTTTCAAATTCTTTTCGATAAGTATGATATGTGTAGGCATAATCTAGGTTGTATGATATTTATATTTTTTTTAATATAAACACGGTTGATCGTTAATTGTATGGTACGATGAGTTTAGTTAAATTTGTTCAAGGTTGTAATAATTATTTTTTATTCTTTTTTGGCTGTAATCGTTCCATGTAAATTTTCTTTTGTTGTAATGTATTAATGTAATATTGTACAAAGAAGATGATTCGAGAACACACAAAGAAAGAAGGAAAGGCAACGCACATGAAAACTTACGTGCAAGGGCTGCGAACATGCGTTCAGCGCATGAAGCAAGTAGTTATGCGTCACTTGTGCACAAAGTAGCTATGTGCTACTCTTGCGCAAAGGTGTGGCAGCACACGCTATGTGTGCACACCTGGTGTAACGTGAGGCAGCCATGTGCGCTTGTCTTGCTCACAAACTTGCAGCCGTGCACATTTGCGCAAAGGGCTGCTGCAAGCAAAGGGTTGTGATGTGCAAGGCATGCGTGGGGCTGCCATGCACGTTTTAGCGTACCGTGTTGTGCACGTTTTGAGCAAGGGCTGGCAGTTGCGCGCTTACGCGTAAGGCTGCACACAGCCACCTCTCGTGCGGATGACAACTACGCACGAAAGTGCAAGGCCAAGTGTTCGTGATGCGATTGCGTATTCAGAAGCGTGTATGGGCTGGAATTTTTTTTTTTTAGACACCTTGGGCCTCCGATAAGTGTTAGGGTAACACTTGGGCCTTAGGTTTTGATTCATGCGATGGATCACCTTAAATATATATATATATATATATATATATATATATATATATACATAAAAGGTTAATCAAGTTGGACTTGGTTAAAAGCTCAATAGATGCAAAAGATGGACTTGAAAAAAAGAGCGATTACAAGAAGACCAAGGAATGCCTTGAATTAATTTTTTGTAATTAGATTATTATTTTTAAGTTAGATAGCTCATCGTACTCGGTCAACTCATGTATGTTTTATTTATGAGAAGATTAAGCATTGTCATGCATACTTATGCCATATAGATTAGAAGGGCCTACACTTGCATTATAATATATCATACATGATTAATGACCCATTTATTTTTATATGTTGTTTATTATTTTTAATATGATTAAAATTGAATAATCACATAAATGGCTATTAATAATGATATTAGTTTTTAGGAGTAAAAACTTGGTAATTCTCATTAATTACTAATCTTTCATTAAAAAGTTTAATTAGTTAGATTAGTAAAGCCCAACTCATTATTAAGATTAATTTGATTAAGGTCTTAATAATAATTGGACCGAATAATGTGGTTTTAGTTTTAATAGTTAAAACTTGGTAATTCTCACTTTTAATTCTAATCTATTTAAAATAGTTTACATAGATTAGAATTCAAATAATAAATTAGTTTGTAATAGTTAAAAATCTGGTTTATTATTAAATGTTAATAAGATAAGATTCTAGTAACATAACCTAAAAGAACTAGATTTTTCTTAACCGTTTAATCTAGGTTCATCTAGATGCATTAGAAAACCCTAACCATAAATAGTGAATGGGAGAGGGATGTATAACATTATATCCCGCAGTCTAAAGGGGGGGGGGGGGGGGGGGGGTGGTGAATAGGTTTTTGTTAACCGCCAAAATTGGCGAAGGGGTCAAAGAAGAATTTTCCATCCAGATTCAAAGTTGAAAGAGCTACCAACGTAGAATCTAGCTACCTCCTATAAAGAGTCCAAAGCATTTAGGCACACCTCCGGACTATCCAGACTGAGATCAAGGGCGCCGAGATTCTCATGTAGCAGGCAACACAGAAAATAGGGTCCTAAAGTACCCCGCTACCACATAGACCAAGTATCCCGCTACCACCGAGTCTAGGTATCCCGCTACCACGTAGACCAAGTACCCCGCTACTGCATAGACCAAGTATCCTGATACCACCGAGTCCAGGTATCCCGCTACCACGCAAACCAAGTACCCCGCTACCGCATAGACCAAGTATCCCGATACTTGTTCGTTTATAACACCTCGCTACAGCATCAACCGGTGTCCCGATACTTTGATCCATCCCTAAAAACCGGCTGACCAGATTAATTAAAGCATCGGGAAGAACAAATCGTAAAGGTAAGTCTAAACACGCTCAAAAGACAGCTTAAAGAGACAATAAAACGCCACCGTTCAAGACAAATAAAGAGTTATGATCATTCCCACCACTAAGAGTCCTATTTGAAATACAAGTCAACTCCATCAGAATTCTGCCCAATAAGGGATCTCTCGAAACCTAGAAGGGAAGAAACGATCTTCTCGCCAATCACCACGGAATGCCCCGAAAAACTCTAGGTCGTAAGACCGAATTTAGAGAATTGCTGAGCAAGTATTGATACGTATATACGTCATATTATCACAGAGGAAAGGGATCGCAACTTGAGTGCTTAACCCTACTAGAGATTTTTTCCACTTATCAATATGCACAAGAGTTCCATCGTCATAGCCAATTGAGTGTTTTTATCCCATCACTATAGCTATCTAAAATCTTTGTTGTATTCCTATTATGTTTTCATTATCAATAAAAAAAATTTTATGTGTGATCTTTTATTACATTAATTTTCGTCCACTATTATCATTGCTTTTTTACATATTTTATTAGGAAGCTAAGGGTATCGAACTACTTGATATCCCGCCGGCTGAGATCTACCTTGATTTTAGTCATATTGAATTGTTAATTGGAAAAATTGCCCTAGTGACAATTTTCAGTTAACACTTTGGCGCTGTCTGTGGAAAAAAAAAAAAAAAAAAAAAAAAAAAAACTCCCAACTTTTTACAAAGCTACCTAGCTCTACCCAGAAGAATTAGAAGATGAGACTCCGATCCTCTCAGGGGCATCCCGACCCCTCAAGACCCCATTCCCTAGCTTCCACTTAGAGAAACCAAGGGAAGAGGAAGGGAACTAGAAGCCAAGTCCCCGCACCGATTCCTCCACCCAATGCGGGCTCCGTGCCCCAAGACCTCGCGGTCCATGAGGTAAATCGGGATATTATGGAGCAGCACGTTGCTGCCTACGTGGAAAGCATCCACCTCCGGATGATCGCCCAAGGAATACCTTTTGAAGCACCCAAACTCATAGGAGAAGCCAAACCGAGTACCGGGGTATCGGTATTTGAAAGACTTGGATCGCCTTTACCAGTACCAGATCATCCCGGAGATTTTAGACCCCGATAAGTGAAGTCAGCAATTGACATCCCTCCTAGAAAGATCCAACCAGTGGCTAGATTAGCAGTAGAGAGGAGGGCTCCACAGCCCGATACAAGTGGTAGTACCAGGCCCAGGAGAAACTTGCGGGGTACCCGGCCTTAAAGGGAGGAGCGCAAGGAGACAATCGCGCTATCCGAAACTTCGGATAATAAGGAATTAGTAGCTAGATCCAGGCACGATGGGTCCAGACGCCTTGAAGATCAAATGGCCAAGATGTCAAAGGAACTCGAAGAGCTAAGGAAGGGGAAACACCAGGGTACCCGGAAGAACCCCTTGGGGGAGGTGAATGCACCCTTCTCTAGGAGGATTAGAGAAGCAGAGCTACCCCCCAAATTCAAGATGCCCGCCGAGAAATATTATGGATCAGAGGACCTTGTGAGCCACATGGAGAGTTTTGTCCACCAAATGGAGATCTAGAATGCTACCCGGTCAGCAATGTGTAGAATGTTTCGTTCCACCCTGACAAATTGTGCCAAGACATGGTTCAGAAAATTACCTCCAGGTAGTGTGGATTCATTCACAAAACTTACTACAAACTTTTGTGCTCAGTTCCAGGGGATCAAACCTTGTCCCAAGGACCCCGTCCTACTCCAGTAAGTGATCTAGGAGCGGAGAGAGACGTTAAGATCCTATGTAGAGAAGTTCCACAAAGAAGTGATCCAAATGGGAGTGTTTGCTGAAAATGAGACTTTGGCCAACTTCAGAAGGAACTTATAGGCAAGCCGACTGTTCCGATCGTTTGCTAAGCATCCATCTAAAACTTACCAGGAAGCCTATGATAAGGCACTAAAGTAGGTGGACATAGATGAACAACTCCAAGTCAAGGTTGAGCACGATGAAGCCCGATCAACCAAACGACCGAAGAAGGAGTTTCCAAAGTCTGTAGTCACGAAGAAGTTTCAGAATCATCCTGTAAGGTTCATGATATGTATTGGCTTGATTTCATTGCAAAACACTCTATGTTTGTATTAGTTGTTACTGAGGATATTCTTTGAAGAAAGGAAGCTTAAAAGGTGAAGAGCAACCTCTAGTGCAAAAGTCGTCTTCAAGAGGTGAAAAGCATCAAAGGTATATCTTGACTCCTATCCTCTTGCAAGGCGTTAGCGCACACACACACAATTCATACATGTGTGTCCCTGCATCATGGTTCAAACATTTGGTATAACACATTCACACATCTCATAGTATGCTCATGCATTGATCTTGTCTAGACAAACATTGTGAAATTGCATGCTTTGTGACTATCTCTTTGATATGGCATGCTTGTGTGAATATGAGTTTATTTGTTTGTGTATTTTGTGTTTTGGACTTGATCATGTTCTTATTTGATGCCTTATTAAGTTTCGGTCATTTCGGTTACTCATTCATAAGGTTTTGAGTCCAAACGATGTAGCTACGCTATTTTTCGTTCTCATTCGTTGAGTTGACTTCATCGTCATTTTCTGAGATGATTTCTCAACCATTTTTCAAAGTTGTGTAGTCATCGTCGTGCATGAGGGAGTCACGGTTCGTAATTCGAAAATGGATTCGAAATCGGAGTTCGGATGCCCAAGATATGGCTGAAGAACGTGAGAGTGCGCGAGAGAGGAGTGTGGCCGTGAGGCCACTTGGCCACGCCGTGGAGGAGGCTGTGGGCCACACGGCCAGAGGGGCTCTCTGCCCTCGTGAGGCCCACACGCCCCCCACGAGATGGTGATGTGGTAGGTGCTGATTGGCCCAAAAATTGCTTCTCTCTCCTCCTTTTAAACTCCTCTCCTTCCCTCCAAACATTTGTGGATTTTCAAGAACATTTTCACGAAATTTCTGCAGATTCCTTCAATTTTTAGTTTTAGTGTTTTGATCATATCTCTCTCATACGAACTCAAAATCAATCGATTCAAAAACCAAAATTGTTGGTCTTAAAGAGAGCTACAAACCCCAAGTATTTCTAGAGGCAGCTGACTTCATCATTATTTCCAGTTCATCGATTTTCAGTACGTGGTCAGGTTGTTTTGTTCAACTTCTTCTCTTTCATTTCATCTTTGATCATCTCTTTGATTCTTACTATTTGATTGATGAAACATGATAAGAAAGATGTTAGATCAGATGCTAGGGGTGTTTGATCATTTGTCAATTGAGTTTTTAGCTTTGTGATTTCTCTTGAATATATATGTGCTAAACTTGATTTTGTTTGAAATTGATTCTAGAAAATTTACATATGATGTGTCTCATATTATTTTCTAGGTTTTATTTTATGATCTAAGAACTAGGTTTTAAGTGTGATATATTGAATATTCATACCTTGTTCTTATTGATTTACATGTCATGATTTCTAGATAATTTTGTGATTGTGTGTTGGAAGCATATTCTAGATTGTCATTGAACATGTACATTTTGCTTGATTGATCATCTAGCTTAATTTGTTTGTGTTTGCATCACTTGCATCACTTAGATCATAGCCTTGCATTAGGTTGAAGTCTCTAGCAAAGTGAGTGAAGCTTTGTGGATAGAGCAAGGAAGTCTTGATTAAAGTCGGGAGGACTCGGATAATCAAGCAAGGAAGACTTGTCTAGGGTCGGGAGGATCCGGATAGGCAAGCAAGAAATCTTCCTAGAGACGTGAGCGTCTTGGATAGGAAGTTGCTTTCTAAAGGTGTAGGACACATCTCGAATAGGAAGTAGGCTTGGTAGTTCACTTGCCCGAGGGTAGATTAGGAGGTGATAGCTTGAGTGGATATCATGTGTTGATAGCTTGAGTGTGTAAGTCCTTTTCGTATAGTAGATTGCTTTGCCGGTGGTTGTGGTATCAACCCGTGGATGTTTCTTCTTTGAGGTTTTACCACGTAAAAAACACTTGTGTTCATTTTTGTTTTTACTTTTCTTTATCTTCCATATCTTACATTGATTGCATATCTTGTAAATTGATTAGTATTAGTGAAATCAATTCATTTGCTAAATCTAATCAAGTGTGCATTTTCTTTGTTGTATTCCGCATCATTTTTAATAGTGGAAGAATTTGAGTAAATACCTATTCACCCCCCCCCCCCCCCCTCTCTAGGTATATTTTACACTATATTGCTTAAGGGAATTTCAATTGGTATCAGAGCGGGTGTCTAGAAGTAATTAGATAGATCCATATTATAGTGTTTGTGTTTTGTTTTGTTTTGTTGTGTTTTGTTGTGTTTGTTCATTTTTGTAGCTATGGGTGATTCAATGCCGGAAGGTGCTTCTAGTGGTATACCTCCACTCTTAGATAGTGGTAACTACACCTTTTGGAGAAATACAACGAAAGCCTACATTAAAGCATTCAATGATAAATCATGGATAAGTGTGAGTGATGTAGTAGAAGAAGAGGAGTCCTTGGATGATTGCGAATCTACTAGCAATTACATTGCTCATGTGGCTATATATGAAGGAAGATTTGAGGATAGTAGTGAAGAGTTCTCAAGTAATGGGGAAAGTGATAACTCTTCAAGTAGTGAAGATAGTGAAATCTCCTCCAATCAAGAAGAGTTCGAAGCCTCCTCAAATCAAGATTATGTAAGCTTCAATGACAAGATCCTTCAACAAAAGAATGAAGAGAACAACAAGTTGAAGTTGATCAATGCCAATTTAGTGGTGATCTTTAAAGCTCTTGTCAATGAAAAGAAGATGTCTTTGGAGAAGATGAGCAAGCAAAGTGAAGTCATTAAGGAGCATGAAAAGACCATTGAAAAGTATGTCTCAAAGATGGAAGAAAGTGCTCAAGAACTAAATGATCTAAAAGAAGACTTTACTATGAAGTTGTTTGCCATGGAAGGAGAGATTAAGCAAAAAGAGAACTCTTTGTCTATCATGAAGATAAAAGAGTGTGAGCTTATAGATGAAGTCAAAGCTCTCAAAGAGTTTATTAATGGCATGAAAATTGGAGCCATTAAGCTTGATGATGTGATAAAACTTGGAAAGCATCATGGAGATAAAAGTGGCTTGGGTTATGTAGAAGAAGTTAAGAAGACTCCTACAACCAAGAACAAGTCAAGAAAGTCCAAGAAGAATAAAGACTCTAGTACTATTCCTTCCAACATCAAAGACAAAGGCAAGAAGAGTAATGGAACTTCTCAACCGACTTCTCAACCAAAGCATGCACACCCAAAAGGTAACTTTTCTAAATTCATTCCGGTTTGTCATTATTGTAATGTGGTTGGTCATAATAGGCCTAAGTGCTATGAATATGCTAGGCAATGCAAACTAGGAAATGTGGAACATGATAAAAATGTGAAAAAGTTACCTAATCATTCTCCTAAGCATGTGTTTAAGTCTAGAGCTAGAAATAACATCTCTAAGTTTATCCTGGTTTGTCATTTTTGCAATGTTGTAGGGCATATCAAACCTAAATGCTACAAGTATATTAGACAATGCGAACTAGGGAATGAGATGCATGCTAGTGGGATGAAAAGACTTCCTTTGGTTGTTTCTAAACATGTTGGGGCATTAGAGACTATGCATGATGAACATGTTAATGAAAAGAAATCAACAAGGAAAGTTTGGGTTAAGAAGAATAATGTGCATACTTGTGAAATGGATAAATCTTCTTTGAGAGTTTCTAAACATGATAATAGCTTTAATGCTTTGAGAAATGTGCATATTGATCATATTCATGTGAAGAAACCTACTAAGAAAATTTGGATTGAAAAGAATGACATGCATGTAAATGATAATCATGTTAAGAAAAATGTTGAGAAGAAGTTGGTTAAGAAGAGTGTTAACCATGATCATTTGAAGAGTCTTGATGAAATATTTGTGCGTGGCAAAAATGATGACTTTAATATAAGTGATATTTTCATGAAGAAGATAGTTGATGATTTATCTTCTAGATTTCATATTGCCATGCGTAATGATCATGATGTTGTTTTTGTTGGTTCACCTAAGACTAATATGGTCAAAGGTGAGTGCTCTCATACTTGATTGAGTAGCACATATGAGAATATTTTTGTTCTTGTTTGATAAGAGTTCTAAGTTTGATGCTTGACTAAGCTATTTGTAATGTGCTAGGTCTAGTATTCAAACTTGGTGTCTTTAATCAATTCATGAACTTAATATTCTCATAATCACTATGATAGTCAAAATTTGTTGATTAACTTTAAAGAAGTTGAATTTTGAAATCTATTTGGTGAAAGTTTGTGTTAAGACTTTTAGAGAAAGTCATTTTCATGTGTTTGTTTGAGTTGAAAGTGTTTGGTCTTTATTTTCTTGGGATGACACACCAATAACTTGTTGTCATGAGGACAAACAAGCCAAGAAAGCTCATAAAAAGAGCGGAGACCTTTCATTGGTGAAAAAGCTTGCTAAGGTATTTCTCTACTCTAAAAGCTTGCTTTCTATTTCATCTTTTCAACTTTATGTATGTATGATATCATTGCACATAGATATTAGGCATCATTTCATTAGAGAATATGTTGAACATTCTATTGTTTCTCTAGAGCATATACCTACTAAAAAATCATCTTGCGGACTTGTTAACCAAGCCCTTGGACATAAGAGGTTTAAAACTCTTTGAAGATCCATTGGCATTATTTGAGTTGATTATTGTCTATGTGTGATTGTGAGTGGCTTGATGAGCAAAACTTTATTTGAATATTAATATCTTTGAGAGCTACTCACTTGAGAAGTAATGATCTTAAATAAATAACTCTTATTGTTTCTAGATCATGCACTTGAGCTTAAAAAATTATTTTTTGAAAAGTGCACTAATGCTTCTCTTATATGTTTTAGTTTTGAGTATATGTGGTTGAAAATGTGTAGATTATGGATGCATCTAGAAGCCTATTGCTTAGTACATGATAGATGACCTATGGTATGTATCCATTTTGCTTCGGCACTACATAGTAATCAACGAGCACCCTCATGGAAAGGGCTACACACCTTGGTTGTGCAGCCGCCCAATGTAGGAAAGGGCTACGCCATTGTGATGAGTGAAAGCCGCCATGAGGTGTATATGTTTATGTTAAAAAAAATCAAAGAAATGTTGAAAAGAATCATTTAAAAAAAAAAAAAAATCTTTGATTCTAAGCCTAAAAGAAATAAAAAATAAAAGGCTTAATGGTGTATAGTTGAGAATTGTGAAAAAGCTCGGGTTGACAAACAGAAACGGGAAAACGAGCCACATGCACACACACGCTCATATGTTGATATCTATTCTTTTTAAAAGCAAAAACCCGAATGAATATCGGTTTGACCTATTTTTGGAAATGCTTTAGATGGATAGGTGTGGATAGAGTTTGCATGTTGATATCACAATTACTCATTTTATATATGTGAGAAGCATTCACACACACACACATTTTGCTTATATGCTTGATTCATTAGCAATGTGAGAATATTTTTTAGAGATTAATGAAAATCTATGGTTCTCTCTTGGACTTTGAAAAGTAATGAAATATTTTCTCTTATTGCTTGATTGTGTGAATGTGTGAAGTCCCTTGTGAACAAATCTACTTGATGATAATATGTGGAGCATATGTTAAGGAGGAGCTTTAGTTTATTCAACTTAGCTTTCTATATGATTTGTTTTCTTAATATCTCATTCTTTATCTCTTGTGTCCTTTGTCTATTCCTTGACAAAAAGGGGGAGAAATGTATATCTCACCATGTTTGATATGGAGGAATCCATGTTTGATATAGGGGAGAAAATTGTATACCTCACACCATGTGTGGAAAAATGTTCCAAATATGTGAGTCTTGTACCTCTTTGTGCTTTTATGGAGACTTTGTCTTAAGGGGGAGAATTCTTGTCTTAAAGGGGAGAAAAGAATTCTTGTCTAGTTGCGTTAAGGATCTTAGGGAGAGCTTTAATGTGAACACATTCATACACTTGAGATAATGCATTTTTGTATGCGATAAGGGATGTCTTCAATATTTGTTTATGGTTAATATCTCACCATTCTTCTTTAGAGAAGATCTCTTGTTTGGTTGCTATTTTCTCTCATAGGTACTTTGAAGACCAAAAGAGGAATTCTTGAAGACTTGAAGACTTGAAGACTTTTTAGTCTATGAATTTCTTTGTAATATGAGATTGAGAGTATGCTATCATCTTGAGTTTAATTGAGTGAAACATTGTATGGTGAGGTTGAGGTTTTGCCATGGAATAGCCAAAAGGGGAGATTGTAAGGTTCATGATATGTATTGGCTTGATTCCATTGCAAAACACTCTATGTTTGTATTAGTTGTTGCTTAGGATATTCTTTGAAGAAAGGAAGCTTAAAAGGTGAAGAGCAACCTCTAGTGCAAAAGTCGTCTTCAAGAGGTGAAAAGCATCAAAGGTATATCTTGACTCCTATCATTTTGCAAGGCGTTAGCGCACACACACACAATTCATACATGTGTGTCCCTGCATTGTGGTTCAAACATTTGGTATAACACATTCACACATCTCATAGTATGCTCATGCATTGATCTTGTATAGACAAACATTGTAAAATTGCATGCTTTGTGACTATCTCTTTGATATGGCATGCTTGTGTGAATATGTGTTTATTTGTTTATGTATTTTGTGTTTTGGACTTAATCATGTTCTTATTTGATGCCTTATTGAGTTCCGGTCGTTTTGGTTACTCATTCATAAGGTTTCGAGTCCAAACGATGTAGCTACGCTATTTTTTGTTCTCATTCGTTGAGTTGACTTCATCGTTGTTTTCCGAGATGATTTCTCAACCATTTTTTTAAATTTGTGTAGTCTTTGTCGTGCGTGAGGGAGTCACAGTTCGTAATCTGAAAACGGATTCGAAATCGGAGTTCGGATGCCCAAGATATGGCTGAAGAACGTGAGAGTGCGCAAGAGAGGAGTGTGGCCGTGAGGCCACTTGGCCACGCCGTGGAGGAGGCCGTGGGCCCCACGGCCAGAGGGGCTCTTTGCCCTCGTGAGGCCCACGCACCCCCCACGGGATGGTGACATGGCAGGTGCTGATTGGCCCGAAAATTCCTTCTCTCTCCTCCTTTTAAACTCCTCTCCTTCCCTCCAAACATTTGTGGATTTTCAAGAACATTTTCATGAAATTTCTGCAGATTCCTTCAATTTTTAGTTTTAGTGTTTTGATCATATCTCTCTCATACGAACTCGAAACAATCGATTCAAAAATCAAAATTGTTGGTCTTGAAGAGAGCTACAAACCCCAAGCATTTCCAGAGGCAGCTGACTTCGTCATTGTTCCCATTTGATCGATTTTCAGTACGTGGTCAGGTTGTTTTGTTCAACTTCTTCTCTTTCATTTCATCTTTGATCATCTCTTTGATTCTTACTATTTGATTGATGAAACATGATAAGAAAGATGTTAGATCATATGCTAGGGGTGTTTGATCATTTGTCAATTGATTTTTAGCTTTGTGATTTCTCTTGAACATATATGTGCTAAACTTGATTTTGTTTGAAATTGATTCTAGAAAATTTACATATGATGTGTCTCATATTATTTTCTAGGTTTTATTTCATGATCTAAGAACTAGGTTTTTAGTGTGATATATTGAATATTCATACCTTGTTCTTATTGATTTACATGTCATGATTTCTAGATAATTTTTGTGATTGTGTGTTGGAAGCATATTCTAGATTGTCATTTAACATGTACATTTTGCTTGATTGATCATCTAGCTTAATTTGTTTGTGTTTGCATCACTTGCATCACTTAGATCATAGCCTTGCATTAGGTTGAAGTCTCTAGCAAAGTGAGTGAAGCTTTGTGGATAGAGCAAGGAAGTCTTGATTAGAGTCGGGAGGACTCGGATAATCAAGCAAAGAAGACTTGTCTAGGGTCGGGAGGATCCGAATAGGCAAGCAAGAAATCTTCCTAGAGACGTGAGCGTCTTGGATAGGAAGTTGCTTTCTAGAGGTGTAGGACACATCTCGGATAGGAAGTAGGCTTGGTAGTTCACTTGCTCGAGGGTAGATTAGGAGGTGATAGCTTGAGCGGATATCATGTGTTGATAGCTTGAGTGTGTAAGTCCTTTTCGTATAGTGGATTGCTTTGCCGGTGGTTGTGGTATCAACCCGTGGATGTTTCCTCTTTGAGGTTTTACCACGTAAAAAACACTTGTGTTCATTTTTGTTTTTACTTTTCTTTATCTTCCATATCTTACATTGATTGCATATCTTGTAAATTGATTAACTCTTGTATTAGTGAAATCAATTCATTTGCTAAATCTAATCAAGTGTGCATTTTCTTTGTTGTATTCCGCATCATTTTTAATAGTGGAAGAATTTGAGTAAATACCTATTCACCCCCCCTCTAGGTATATTTTACACTATATTGCTTAAGGGAATTTCACATCCTCCAAACCGGTCGACATACTAGCCACCACCTCCTTCCCAGCATCGGGATAGATACCCGATAAGAAGGACTCCTCCTCGAACAACACCTCCATTAAGAGTAGTAGTTTGGGTGGCAAGTGAAGAAGACTAGTACAACCATTACACTCCTCTCAATGCATCCCGGGAAACTATATAACTCGCTATCCGCGATAAAGGTCTGCTCAGGAAGCCCAGTCTTATAAAGATCCTAGTCGATCAGAGAAATCGCTACAAGTACTGTGATTTTCATGAGGATGTGGGGCACAACACATCTGAGTGCTACAGCCTCCGCAACCAGATCGAAGGGCTAGTAAAGGGAGGACTCTTAGTTGAGTTTTTGCAGCAGGTACGGGATAGCATCAAGGCAGGAAAGGAGATGCAAAAGGATATGCGAGATGCAAAAGAAAGAAGGAAGGACAATAATAAAGACTTGATGCATCAAATCCAAGTCATTCACACCATCAGTGGAGGCCCAACACTAGCATGGACCTCTAACAACTCAAGGAAGAACCATGCCAGGAAGATCCCGAGGTTTACCACTAGTCATGATGTACTCCGGGTCTCTAGGGGATCTCAAGACTATCCTCGTTCTGCCCAGATCATTTTCACGGAGGAGGATGCATACAACACAATTCAACCTCATCATGATCCAATGGTGATCACAGTACAGATCGCTAATTGTTGGGTTCACCGTATCCTGATAGATACCGGGAGCAGTGTAGACATTCTGTTTAAAGAAGCACTAGAAATGCTTAACCTGAAGAACCCCTGTTACAACAGTTGTACCACGCCCTTGTATGGTTTTACAGGAGACTCCGTAATGCCAGTCGGGACTCATATTCTACCGGTAATAATTGGAGAGGCTCCCCTTCAGCAGAACATCTTGACAGAGTTTATTGTGGTTAATACCCCGTCCGCCTACAACGTGATCCTGGGAAGACCTTTCCTATCGGGAATCAGGGGAGTGTTATCCATTTATTACAACGTCCTAAAATTCCTGGTAGGAACCAAGGTAGGAGAAGTTCGTAGGGATCAACAAGCTGCCCGCACTTGTTACGCGGTGTCCACTAATCCTACCGCTTGGCCAAGCAATGCGCCCATGTAACTAATGAGCCAAGCCACAAGATACCGAAGTAGGATCGCTATGTCTTAGAGGAAGGTAAAGATCTGAAACTTTAAAGAAAGGGGACTTGGTTCTCAGAAAGGTGACCTAGAATAACTGGAAATGGCCTAGTGGGATACTAGCCCCCAACTAGGAAGGTCTCTACCTAATAAAGAAAGTGGTTCAAAGAGGGGCTTACAAGCTGGAAGACATGGATGGGTACCCGGTAGGCCCCACCTGGAATGCCGATCACCTTAAAAGATTTTACCCTTAGAGTCTTAAGAAGAATTTATTTCGGTTGGTATTTTTCTAAATGTGTCGGTTGGTATTTTTCTAAATGTGTACCCCGATTTTGCTTTGTATTCGCTTTTTGAGAAATTCAATAAAGTCAGCTTTATTCTCTTACATGATTCTCCTATATTCGCCTTGAGATGTTCGCCACTACTAGGTTGAATCAAGACCAGGAGAGCTACATAGCAACCCTGATGCCCTGGCCCGGGTTAACCCCTCTAGGAGGATCTCCATTATTGAACCAAGACTAGGAGAATCAGATACTTCTCCTAATGCCCTGGACTGGGTCTATACCCTCCAGAAGGATTGCCGTGATAAAGCTCCTCAAGACCAAGAAAAGCCAAATGGCATTCCTGTTGCCTTGGTCGAGGAATACCCTCATCCAAGAAGGATCTAGTACACAAGTGCTTAAATGGTATTGTTTCCAGCTAGACTTAGGATGCGAAGTCATGGCCCGGGTTGCTCGTCGCAGTCCTCAAGACCAGGAAAGCCTATACAGCACTCCTGCTACCCCAGCCCGGGAATACCCTCCACCGGGAAGGATCTAGATGGTGTAATTATCTTCCAGGATCATTTCACCGAAGGATCAGGATTCTCTAGCAGGTCGTCTGATGCCTAAGATTCGCCACTCGAAGACCCAGTGCCATAAGGGGCCCTAATTCCTCACTAGGGTAAGACCTCCTATGGATCAAGATACCTGATTAAGATACATGATACCTTGTCCCACCATAAGAGATCTGGTGCCAAAGTGGTCCTGATTACCTACCAGATGCAAATAATCCGGATACCATGACTCCTTAAGGCAGATATGTTAAGTCGCATGATTCACCGATATTATCACCTAAGCACTAGGCAACCCGATTCACCTTAGAGAAGTCAAGAATCGGTCTTAACCAACAACCAGAACCAAGACCCTTTGTGTGGGAGGTACCTGTCACTTCAATTTGCATTGTTCAAGTCAGATACCAAAAACAACTCTGATGGCTTGTAGGGATTAAGTCACCAGACTCAAACAGTGTGTGTTACTTGAGAGAAGTTTAGTCAAACTCCATAAGGGGACTACTCATTAGGATACTTCTGACTAAGTATCCAGCCACCAAGACTTAATCAACACCAACTTATCAAAGAAGGCTATGTTTAAATTATGGAAGGCTATCAAACAAGTTCAAGGTGTCAATAATGTTTCAAGTAAGTTATTATTATAGTCAAGCGAGGTCCTACCAAGATCTAGCAGACATTCAAACGTCAAAATTCTATGAAGGCTCACTACGAACAGATACTAACAGTATACCGATAGACAAAAAATAGAATTCTGTTGATCAATCAGGGTGCCCAACCCTCATTTCCCGAGCTACAAATTGGATATAAAAAAAAAAAACAAAAAGAATGATCATGCAACATCTTGTTTATCTCCCGTCTCCTGACTTAGATTTGCCTCCTTAACGCCCATAGCCTCTAGATCAATCTGAGTCTCCCCGGTCATTGATATCCTGGCTTCAACAGAAGCCTCCACCCTCTTCATTGGTTCAGGCACAACATCAATAGGAGTGACGCGCTCAAACTAGTTCTACAAATACTACTGTAAACTATTCTACCTCGGTTATACTAATGGGGCGCGCGGGTGTTTTCACCCCTCGCAAGTGCACGAGTCGTACAAGTCATATAGTGTGCATGAGTCCGGGTATCGTTCCCACAAAGAACTAGGACGATTGAGTAATTAGAAAGCTAATTAATTGATTACTAGGATAGTCTACTGCAATACTAAAACATGATAAAAGATTGATGAGAGGGAGATACTAGGGGAGATATGATTGTAATGATAATGAACCACCAAGTTCCCACTCTTATGCTTATTAGACCAAAATCACTAAGGCTAGTTCCACATATGATTAGAATGAACACACAACACTCACTCAAGATACTCTTCAAGTACTAAAACAATATCAAGTTAGTGTTTGATCATGGAATGTCATTTAAGAGTATAATTCATAAGTTTTACCAATTAATGACACACTCTATTCAATGACGTATGAGATGACAATAGCAATCACGAGTTATGAAGCAATACTATTATCTGTTCTTAGCACAACTTACCAATACATGTGATCCTAGAGTCTATGAACAACATGCAATAATTTAGCCCTTTTAACATTGATAAGCAATAAGTGATTATCCATAAAAGAGAGTGAATAACCGGGTGGCTCACATCATTATCTCATAAATCCCCAAACAAAAGTTGGTTAGTTACACATGATAACTACATAAAGCATGAACAAAAGTGTTAACCAGAAATTTAGGCAATTAATTCAAGGAAGAGCTTCTCCCACTAGAGGACCGAACCGCTTCATTGCATACCACGGTGGCACTCCTAGTCAGTCCGACCCGCTTGTTGGGAACAAGGGCCCGGCCTTCTTTTAACCGCGCCTACTCACGGGCGCACTAGGATTAAGCATTGCGTGACCCAGAACCGGCCTTCCTCCCATGAGAACACTTGCGAAGAAAGGATGCCTGACCCAGGGGAGCCCGTCTCCAGAGCCCTGATCCATCTAGGATCCTGCTCCCGCTCAGTCACCCAATAAGAAGGACTGATTCTTCCAGCAGCAGACCCGCTCTAGTGGCCATACTCGCTGCAGAGATCAATACCTCATCCCCCACGGCACCCTCCTACGATTCGAGCGGTCCTCTCTAGAAGAACCCCTAGGAGCTCACTATAGCATCCTGCTCCGTAAGGGCTGACGCCAGCCCTTGCCTCCAGTTCACATGGGAAAAAAAGGGTGCTGAGAACACCTGCAAAGCACCAATGTCGCCTCATTAATAAGGAAGCAGTAAGCATGACTGAGGAAAGACAGCAACTGACGGTCGAGATCGCCTACTAGCCGCACTACACCAATGGCTGGATGACGTTCCATCTCAGCCCTAATTAAAGGTCAACTATCCCTTACATGCAAGAGGATGCTGGTTTCCTCAGCAAAATACTTACAGAAATGCAGCAAGCATGAAGAAGGAAATGGTGGAAGGAAACGCCTAACAGGGTATAGCGGGACAGACGCTGACACTGTCCCCTGCCAGGCCAGAACCTTGACAACGACTTCCCACCGCCACGAAGGCCCCTTGTGACCAATCAAAACTCGTGGAAACGCCACCTTTTCACCACCTCAACCCTACAGAAGCTCCGATTTGGACCTGAGGCCTAGGTGGAGTGATCGAAACCCTCCAAGGCGTGTGGTAACCCCGATCCTACCCCATATCAGTGGCCGGGATCAGCCCCACCAATTGCGCCTTAGGAACTAGGGCCCCTGATCGCGCTCCAAATGTTTACATTTAGCGCTCCCTAACTTAGCTTTTGTAACCGTTTTCCGAGCCTTTTAGGTATTTAATATTGTAAATAAGTGTTTTTCAGGTATTTCAGCTCATTAGGGGTATTTTGGACCAAACTGAAGAAAAGTAGCGAAATCGGGGCAAAAGAGGGCAAATATGTAATTATGGAGAATCAGGGGTCAAAGTGTAATTTTGGAGGAATTATTGCATATTTGGTGATTAAGGAAGAATTCAGGGGTACATTGTGTAATTCGCCAGCCAAAGCAGCAGAAGGGTGCCACGTCAGCAGTCAGACGACGTCGTTTAGGCCTTCGCTCACGTCAGCATGACGTCATCATCTTCAGTAGACGACGCCGTTTTGAGCTCTCTCTGCACGCGTCAGCGTGACGTCAGCATGACGTCACGCGTCTTCCTCAGCTAGACGGGTCAGCACAGACCCGCGAACCTGACCTGTTTGCCCATCGACCCGGTTCTGACCCGGCTGTAACCCGGATGTTTTCTGGCTGTTTCCGATGCCGTTTTCGGTAGCCGTCCGCCTAGAATTGTTACCGGAGCTCCTCCGGTCCGTTTGCCATCGATTACGGCCTCCCATGCATGCACTTTCCATCTCCACCAACTTCCCTCCAAGTGTTCAAAACCTCCATGAACAACCAAGCTTTGAAGCTTGCTTCCAGCGGGTTCTTGGCCGCCCAAAGACATCCAAACTCGCCAAATGATGGCGGTTTCATGCGGCGGGAACAAGCCCGCAGTCCCGAAGGTTAGAAGTCACTGAAAACCTTCCGTTTTCACGGTGACTTCATGACGGCGGGAACAAGCTCGCCTTCCAGAAGGCATGAACTCACCGGAATGCCTGGAAGAAATTCAGCTCGTCCACTTGCCTCTCCTATCAACTAAGCTTGTCCAATACACCTTACCACTTAGATATTATTAAATATTTTCCATCTTTTAACTTAATATACAAAATATCTATCATATGTCTTAGTTAATAAGTAATATACACCATATACTAGACTACACACTTAATTAGAAGAAAACACTTTAGTTTTAGTTAGACTTTAGTTGTAGTTTTAAGAGAGAGAATAACTCTCTCAACTTTAGTTAGTGTTCTTCATCATTTTCCCATCATTTTCTAGGTAGCCAAACACCAATTTGAGCTACTTAGACTTGATCTTTTCAAGTTGCTCTAGAAGGAAATTGTTCTTGGATTGCAAAGAGGAGTCTTCTTAGCCAAGAAACCAATCCAAATGGGTTTGTTTTACTCTTCTTTTGTCTTCTCTAGTTCATGTACTTCTATGTGTAACTAACTCCTTTTGATAAGGGATTGATGTAACTCTTGTAATTAAACCAATGATTTAATCAATCCATTTGTTATTCACTCTCTAAGGCTATGTATGTGTATATTATGAACTCTAATGATATGTTGATGATATGTCTTGCATAAGCATATAATTGTACACACTTGGTAGTTGATTTCATACATAAATGTGTCACACTTTGTGTATGAAGGTTTCAATATCCATTTCATAGAGATATCTCTAAGTAATTCATGATTTGGGTTAATTAGAGAATCTCTACATCACTATTCCTAAATCCTCTCTTAATCACTTATCTATGATATTAGATTATGTGTTAGATGATGGATTTTGTGCTTAACATTATTGATAAATGAATTGCATGCCTTAGAATGTTGTGAATGTGCTTAATGAATGATTGGTTAATGAATTGGTAGTTACTTGAATGAATCAATCCCCTAACATCTCTTAATCTAGCTTAATCATCTTTTAATCAAGCTTTAATCTTAGTTAATTGATTTAGATAACATTAATTAGTGAACTTGTTAGCAATTAGAAATTCAATAAGTAATGATCACCTAGAACTTACTTGTTAGCTAAATACCTTCCTCGTGGGAACGATCACCCTTACTCATGTACACTTTACTACTCGTACGACTTGTGCACTTGCGAAGGGTAAATCTACCTCGCGCCCCTTTAATTGCCGTTGTAGTTAAGTAGCTAGAATCCTTGACCTAGGATCCAATTAGTTTTAGTTAGCCTCATTTAGTGTAATTAATTAGAACCGGTTTGGGCGTGTCAGCCCCCACCTACCAAAACAGATGCTCCCGCCAAGGCAAAGCCAGCAGGGCGCAATCCTGATCCTTGATTCCTTGTGACCGCCATTGTGGATGGGAAGGAACGGTGGAGATTTAACCAGGGGTTCCCGCCTAAACAGACGACCTCCACCTACCCCCTACCAGAGACACTATAAATGCCCCTACATCCCACAGAGGAAGGGGTTGGCCCTTAAAAAACCAAAACCTCCCACTTGGCCTAGTCAAAGCTCCCATATGTGTGTGTTCTACTTGGCTACTACCCCGCCTAGTCAAAGCTCCTATATGTGTGTGTTCTACTTGGCTACTACCCCGCCTAGTCAAAGCTCCTATGTGTATGTGTTTTACTTGGCTACTACCCCACCTAGTCAAAGCTCCTATGTGTATGTGTTCTACTTGGCTACTACCCCGCCTGGTCAAAGCTCCTATGTGTGCCCTACTTGGCTACTATCCCGCCTAGATAAAGCTCCCATGTGAAGCCTATTGAGTGACCTCCCTGCCTAGCATGGACTCTTGCATGTTGTATCCCCATCCCGCTAGTAAGCCTTTTGTAATAGCCGGATGTTGTATGTGAATTGATGAACGATGTCCTCCACTGTTAAGTAATAAAAAGCATACCTTTTTACCCCCCAAAGATACATCAACCGCACCTCACAAACCAACACGCTACCTCAACCTCTATTCCACAGTGTAGGACTGGTCCTACGGTATAGTATCGGTCCCTGGTACCCAGATCAAAGGGGGCTTCACCCTACCCGGTCCGAGCCAGCTGCGGTGCACCCCGTACACTGCAGTCCAGGTTATCCCTGGAAAACCCCCGACTGATTTTTAGGATAACAGTTTGGCGCCGTCTGTGGGAAACTCACACGCAGTGTGTCTTTCTCTTACCATCAAAAGCATTCTAGTCAGTCTAGCTAACATGAGGTTGAGATCATCCACGAATCAGGCCAACCCATCGAGGCCTCGCTCCTACCTCGCTACCCACGGAGCTGAATCCTCCGAAGGAACCCCAACTCAGGGCCCGCTACCGCTGGTGGAAAGGCAGGTCCAAGCCAATACAGTCGCGGTCAAAGCTCTTCCTTCTCCTGGACCGCAACAGCAAAGTGCCTTCAACTACCACGTCACCAACTTCTTGGAGGGACTGCGGCAAGAACTGCTGGGCTCGCACCATGGCGAAGCAGGACTTAGCAACAGAGCCCACATTTTCGACAGATTGGGTCTCGCTAAAGCTATCTTCGACCGGTTGGGACCCACCGAGACTATACCTCGAGCGACCGCACCGGGACCATGGAGAGCTCCATCGAAGGTCGGTGCTCCCCGTGCCTTGCCACCTCCAGCAGGCCGCCCAGCTCACCCTGCCCGGCCACGACGGGGGCAAAAGAGATATCTAGCACCGGGAGCAGGACCGAGGCTACACACAACCGCAGCAGGAATCAGAGCCCACCCAGGCGAGGCGAGGAGGCCCGTCATGAAGCATCAGCCGCTTCCGGGACCACAACCTGGGAGGAGGGAGCTGAAGCCCAATCAAGAGAAAGAGGTCGAGGCCACATGGAAGAGCAGTTGAAGAAGATGGCAAAGCACCTAGCGGAGCTGGAGAAAGACAAGGTCAAGTACAAGGGGATGAAGAAGGACCCCCTCAGGGAGATGAATGCCCTGCTGTCGAGGGAAGTTCGATATGCTACCCTCCCTCCGAAGTTTAAAATGCCCGAAAAAGTATATTCAGGCGTGGAAGATCCCTTAAGTCACCTGGAGTCTTTTGTGCAGCAAATGGAGGTGCAGAATGCCTCTCGAAAGGCCATGTACCGAATATTCCCTTGCACTCTCACGGATTTCACCAAGACATGGTTCAGAAAACTCCCCGCGGGGAGTGTCAACTCATTCACCAAGCTGTCAAGGGACTTCTGCGCTCAGTTCCAGGGCGTTAAGCTGCCCCCCAAAGACCCCATCCTGCTGCAATACATAGTCCAGGAGTGTGGGGAGAAGCTCAAATCCTATGTGGAGCACTTCCACAAAGAAGTCATTCAAATGGGGGTGTTCGCCGAGAAGGAAACTCTCACCAACTTTAGAAAGAACCTCTAGGTGGGGAAATTATGGCGCTCCTTCAGCAAAGATAAGCCCGAAACTTATTAGGAGGCATATAGCCGAGCTCTGGAGCAAGTGCAGCTAGATGAGCAATACCGCATCAAGATAGTGCATGATGAGTCACGCTCCAGCAAGTGACAAAAAGGAGACACTAGTAACCAAAGAAAGGAAAAGGAGCCGATTCCCAAGTTCAAAAACAATCCTCCAAACCGGTCCACCTACCACTTGCCTCCGCTACCAAGGAAAATTCGAAGGACGCCATCGCCTGTAAGAGAGGTCGTTGGAATCGCCCAATCAGAAGAAGAAGAATACACCAACTACACCCCGCTCAATGTCCCGGGGAAACAATCTACCTAGCAATCCGGGACAAGGGGCTCCTGAAGAAGCCTGACCCTATGAAGCTCCCAGCAGACAGAAGGAACAAATACAAATACTGTGATTTCCACCGGGACATAGGACACAACACTTCGGAGTGCTTCAGCTTGCGCAACCAAATCGAGAACCTGATAAGGGGCGGCCTGCTGGTGGAATTCCTCCAACAAGTAAGGGACGGGATTAAGACGGGGAAGCAGGTCTATAGAGAGATGAATGAGCCGGAAGAACGAAGAAAGGACCAAGGAAAAGACCTGATGGAACAAATCCAGGTCATCAACACTATCAGTAGGGGCCCCACCCTCGCCGACACCTCCAATAACTCCAGGAAGAATCACGCTAGGAAGATTCCTCGGCACGATACAGGGGGCCAGATGCTGAAAGTTAACAGGGACGCATCGCCTCGTCCCAGCTCTGCTCAAATCATATTCACTAAAGACGACGCCTACAACACGGTCCAGCCCCATGATGATCCAATGGTGTTCACCGTCCAGGTGGCGAATAACCGGGTGGCCCGGGTCATGATTGACACCGGAAGTAGCGTAGACATCATCTTCAAGGAGAGGCTGGACCGCTGCCAACTCCGCCAACCGTGCTTTTATAGTTGCACCACCCCCTCTATGGGTTCACCGGGGACTCTTTGATGCTAGCCGGCTCCATAATACTCCCGGTAGCCATAGGAGAAGCGCCTCGACAAGTTAACAACATGGTCGATTTTGTGGTAGTAGACATTCCAAGCACTTACAACATGATTCTGGGATGACCCTTCCTCTCAAAGATTAGGGGAGTCCTGTCAATCAACCACAATGTCTTGAAGTTGCCGGTAGGGGAAGAAGTTGGAATCCTGAAAGGGGACCAACAGATGGCACGGAGGTGCTATGCCGTATCATCCAATCCCACGACGCTAATTAAACAGTGCTCCCAGATCACGACAGATAAAGACCAGGGGGAATCGGGCTCGAAAGGCATCCCCCAACAAATAGGCCTCATGGTTAACACGGAACTACCAGGCACAGGGGGAGAGCACCTGGGAAGCGTGACGGGACAGATGGAGGTTGAAGAAGATACATTCGAGGAAGAGATGTCAGAGGAAGAAAGAGGAGGACCGGCTGAAGAATTGGAGGAGGTTGTGGTAAGGGAAGAAAACCCTCCTAAAACAGTGAAGATTGGATCCACCTTAGCTCCAGAACACAAGGCTGTGCTACAAAAAGTGCTCCAGGACTACAATGATGTATTTGCCTGGTCCCATGAGGAGATGCCTGGCATCCCCCCTAACCTCGCAGCGCACCGACTCAATGTGGATCCTACCTTCAAACCAGTAAAGCAGAAGAGGAGGTACTTCAACCTGAACAGAAGAAGTGGACAAGCTCCTCCGCGCTGGATTCATCAGAGAGGTGCGGTACCTAGAGTGGATCGCCAACGTGGTCATGGTCCCGAAGACCAATGGGAAGTGGCGAATGTGCGTGGACTACACTGACCTAAACCGCGCCTGCCCAAATGACAGCTTCCCCCTCCCCAAGATTGATCAGCTTGTTGACTCAATTGCGGGTAACAAGACCTTGAGTTTCATGGACACCTTCTCCGGTTATAATCAGATCACCATACACCCCTCGGACCAAGAGAAGACTAGCTTCATCACAAACCAAGGTTTGTACTTGTTAACCCAAAATTGTCACCCGGGTGCAATTTAGAATTAACGGTATGTGAAGGACCCGGATCTAATTAGATCTGGGCTAGCGGGATACTTTATACCTCGATACCCCACAAGTTCTTTGAAATCTGTTAGGCGTGATGGGGTTTATAGGTGACAGATCCGGATCGGGATCCGATAAGGGCCAGTGAGATACTTAGTAGTCTGGTATCCCGCTAGGTGTCACGATCTCAGTATTATGGCGGATGCAAGTAGTAAGATGGATGGATTTCTTATATGGAGGATGTATAAAACAAACAAACTATATATATATATATATATATATGGTGGGATCTTTACAACTCGGTATTTGAGCTTTTAATATTACAGTAAGGAAAAAGTAAAGCATATATAGGAGCCATGGAGATGGAGCTTTTCGTGCCTGTCAATAAGTAGTTAAAGTGAGGTAGGGTTTTTTCCATGCCCCTTTTCCTGTCAACGTATGATTAATATATAGGCCCGCTTTCTTGCTCAGCCCTCCTAGAACCTCGGTCTAGGGTATTAGTGATACACAGGTCTTCATTTGGAGTCCGACACAATCGTCGGGAAATTGATCCCAAAAAATCAGGTGATTCCTTATTTCCCGATTCCAATTGAGTTGACTCCTATTTAAAATAGGATACTAAATCGGTGGGAATGAATGCTGCATTGTAGCTTGGGTTTTTAATCTTGAACGGTGATGTTTTAGTGTCCGTTTTTATATGTGGTCTATTCTTCAGGGTGCCCCTCTCCTGCTTCAGCGGGGTCGGTCTACTGGGGTCCTGGTATGTATCTTGCCATGTGTATGTCACGTGTTTCGCTGGCCGGGGTACCAGGATGCAAGGGTATTGGGGTACTCGAGGTAGTTGGGTACCAGGATCTCGTGATGGTCGTGTCTTCCAGGCCCCCATTTATCTTTTGGCCTCCTAGTGCTTTTCATGGTCCCAGGAATCCCGGACCTGGCCGGGGTGGGTTGAGGCCCTTTCCCTAGCCCGTCAGCTAGCAGGTGGGGTACTCAGATATCTTTTGCTTCTACTTTGGATCCCGGCTTTCCTCTCAAAGCTGGTGGAAAATTCTTTTTTGGTCCCCGCCATTTTGGCTGTTAACAGAAGTCTCCCTTGACTTGAACACCGGTATCTTGCTGGGGTTGGAGTCAGGATTCTCTGGTTCGTTCGAAGGATTTTCCATCTTATCTGCTTGTCTAAACTCGTCCGGCTGGTGTTTACAATCGATGGGAGGGTCTTTCTTGGCTTTGGTAGCATTT
The DNA here is from genome assembly GCA_030490815.1 of Acer saccharum. Lineage (NCBI taxonomy): Eukaryota > Viridiplantae > Streptophyta > Magnoliopsida > Sapindales > Sapindaceae > Acer > Acer saccharum. Next base: position 9,802,034 of record CM059874.1, on the reverse strand, counting down.
AATGCTCGACCCATGCGCGGGATAACGTCTATTTTCAGATTTAAAATGGGCCGCCTTTGGCGCGATTCCCTTGAACTATTATGATTCATCTCCGACTTCGTTTCTCCCTCTACCTCGATAACTGTCCGGATTTGCCTATAAATGCACCATTTCTTCTTCTCACAAGCCCACGCCTATTTGAAATTTTCAAAGCTTCTACTTCTTCTTCTTTCTTAAGCCTTCCTTCTCTAAGCATCTTCTTTGTCTTCCTTCTATTACTCGAATGGCGTCACCATCTCAAAACCCTGCTTTTACATCGGTCCTCCCAGAAGACGACCCGGTGGTTTTGGCTACCCCTCAACCTACTTTCTCGAATCCTCCTGACAGCATTGATGAGATGCTTGACGCAGGGCGAATGGGGTCGAGAGAGGACTCCCCGACATCTACTGGAGTGAAACGGAGTCGGGGCGAGGGCGGTGCCACCGACGATGATCCTCCACTCAAGCGCCATCGCTCCATCGAGGCTCGTGGAACTAGGTCGGGTTCTAACATTAGACCCGATGACCCAGCTCATATTGTCGATGATGAAGACAACGATGTCGACGTCAAAACGGAGGGGGATATCCCGGCTATCAACCTTGCAAAGGTTCACACGGGCCCATTATCTTTCTTTTATGATGGCCGGATTATCCCAGATTCCGTTTGTACCTCCAACACTCTCAACCGATTGAGGATGACCTTCAGGATTCCATACCACATCTCTTTATCTCTTCCTCATCGGGGTTACGATGTGTACACCCCTTCTGTAGGGCGCCTGCTGATCCACGTGGCTGCCTTCGAGTGCAGGGTCCAGCTCCCACTTCACCCTTCACTCCAGCAGACTGGGGGTTTTGAGCTGGCCCCACTCCAGATTTCCCCGGATTCTGGAAGAAACGTGATGGGGGGTCGGTGCTGGAGGGAGCAATGCGAGAGGGATAATTACAGAGGGAGGCGGGCTTCGACGAAATCCGCTTCATTTACCAAGTGGCTAGCCTATCTCCTCGGGGTCAATTTTATTTGAGACTCAGCAACAAAATGAAATTCACGTGCCCAGGGCAAACGTGAAGTACATCCACATGAAGGATGAGTGGATTGTAGTCGAATACCGGTTCACTACCCAGTTTTCTCCCAAAGAAAGATAGAATTTGGGGGAATTGTCTTCCAAGTCCAAAGAGATCCTAACGAGGATTCAAGAACAGGGTTACATGAACATGCAGTACCCTTCCTGTGACCCTTTGAAGGGGCTTGATGGAGAGGATCTGAGGATATTCTGTGCTGAACCCGGTAAGTGATCGGCTTGGTTAA